>OX103971.1:54314942-54799908 GCA_944470395.2 Schistosoma turkestanicum
GTTTATGGTATGTGGACAGAACAAAATAAACCTTAATATTGTGCATAATATGTGTTTTTTATTCTGTCTTATTGTTTGATAAAGTAAAAAAAATTGGCATAAAAATTATCTCACTAACGAATAGTTTAACGCACTTCTTATTCACTGTTAATAAGTTTCGTACACTTTCAATTACGTGTAATCTTTACAGTAAGTCCCCCAAATTTTATACATCAGAAAATTACTCTAAATTTTTTTGATGTTGCCTTATATAAAATATACCATGTTTAAATTTTTATCTAGAAAAAACATGAGGCCTGTTCACATGTAACCCGAGGACTAAGTAACTTAAATGAATGGCAGTTACTTCACTAAACTAAAAAACAGTCTATCTGTTTGATCTAGTAGGAATGATAAGAAGCGAAAAATATAGAAGCAATGACTACAGAAACAAAATCCTCCAGCTTTATCTTTCACTGATGGAATTCAGATGTGTTGCCAAATTTCGGAGAACAGTCCTCTTTATTGAGTATGAGTTATCAGTATTGATAAGCATCGAAATCTTCATCCTATAATTACATTACATTTACTGGAAAAGTAAATAGAGAATGTAAACCGTTTACAATAAATAAAATCTACGGCTAATCGAATTAGGTGTTTGATCTTAATCTGACATCCGTAGAGGGATTTTAGTGTGAGTTGAGATTAACATGAACTTACAGATAGTCACAACCTAGTTTTAACGTTTGCTGAATCTCCAACATGAAACAGCGATGGTACAACAGAGCAGGTTGAGACAGCTCTTTCTCTTCCGGAATATTAAATAAAGACTGGTGGGCAGAATGATCAAGGATGTATCGATGAAAACCTAAATATTGTGTAAAATTCTGTATGCTGGTGCTGATTTTCAATTTCGAAAGTGTTTCTAGATAATCCAAAATATCTTTTTAGTACTTTCAAATAGTTTTTCAGCAAAGGATCAATTTTTCATGAGAATGTTTAAATATAATCTATTAACTTTGATGAGTGGATACAGATGGCAACTTTAGAAAAGAAATTCATATATCGAATTCTCTCAATTCAAATTTTTTATTCTCTTCTAAATTTATACTTTTGTAAAATAATACAGCTTAATTATTTTTGTCATTAGTTAAATGAAGTAAGAGAAGGAACTTATTATGAAGAATTATCAAAACAATTATGTTGAACCTAAATCGACAAACATTTTCCTATCTTTCAATGAATTATTTTTCACTTTTCAAATTTTATTTGTCCACAGATAAGCAATAGAGAATAATATCAAATTTTCATTGACCATTGACTTAAATGCTTGAAAATCAATTTGTAGAATCAGTCTTTCATCTCTTATTGTTGACCAAAAAAATGATTTTCTCGTTTATGTGAACAGTAAGTATAAAAGCGAATATGTATAAGATACTTGGAATATTTAGTAGACTTGTTGATTCACTCGATATTAAGTACTATGTCCTAAGAAGATAGAATCAACTATTATGTGGATTAGTTGAATGACAAGTAGTCATCACCACTGTTGTTGTTGTTGTTGTCGTTGCTGATGTTTGTGTTATTGCTTTGTGCTATTTGAAATATGTTTATTTGTTTATTTAACTACAACATAGGTGAATAAAAACTACAGTAATATCCACTGGTCACTATTAACAACAAAAATAAATTATTAATGAATATTTAGTAAAAAGAATAACAAAATACTGAATAGATAAACTTTAGAAATGGTTTATGTAAGTCAAATGAATGCAGAAAAAATGTCTTGATTTATTCCAGGTGAGGTATTTAAACAAAGTAGATTTATATTCATACTAGAACAATCGCTTCCCCAGTTTCATTTGTGAGCTTGTCTTTCAGTCTGTTTTCTCTTTATCCTCAAGGGTAATTCACTAACCAAAGTAACAATCTAAATGAAAATCATGATCAAAGTGAGTAACACTATGTTAAATAATAGTAATTATTATTGTTGTATAACAAATTGATATGTTTACCAGTTCAAAAGAATTTGTAAAGACTTCGGTTAAATGGCTAACGAAAATGAATGATTATGAAATCAACTTTTTTACGGAGACGACTTTCAACATGGCATGAGAACCTCATACTAGAGCGAAATCTTATTTTAACTACATTCTCTACTTTATTTTGACCATTTTTTTAATATACGCCATTGTTGTTGTTGTTTTGCAGTACCGTACGATAAAATTAAACAGTTTATTTTGATTCATGTGTACCGCTGTAAAAAATGTTACTTTATCTGATCACCAGTTGTTCAGCTTGATTTCAGAAGGCGTTTGAAGTTTACTAAAAATAAATGCATGTGGGTGAGTGGTGAGTTTTGTACAGTGGGATTTTATTTGGATCACAAGTTACACCTACTGAATGAAATACTGGTTAATAATTGAGATATTTGTATTCCTAATTACCACAGATATTTAAAGTTGTTACAGAACCATAAAAGGTTTTTTATGGGGATTATTTAGCTGCTTATTGTTTACAGTTCATTGCAAACAAACACACATTGTGGTGTTATTAGTGGATTATCGCCTAGTTAACTTATTCATCAATGGATCCAATAACTATTTGTAGCTAATGCGGCTCACCATCAGCAACCCGCTTTCTTGGCATGAATTACCATCATATTGAAGAATTTAACTTATTTATCTAGGTCTAAATATCAAATATGCCTCATGTCTAAACTGTGGGAAAGATCAGTATTTGCTAAGCAAACAAGAATTTAACAATCATTTCTCATTCCTTCTGAATTTCACCAGCATCTTTCTTTGAATCATCTTCAAACTCCATACTATCGTCTACCGATAATATTCGAAGACTATGCGAATCATTGTTATGAATGGAAATCACACTGATTTTTTTCATTTTTTCAACATTGCAACTGATGTTGTTCTTCAAAAGTTATGCCAACTTATAATTATTATTATGAATACAAAACCAATCGCAATAATAAAAGAATACTTCACTCACTAGTAGTTTAAGAAGCCTTTGAAGAAATCTTAGTTTGTAGCTACGAACATGAAATACCTTTATACTGAGAATCAATAAGACTGAAAAAAATTAGCAGATATCTGTTTTGTTTTACTGGGTGTATGCACCGCTTCCGAGTTCTATACTAGTAAAATAAAACTCTCCATTATTCTCTAGTTTTCGGTGGTTATTTTAATAAAAATATTTCATGATATAAATTGTAAATCCTTCTTCCTTTCTTAAAATATTTTGATTTGTGTAAACTGATATTTGAACATTTGGAAGTCATTTAACCGTAAACTGGATATCAAATTTTTTTTCAAATCATACTGCATATCAGTTGCCAATGGATAATTCCATCTGAAAGTATGGTGAATAATAAAAATATGAAATTTGGAATAATGTGACTGATAAAATATTTAAATTATCAAGAGAATTCGTTATTGTAATTCAAATGTCATGTTTTTTTATACACTAAATTTATGCAAAAATGAATTTAAATACACACTAACGTCGATCAAAGTACGATGAGGAAAGAGAAATTCGTCACTATATATATAAATATATATAGCTTTAGACATTCAGCATTATATTATAATTCTTGTATCGAATGCTAATCAAACTGTTTATTTTTAACTAGCGCATATGGATCGAAGTTTGTATTAGCTGGTTTTTGATTCAAGTTGATTGTTTTCATCAACACCATCATCTCTCCTAGGTAGTTGGTCATTAACTAACGTCAACAGTATACAAGATAAATTCTGAATATTTGAATAGAATAAGTTTGTAAACGTTTTCTAACAGATTTTCCAAAAATAACAAAATAGCACAAAATAAAATATACTACATATTATTTTACATCTATTGCTAACTATAAAGGTGTTCATTGAGTCTTCAATTAGTTCTACAGACCGTGGATCTAGAGATTATTTTCCAAAACACATCCCGATACTCAATCCCGAAATTTCACAAAATATTTAAACAAACGTACAGTATCATATCCAAACATTTTATTCAGCTCTGAGTCATAATGATAGTATTTAATCATTTGTAAATCTTTTTTTTAAAAAAATGATCCAAGCATCATCAATGAAACTTGTCTAGTTTATATTTGTTATTCTTTCTTGGTTTTTTAAATCAGTGGATAAAAGATCTTTTGAACTCCGAGAATTTCCTCACGAAGCTAGTCATTAGTGAGCAAATTTTACGATATTTTCAATTAGAGTTATGGAGATTAGTGTTTTACACATTTGAAATCATCAATCAATCATTGTTAGACCACCATTAGAAACTTGGAAGCACTGGACGGCCGTTTCGTCCTGGTATAGGACTCATCAGCAGTGGGCATCCACGACGTGACCAGTGCAGTTCAACCCTGTCGGGTGTAGGCAGTAACTACTGAAGACAACTGGGTGAGGTCGCGCAAAATCCCTAGATCAATCAGAGTTAGAAATTAAAACCGTTGGATGCCGCCGCAGTGATCCGATGGTTAGACATTCGTGCACAATACCGAAGGTCCCGGGTTCGAATCCTGCGGGGTGCAGGAGTCGTGGATGCGCACTGCTGATGTGTCCCATTCCAGGACTTGATGGCTGTCCAGTGTTTCCAGGCTTCTGATGGTGGTATAACAATGATTGATTGATGATTTCAAATGTTCAAAAACACTAATCTCCATGAATGTAATTGAAAATGCATTTTTGCATTTAAAAGAAAACTCTAAAAATCCTAGTAATTACCAAACAGTTTGAGACCTTGTTTCCTGTGCTCGACCCATGAAAATTTGAACCGTTTATTTAGTCGAGCATTTTTCATACAATGATGAATGTGCAACGTACTGTAAAGAAAAGTACTTTCTCTTATAATGGTTCGAAGAAGATTCACGAAGATATTTCAATGTTTATCAGTGACTGGCTTCGAGTTGTATTTCTTTTAGTTTTAATAAATAGTTGGGACTTGTAAAGTAATAAAAGTTGTATAGTTAAGCAAATCACCATTAAAAACCTTAAGAAACTGATGTATGCAGCATGTATAAAATAATTTTAGAGCAATTTGAAATTCATGATAAATAAACATGAACTATTGAAATGGTGACAAATATATATGAAGCTGTGAGCGAGTAACTGATTATCGAATTCAATTGAAAAAATAAAAATTCATATTGTGAATGATGTATCTAGTTGAAATCACCTAAATTACTGGAATATTAAAATATTTTATTAAGAAGAGCTCTGTATTAGTTTGAAACACATTTTGAGTTTAGCGACAATCACTTGTATACAAATCTGTAAATGTTGTTATATCACTAGATCAGATGGTCATTGTTAGTAAGTTCACAGTACCGAATATTTTCAAATTATAATAAAGGGGTAATCTTTTTAGCTAATATAAGGTTTTTTATGAAAGCTCTCGACGTATTGTGCTAATTTCCACGAAAAACACCCAGTGATATACCAGTTTCTCTCTTAAAACTAATTTGTTGTAAATAAGTGTTCATTTTATTTAATATAGAATGTCACCTGACAAACTGTTCGATGTAACTGAATCACAAAATTTAGCTAAAAATTACTATTCTCAAACAATTTTTTTGAAATCTGTTCGTAAAGTATCAGCACATCAAAACTTTATATTTTTACCACGTTTAGACTCTTTGTATATTACTAAGCAATAGTTAATCCCTTCTTTTTACTGTCGTACCGGATGAAATCATCACTTGAAGTATATTTAAAAGTGTAAAGCAAACTTTTTTACATTTTACCAGTAAACTGCACACGCACACTTGAAAATTTGCTGTTTTAACATTTCTTATGCGGAAACTTCAGTCAATACAAACTACCACAAAATTAATCGCATACTGGATAACCGTATTTGGATAGTTTATTCTTCTTATTTCTTAAAAACTATAGACGAATATAGATTGCTGATCATAGTCATACTGTCAAGTGTTCAGTTAAAAAATATTTCAGTTATCCTCTTATCCATAACTGTGGATTATTGTTATAACAAATATTCTCAAAATTTAAACAGTATGCCAAAGTTAGGATTGGTTCATACAACTTACATTTCGGATACACAATATCGAAAGAAACTTATTATATTTTTGATAAGATTATGTAGGATTTTGCAAGCATTCACAATTAGTATGAAATATGGTTAGTTACTGGCTAACCAAACAATGGTAGCAAGAACAACAGATGGATGAAAAAACATTGCAAATGAGTATACTTTATTGAGTAATCCCAAAATATGTCGCTGAATTTAAACGGAAAATATTGATTGAACAGAAAGAAAGATAACATATGCTTATATATATATATATATATATATATATATATATATATAAGATGTTTTAAGGAAAATGAAAGAATTTTAGCATATTCTGACTGCATAATCAGTTGACAACTGACTGTTCAATAAATTTTTGGAGACTTCATGCTCATTTCTTACAACTCAGATTCTTATAGTGTAAAAGATTTTTGATGAATCACAAAACACTGAGCAGAGATTTTTAAGTTTAGAGTATCATGAACTCACTTATGATCAGCTGGAAATCAAATTTAGAATTTGTTGAACATGCAGTTAGCTTATTACATTTGTCATTATTTACAAATCAATATTTTATTCATTATCGTGACAGTGAACGTATTCGAAAATGATACAGAACCATTCCTTACAACATTATTCCACGTTCTAGTAATTTAGATTTCAACTGGACATGTATTCAAAGATTTGAAATTTATCTTCTTTGTGAATTATCAATTGGATTAAACAAACTAATTGTTACATCTCCAAGACTCATAAACATTTATCAATTTAGGATTATTTATATCTTTGTTGATAGGAATGATATATGCTTCCTGCTAAGATCACTTAAAACAGTCTTATTTTTACACAACCTAGAGACATTTATGATTAAATCAACAATCATTGATAAGAAAATATAGGTCAAGTTGGTTCACTTTATTAATTATCAACATGCTTCTCATATATGAAACTATTCCAATAAACCATACTCTAATGTAGGACATTCTAAGGCATTTAAAAATATCAGTGTGTTTTATTTCTTTGGTCAAGATTTATATCGCCCTTAGTTTTCTCCACTAATTTGTTTATCTTTGTTAGAGCGCTCTTGTTTGTGGAATAAAACTCAAGATTACTACTCACTTCCAGCACATTACCCAGTCTCGTGCTTAGAAACATTTCATAAAAATTAAAGCATTTGGTAGTTATTTCCTTAGTTATCGACAAAGAATTTGTATTACACCATCTTCCAAAATAATTAGTTAGAGGAAAACCTCGAATTGGTTACACTTTACATAAGCCATTGCTATAAAAACTTTATCCATCAAAATGGACACTTTTATCAATCTTGCTACTTTTGGTGACAGTGATAAAACAAATACCAAGTACTTGAGTGCAGTTTTTTTCATTCTTTAATGTCTTTATCCGACCATAATTTATTTAACCAATAAAACTGATCATCTGTTTATCGAATCTTGTTCTAAACTTTACCTAGAATATCGACATAGTAAACCTTTAAATGAACAACTATTAGAAAAACTTAAGCGTTTCACAATATTCTCCTACGATTATTATTTTTGGTTTATTTAAAACTCATAAAGACGACCAAATGCACGATAGTTGTTATCGAATTGAGAAATAATATATAGTGGGATACAAATATATACATATATACATATATATTTTTTTTCTATTTCATATCAATTATTTATTATACTTTTAATTGACAAGGTATGTAATCCGCGTAGTTATAGTTATACCGTAATTTCATTAATATTTGAGTAATTTATGATGTATGTACTTTACAATCACTTGCATTTGATGTTTACTTTTTTTGGTTCATAGTAACTAACCACAGTTGAAAATGGTTTACCTGACATTTATGAGAAGATCAATGCTATAAGAATGGAGTTTGTTATGGTTGACAACAAGCCTATCTTCCTAAGGTTTAGTTATAAGATCAATGGAGTGGATGGAAAGATTGATTTCAGATTAAATACTATAGTGAACAGAACGTATCTACCCACCAAGTCGATTCTTCAGTTCTAAACGTATCGCTCACTAGAACAGTCGTGCATAAAAAAGTTTCTAGCCTATGTTACGTCCAGTTATGTTGAACGGTTTACATGTATGCGCTAAAGCACATACATTTGAAAAACTGTGATGAGGGTTAGTATTCAAATCTCTGAGCACGTTTCATAGAAGCTTCCGCTAACAGAACAACACGCTTTCTGTGGTGCCACTGTATGCCATATATTGATAGTGCTGAAATCTCAAACTTCTTTAAGATAATTATTAAACAAACGACACCAAATTTACCAGTTTGCCGAAGCGATTGCCATAAATTGGCTGAAAACTAATTTGTGCATTCAGACAGACTCAGTTATCAATCATACAATGATGACCGTGTTGATAAATGTATGTTGTGCAATGCCCTGACAGTAATCCTCATTTCTTGTCTCATCTGTACTCAAACAATCTCGCTTTGAGGACCACTTGGTTATAACATCGTTATCTCATTTCTAAAAAGTTCTGTTTCTTTACTCCTAGTTTTTATGATTTAATATTCTTACATCCGACCTACAAATATTCACATTATTTAGCATCTAAATACCTCTTACAGTCTGACATACTTATGGCTTTTTTCTTAAATATTCACCTATAAGGAATTCCGCAACATGATGTTATGAATTATGCTGATTTCTATTGAACAGGACTATGAAGTCGTAGTAGATTAAAATAGTTACTTATCAAAAACTAATAAATTTCTCAAAAATATTGATTACTTTGTATTATTATCCTCTTTATGAATAAAACAAATTACAGTCACTGAAGTAATTATTGAGCAATAATTTCGAGAAAATCTAATCATCACTAGTTTGACTATTACTCAACTAATCTATCTGTTGAAAATACACTCACTGAACTGTTATTAACTAAATTAAACTAATGAATAAACAACAATTTCATTATTCACTTATAAATAAATAAACAGGTATTCTGTAAATATTCTATGCCTAGAAAAAAAATAGACTAAAATACTAATAAACTGCAAGAGATCAAATACAGCTTATTTAGATCAGTTGAATGTGTACAATTCAAAGGAAATATTAATCTACAAAATTGAGTTCTATCACAAATAACTGCTACTAGTTTAAAAAATCAATGAAGATGAAAACTAATTTACAAGTGTTTCTGTGAAACTCCTCAGTATGAGATTCATTTGTTTATTTAATTATAACTTGTAATTTAGATTGTTGTCTTTTTATTCAATAATTTCCACTTTTCTATAAGTTCTTGTGATAATGACTTTTCAGTTTCTCATTTTTAATTTTATCATTTTTTTTCTAATCTTTACGCAATATAAACTCACAATATATATCTATAGTATTGTTATGAATGTCAATTGATACGCTTGAATATTACGAGTTCACCTTAGTCAGTAAACGAGAGCGAAGACAAATGATTTTATGACCCGATAGGCTACTCTAATCCGAGCGTCTCAAAGCCCCACTAAGTAGATGAAGAAGTCTTGATGTGGCGTAGGAAGTGTATTCTACAAGCACCCAGAAAATATGAAATTCTCAAGCACACAAATCGAGTTTCTTTGTACAAGATAGAAACGCCCTTGGGAGAGTCACAAAAATAGCTTACTAAAATAATATATCAACCAATAACAGCCAAGGATTTTCCAAGTGGGAAATGTAAAATCTTAAGGTCTAAAGATCAGCATATGCTCGAAAAAATGAAATCCAAAATTAGGACCTTTATCAAGTGAGTTCTGCGGATCTAACGTCCCCATTAATTATATGCATGATAATGCCCAACTTACATAAACTTTCAACATGATTGGATTCATGGCTATAAACTTCTTTTTAAAGAAACAATCTAAGGTAATCTGATTTCTCAGAAAAAACATCACACCATAATTTGAAAATATTCAAAGCTAATCTAGCATGAAATTCATATAACAATTAGATGATGACTATTTTTAAAAAACATTTATGTTCAAGTAATTTTTGGTGAAATCAATTGATTCCAATAGGCAGGTTTACAGTTTCTGTGTGCCATTTGCTAATTTCTATTAGTGAACTTTAAATTTTCGCACTTAATATATGTCGAAGTCTACGCATGTATCGTGCTACGTTTGGATCATTTTAACAGAACTAATAATCAATATCACTTTTTACTCCTCTGCTTTTTGTTAAAACATCAAAACTATTTACGAAAAGTATCTTTCTTTTTAGAATTAAATTACAGATCAAAATTATCACTGATGAATTTGTTAACTGTTAATGAAATAATTTTTTTTAACATCCTATTTATCATTACTTAAACTTTTGTTGTTCTAAAGTTTCCTTGTGAAATTTCTAACAATTGTTTGCGAACATTCTGTTATTATATTAAATGCATAATTTTTAATGTTTAAAAATAAACCGTTAACTTTTACAAGGTTGACTATATTTACTATGCAGAGAAATTTGAAGAAATACTCAAATAGTTGAAACAGTTTAACCTAGATTGTAATGATTATTAAAACTAGATAACAAGTTCCACAGTTGTACTGTACACAAGTGAAATTTTCAATGTCATGATTTTAATGCAAGTAAACTAACACTCCTTAACAAGAAATATATTTGCGATAGTTTAACTTCAAACTAATAATTGGTAGGTCTATGACAAAAACCAAGGATCTAATCCGAGAACTTTAAGCTCTAGAACTCTGCTTTAGGTATATAAGGGCTTCAACCAGTTAATGGTATAGTCTGTTCCTCTTAAGATCTGGTAGATTCATACTTGCATTATTTCTTCATGTAACTGACACTAAAGTTCATAACTTCCTAATCAGAGTCTTAAAAATCATTTATCGCTGACCGCTGGTCATCATTTGATTATTATGTAAGTGGTTTGTAGGGGAAATGTCTGTAGAATATGCTGCCAGTACAGTTATTATCGAATTAGGAGTCGAAATCCAACGCTCTTTATTATTTTTCACAAATTCGATCAATATATGGAATGGAGTTAAAACAATTGTTCACAGACTGTCTAAATTGATTTCATTGAAAAACTATTTTCCTTCTTTCAACTAGAACTGTGAGTATATATTTATAGAACCATTTGAAATCGATATGATGAAAACAAAAACTCTCTCTTTTATGACATTCCTTTTGTTTGTATTGAAAGCGCAGAATTGGTTTACACATTTATCTCTAATGTACATGTTTATTTTGATTTTTTTTCTAAATATTACCAATCTCTACAAATTTTATAAAAGTGAATTTAAATGAGAATTCACTGTTGATATGATATCACGAATTGGCAGTCAGTTGGTATCATTTAAAAGATTAATCGGTGAGAAAAATCATTGTCACTACATATCACTATCTAAATAACTCCAAGAAAAACTAGTAATTGATCCTTATTTCTGATGCGCACCTATCAATAAAGCTCAGTTCACCTGAAAAACAATAATTACATGCATAATATAATATGAGCAAATTTGAGCATTGTAGACGGCTATAAGTTATAACCGAATTCGACAAAATAGCAAACGGAACGATACATATCAAACAGCATCACTTGAATGATCAACAAACTTATATTTGACTAAGAAGGAAATTTCTCAGTAAAATTATTGATAACATCTCATATGACCATGTCAGATAACATAATATTATCCATACTTCATATCATTTATAAAAAGCAAGAAGTCATTTTATGTTAAGTTATATCGAGACAATTATTCTGGAGAAGAAACAGTTACTTGACCACATTCTTTTCATTAGAACAGGAGAAGAATAAGGAGAAGTAATGTATTTGAGATAACGAGTAGTACTAAAGACTATGCTCGTTTTCTATGTAATGAATAAATCTCTCCTAGTATTCAACAAAGACTTTTTTGCTTCAAATTTAAAAAGCTTTCTGATAAGTAATCCATCCACATAACTTCACATGGTATGTGAGTGCAGATATGCTTTGTTGTGTTCTTATTACAACGTATACGAAACGATCCTTGTGAAAAATTATACTAAAGTGCAGGAAGAATGTTTCATATTTTCCCATCCATTCAAATAAACTGGTTTTTTACAGGTCAAATATATCTATCGAGAGTAGAAATTAGGATAAACGATTCTAAATTAAAATTTGACCTAAATAGTATATTAAAGAGTCCTATAATAAACTTCTATGAGATATTGCAGTTAGACAGATGAACTAATTACTTGTTCTATTTTAACATTCATTTATTTTCTGTTTTTTCATTGCTCAATCATAATTAACATTTCATGTTTGTTATTGAATCAGATTAACTTTTTGTATATTTCAAAGTCTTGAATTTTGATACACTTGACTCTTCTAACTGAAGTTGACTACAATTCAATGAATAGTGAACATCCCATTTTAAATGTTGCAATATAACTTAGAAGTTACGTTCCCTAGCTTAGCTGCCTCATCCTAACAGTAAGTGGCCAGCCTATACCGATATATTTTATAATTATATTATGATTGTAAGATATGTGATATCATTGTAAATGAGTTACATTTGAATAATTTCAAAGTATCATATGATGTAGTTATTTATTCAAAATTTTAACATATCTCATTAAATCTGATCATAATTATTTACAAAATTTAACAATTTATTACTGATACAATTGTTATTACCGATACAGTTTCACTACTGAATAAATCTTACTCTGTAAAGTTATGTTTGATATTATTTTGTTTTTGTTTGGTATTATAGTTGTCGTTGCTGTTGGCAACATTCAAAATGACAATGACAAGTTATATATGACATTTAATAAGAAGAATATTCAATCGTTGTTTTCTAACCATAGATAGTTACAATACATATGACAGGAGGGTGAGAGACATTTGGATTAAGAAGTGCTAAAAGACCAAGAATGTGATTTGAAATGAATATTCATTCACTTTTGTAAATCAGCTGAAAAACTATTCGTGTTCAGTAAATATACACTCAGTATATTTTCACTGAATAGAAACTTCAAAAGTTGTTTGGTAACCTGCAAAAAGTTATTTAGAAATATTCCTAAACTGCATTTAATGAATTTAGTGAGCATGAAGTCAGCATGTCAAGATAATAACACATTTTTAAAAATTTGTATTATGTGGCTCCATGTATATATATATATATATATATATATATATATATATATATATGCAGGATCTCCTTCAAATTTATCAAATATGGAAATATGCAGTGAATATCTTGTAGTATCCGTTTTAGTATGTCTGTGCATAGTATTTGACAAGATCCCTCCATTTATGATTATTCTTATGACAACCGTTTTGTTCTTTCTTGATACATATAGTTTCTTCCGTCGTTGACTGCATTGACGCATATTCCTGTCCATTTATAATTACTATTACTATATTACACATCATCTTAGCTCAGAGAGCCGAGAAGCGATAATATTAGTTATGAATTTATGACCGATTCTTTCACCTCAGTAATGTCTTGAATGTTATCCCATCTTTGTTTTATTTGATATCTTTGAACTTTGTAGTGGTGAATATATTGAAAAACCTGTAAGTGACTGATATTAATCGATTTGTTGATTGTTCCTATCTTCAGTGGAAAAAAATGAGTTTTCCTAGCCGTAGGGAAGAAGTATTTTTTAAAACAGTAACTGTGAGTTCTAGTAAATCGTTGAACCATTTTACACTTATGCCTTGTAGACAAAACCTTGCTTCTGACTTGCATGGAATCTATTGTTGCTTTATCAAATCAAGGTGTAAAATATTAGTGTACTTTACGGTTTAACCTATCAGAGAAAACATTGTTCAGGACTACAGTGACTAATAACTTTGCAAGATTTTCTACATTATTACCCAAGAAATACTAGTCAATCTGGTTTTATAAACATTTAAAACATGGTGTGAAACTGACCCAAACGTTTGAATCGTTAAATTTAACGATTCAAACGTTTGGTCAGTTTCACACCATGTTTTAAATGTTTATAAAACCAGATTGACTAGTATTTCTTGGGTAATAATGTAGAAAATCTTGCAAAGTTATTAGTCACTGTAGTCCTGAACAATGTTTTCTCTGATAGGTTAAACCGTAAAGTACACTAATATTTTACACCTTGATTTGATAAAGCAACAATAGATTCCATGCAAGTCAGAAGCAAGGTTTTGTCTACAAGGCATAAGTGTAAAATGGTTCAACGATTTACTAGAACTCACAGTTACTGTTTTAAAAAATACTTCTTCCCTACGGCTAGGAAAACTCATTTTTTTCCACTGAAGATAGGAACAATCAACAAATCGATTAATATCAGTCACTTACAGGTTTTTCAATATATTCACCACTACAAAGTTCAAAGATATCAAATAAAACAAAGATGGGATAACATTCAAGACATTACTGAGGTGAAAGAATCGGTCATAAATTCATAACTAATATTATCGCTTCTCGGCTCTCTGAGCTAAGATGATGTGTAATATAGTAATAGTAATTATAAATGGACAGGAATATGCGTCAATGCAGTCAACGACGGAAGAAACTATATGTATCAAGAAAGAACAAAACGGTTGTCATAAGAATAATCATAAATGGAGGGATCTTGTCAAATACTATGCACAGACATACTAAAACGGATACTACAAGATATTCACTGCATATTTCCATATTTGATAAATTTGAAGGAGATCCTGCATATATATATATATATATATATATATATATATATATATACATGGAGCCACATAATACAAATTTTTAAAAATGTGTTATTATCTTGACATGCTGACTTCATGCTCACTAAATTCATTAAATGCAGTTTAGGAATATTTCTAAATAACTTTTTGCAGGTTACCAAACAACTTTTGAAGTTTCTATTCAGTGAAAATATACTGAGTGTATATTTACTGAACACGAATAGTTTTTCAGCTGATTTACAAAAGTGAATGAATATTCATTTCAAGAATCACATTCTTGGTCTTTTAGCACTTCTTAATCCAAATGTCTCTCACCCTCCTGTCATATGTATTGTAACTATCTATGGTTAGAAAACAACGATTGAATATTCTTCTTATTAAATGTCATATATAACTTGTCATTGTCATTTTGAATGTTGCCAACAGCAACGACAACTATAATACCAAACAAAAACAAAATAATATCAAACATAACTTTACAGAGTAAGATTTATTCAGTAGTGAAACTGTATCGGTAATAACAATTGTATCAGTAATAAATTGTTAAATTTTGTAAATAATTATGATCAGATTTAATGAGATATGTTAAAATTTTGAATAAATAACTACATCATATGATACTTTGAAATTATTCAAATGTAACTCATTTACAATGATATCACATATCTTACAATCATAATATAATTATAAAATATATCGGTATAGGCTGGCCACTTACTGTTAGGATGAGGCAGCTAAGCTAGGGAACGTAACTTCTAAGTTATATTGCAACATTTAAAATGGGATGTTCACTATTCATTGAATTGTAGTCAACTTCAGTTAGAAGAGTCAAGTGTATCAAAATTCAAGACTTTGAAATATACAAAAAGTTAATCTGATTCAATAACAAACATGAAATGTTAATTATGATTGAGCAATGAAAAAACAGAAAATAAATGAATGTTAAAATAGAACAAGTAATTAGTTCATCTGTCTAACTGCAATATCTCATAGAAGTTTATTATAGGACTCTTTAATATACTATTTAGGTCAAATTTTAATTTAGAATCGTTTATCCTAATTTCTACTCTCGATAGATATATTTGACCTGTAAAAAACCAGTTTATTTGAATGGATGGGAAAATATGAAACATTCTTCCTGCACTTTAGTATAATTTTTCACAAGGATCGTTTCGTATACGTTGTAATAAGAACACAACAAAGCATATCTGCACTCACATACCATGTGAAGTTATGTGGATGGATTACTTATCAGAAAGCTTTTTAAATTTGAAGCAAAAAAGTCTTTGTTGAATACTAGGAGAGATTTATTCATTACATAGAAAACGAGCATAGTCTTTAGTACTACTCGTTATCTCAAATACATTACTTCTCCTTATTCTTCTCCTGTTCTAATGAAAAGAATGTGGTCAAGTAACTGTTTCTTCTCCAGAATAATTGTCTCGATATAACTTAACATAAAATGACTTCTTGCTTTTTATAAATGATATGAAGTATGGATAATATTATGTTATCTGACATGGTCATATGAGATGTTATCAATAATTTTACTGAGAAATTTCCTTCTTAGTCAAATATAAGTTTGTTGATCATTCAAGTGATGCTGTTTGATATGTATCGTTCCGTTTGCTATTTTGTCGAATTCGGTTATAACTTATAGCCGTCTACAATGCTCAAATTTGCTCATATTATATTATGCATGTAATTATTGTTTTTCAGGTGAACTGAGCTTTATTGATAGGTGCGCATCAGAAATAAGGATCAATTACTAGTTTTTCTTGGAGTTATTTAGATAGTGATATGTAGTGACAATGATTTTTCTCACCGATTAATCTTTTAAATGATACCAACTTACTGCCAATTCGTGATATCATATCAACAGTGAATTCTCATTTAAATTCACTTTTATAAAATTTGTAGAGATTGGTAATATTTAGAAAAAAAAATCAAAATAAACATGTACATTAGAGATAAATGTGTAAGCCAGTTCTGCGCTTTCAATACAAACAAAAGGAATGTCATGAAAGAGAGAGTTTTTGTTTTCATCATATCGATTTCAAATGGTTCTATAAATATATACTCACAGTTCTAGTTGAAAGAAGGAAAATAGTTTTTCAATGAAATCAATTTAGACAGTCTGTGAACAATTGTTTTAACTCCATTCCATATATTGATCGAATTTGTGAAAAATAATAAAGAGCATTGGATTTCGACTCTTAATTCGATAATAACTGTACTGGCAGCATATTCTACAGACATTTCCCCTACAAACCACTTACATAATAATCAAATAATGACCAGTGGTCAGCGATAAATGATTTTTAAGACTCTGATTAGGAAGTTATGAACTGTAGTGTCAGTTACATGAAGAAATAATGCAAGTATGAATCTACCACATCTTAAGACGAACAGACTATACCATTAACTGGTTGAAGCCCTTATATACCTAAAACAGAGTTCTAGAGCTTAAAGTTCTCGGATTAAATCGTTGGTTTTTTTCATAGACCTACCAATTATTAGTTTGAAGTTAAACTATCGCAAATATATTTCTTGTTAAGGAGTGTTAGTTTACTTGCATTACAATGATGACATTGAAAATTTCACTTGTGTACAGTACAACTGTGGAACTTGTTATCTAGTTTTAATAATAATTACAATCTGGGTAAATTGTTTCAACTATTTGAGTATTTCTTGAAATTTCTCTGCATAGTAAATATAGTCAACCTTGTAAAAGTTACCGGTTTATTTTTAAACATTAAAAATTATGAATTCAATATAATAACAGAATGTTCGCAAACAATTGTTAGAAATTTCACAAGGAAACTTTAGAACAACAAAAGTTTAAGTAATGATAAATAGGATGTTAAAAAAAATTATTTCATTAACAGTTAACAAATTCGTTAGTGATAATTTTGATCTGTAATTTAATTCTAAAAAGAAAGATACTTTTAGTAAATAGTTTTGATGTTTTAACAAAAAGCAGAGGAGTAAAAAGTGATATTGATTATTAGTTCTGTTAAAATGATTCAAACGTAGCATGATACATGCGTAGACTTCGACATATATTAAGTACGAAAATTTAAAGTTCACTAATGCAAATTAGCAAATGGCACACAGAAACTGTAAACCTGCCTATTGGAATCAGTTGATTTCACCAAAAATTACTTGAACATAAATGTTTTTAAAAAATAGTCATCATCTAATTGTTATATGAATTTCATGTAAGATAAACTTTGAATATTTTCAAATTATGGTGTGATGTTTTTTCTGATAAATCAGATTACCTTAGATTGTTTCCTTAAAAAGAAGTTTATAGCCATGAATCCAATCATGTTGAAAGTTTATGTAAGTTGGGCATTATCATGCATATAATTAATGGGGACGTTAGATCCGCAGAACTCACTTGATAAAGGTGCCTAATTTTGATGTTCATTTTTTCGAGCATGTGACCTTGATCTTTAGACCTTAAGATTTTACATTTCCCACCCGGAAAATCCTTGGCTGTTATTGGTTGATATATTATTTTAGTAAGCTATTTTTGTGACTCTCCCAAGAACGTTTCTATCTTGTACAAATGAACTTGATTTGTGTGCTTGAGAACTTCATATTTTCTGGGTGCTTGTAGAGTACACTTTCTACGCCACATCAAGACTCCTTCATCTACTTAGTGGGGCCTTAGGACTCTCGGATTAGAGTAGCCTATCGGGTCATATAATCACTTGTCTTCGCTCTCATTACTGTCTAAGGTGAACAGGTAATATTCAAGCGTATCAATTGACATTCATAACAATACTATAGATATATATTGTGAGTTTATATTGCGTAAAGATTAAATAAAAAAAGATAAAATTAAAAATGAGAAACTGAAAAGTCATTATCACAAGAACTTATAGAAAAATTGGAAATTATTGAATAAAAAGACAACAATCTAAAGTACTAGTTATAATTAAATAAACAAATGAATCTCATACTGAGGAGTTTCACAGAAACACTTGTAAATTAGTTTTCATCTTCATTGATTTTTTAAACTAGTAGCAGTTATTTGTGATAGAACTCAATTTTGTAGATTAATATTTCATTTGAATTGTACACATTCAACTGATCTAAATAAGCTGTATTTGATCTCTTGCAGTTTATTAATATTCTAGTCTATTTTTTTTCTAGGCATAGAATATTTACAGAATACCTGTTTATTTATTTATAAGTGAATAATGAAATTGTTGTTTATTCATTAGTTTAATTTAGTTAATAACAGTTCAGTGAGTGTATTTTCAACAGATAGATTAGTTGAGTAATAGTCAAACTAGTGCTGACTAGATTTTCTCGAAATTATTGCTCAATAATTACTTCAGTGACTGTAATTTGTTTTATTCATAAAGAGGATAATAATACAAAGTAATCAATATTTTTGAGAAATTTATTAGTTTTTGTGAGTATGTAACTATTATAAATCTACTACGACTTCATAGTCATGTTTCAATAGAAATCAGCATAATTCATAATCATCATGTTGGCGGAAATTCCTTATAGGTGAATATTTAAGAAAAAAGCCATAAAGTATGTCAGACTGTAAGAGGTATTTAGATGCTATAATAATGTGAATATTTGTTAGTCGGATGTAAGAATATTAAATAATAAAAACTAGGAGTAAAGAAACAGAACTTTTTAGAAATGAGATAACGATGTTATAACCAAGTGGTCCTCAAAGCGAGATTGTTTGAGTACAGATGAGACAAGAAATGAGGATTACTGTCAGGGCATTGCACAACATACATTTATCAACACGGTCATCATTGTATGATTGATAACTGAGTCTGTCTGAATGCACAAATGAGTTTTCAGCCAATTTATGCAATCGCTTCGGCAAACTGGTAAATTTGGTGTCGTTTGTTTAATAATTATCTTAAAGACGTTTGAGATTTCAGCACTATCAATATATGGCATACAGTGGCACCACAGAAAGCATGGTGTTCTGTTAGCGGAAGCTTCTTTGAAACGTGCTCAGAGATTTGAACACTAACCCTCATCACAGTTTTTCAAATGTATGTGCTTTAGCTCATACATGTAAACCGTTCAACATAACTGCACGTAAAATAGGCTAGAAACGTTTTTATGCACGACTGTTCTAATGAGCGATACGTTTAGAACTGAAAAATCGACTTGGTGGCTAGATACGTTCTTTTCACTATAGTATTTAATCTGAAATCAATCTTTCCATCCACTCCATTGAACTTATAACTAAACCTTAGGAAGATGGAGGCTTGTTGTCAACCATAACAAACGCCATTCTTATAGCATTGATCTTTCTCCATAAATGTCAGGTAAACCATTTCCAACTGTGGTTAGTATCCTATGACCAAAAAAAAGTAAACATCAAATGCAAGTGATTGTAAAGTACTACATCATAAATTACTCAAATATTAATGAAATTTACGGTATAACTATAACTACGCGGGATTACCATACCTTGTCAAATTGAAAAGTATAATAAATAATTGATCATGAAATAGAAAAAAAAATATATATGTTTATATGTTTATATTTGTATCCCGCTATATATTATTTCTCAATTCGATAACAAATATCATGCATTTGGTCGTCTTTATTAGTTTTAAATAAACCAAAAATTATAATCATAGCAGAATATTGTGAAACGCTTAAGTCTTTCTAATAGTTGTTCATTTAAAGGTTTACTATGTCGATATTCTAGGTAAAGTTTAGAACAAGATTCCATAAACAGATGATCAGTTTTATTGGTTAAATAAGTTATGGTCGGATAAAGACATTAAAGAATGAAAAAAACCGCACTCAAGTACTTGGTACTTGTTTTATCACTATCTCTTCTAAATTAAATCATCAAAAGTAGCAAGATTGATAACAGCGTCCATTTTGATGTATAGATTTTTTATAGCAGTGGCTAATGTAAAGTGTAACCAATTCGAGGTTTTCCTCTAACTAATTATTTTGGAAGATGGTGTAATACAAATTCTTTGTCGATAACTAAGGAAATAACTACCAAATGCTTTAATTTTTATGAAATGTTTCTAAGCACGAGACTGGGTAATGTGCTGGAAGTGAGTAGTAATCTTGAGTTTTGTTCCACAAACAAGAGCGCTCTAACAAAGATAAACAAATTAGTGGAGGAAACTAAGGGCGATATAAATCTTGACCAAAGAAATAAAACACACTGATATTTTTAAATGCCTTAGAATGTCCTACATTAGAGTATGGTTTATTGGAATAGTTCCATATATGAGAAGCATGTTGATAATTAATAAAGTGAACCAACTTGACCTACATTTTCTTATCAATGATTGTTGATTTAATCATAAATGTCTCTAGGTTGTGTTAAAATAAGACTATTTTAAGTGATCATAGTAGGAAGCATATATCATTCCTATCAACAAAGATATAAATAATCCTAAATTGATAAATGTTTATGAGTCTTGGAGATGTAACAATTAGTTTGTTTAATCCAATCGATAATTCACAAAGAAGATAAATTTCAAATCTTTGAATACATGTCCAGTTGAAATCTAAATTACTAGAACGTGGAATAATGTTGTAAAGAATGGTTCTGTATCATTTTCGAATACGTTCACTGTCACGATAATGAATAAAATATTGATTTGTAAATAATGACAAATGTAATAAGCTAACTGCATGTTCAACAAATTATAAATTTGATTTCCAGCTGATCATAAGTGAGTTCATGATACTCTAAACTTAAAAATCTCTGCTCAGTGTTTTGTGATTCATCAAAAATCTTTTACATTATAAGAATCTGAGTTGTAAGAAATGAGCATGAAGTCTCCAAAAATTTATTGAACAGTCAGTTGTCAACTGATTATGCAATCAGAATATGCTAAAATTCTTTCATTTTCCTTAAAACATCTTATATATATATATATATATATATATATATATATATATATATAAGCATATGTTATCTTTCTTTCTGTTCAATCAATATTTTCCGTTTAAATTCAGCGACATATTTTGGGATTACTCAATAAAGTATACTCATTTGCAATGTTTTTTCATCCATCTGTTGTTCTTGCTACCATTATTTGGTTAGCCAGTAACTAACCATATTTCATACTAATTGTGAATGCTTGCAAAATCCTACATAATCTTATCAAAAATATAATAAGTTTCTTTCGATATTGTGTATCCGAAATGTAAGTTGTATGAACCAATCCTAACTTTGGCATACTGTTTAAATTTTGAGAATATTTGTTATAACAATAATCCACAGTTATGGATAAGAGGATAACTGAAATATTTTTTAACTGAACACTTGACAGTATGACTGTGATGAGCAATCTATATTTGTCTATAGTTTTTAAGAAATAAGAAGAATAAACTATCCAAATACGGTTATCCAGTATGCGATTAATTTAGTGGTAGCTTGTATTGACTGAAGTTTCCGCATAAGAAATGTTAAAACAGCAAATTTTCAAGTGTGCGTGTGCAGTTTACTGATAAAATGTAAAAAAGTTTGCTTTACACTTTTAAATAAACTTCAAGTGATGATTTCATCCGGTACGACAGTAAAAAGAAGGGATTAACTATTGCTTAGTAATTTACAAAGAGTCTAAACGTGGTAAAAATATAAAGTTTTGATGTGCTGATACTTTACGAACAGATTTAAAAAAAATTGTTTGAGAATAGTAATTTTTAGCTAAATTTTGTGATTCAGTTACATCGAACAGTTTGTCAGGTGACATTCTATATAAAATAAAATGAACACTTATTTACAACAAATTAGTTTTAAGAGAGAAACTGGTATATCACTGGGTGTTTTTCGTGGAAATTAGCACAATACGTCGAGAGCTTTCATAAAAAACCTTATATTAGCTAAAAAGATTACCCCTTTATTATAATTTGAAAATATTCGGTACTGTGAACTTACTAACAATGACCATCTGATCTAGTGATATAACAACATTTACAGATTTGTATACAAGTGATTGTCGCTAAACTCAAAATGTGTTTCAAACTAATACAGAGCTCTTAATAAAATATTTTAATATTCCAGTAATTTAGGTGATTTCAACTAGATACATCACTAACAATATGAATTTTTATTTTTTCAACTGAATTCGATAATCAGTTACTCTCTCACAGCTTCATATATATTTGTCACTACATCAATAGTTCATGTATATTTATGATGAATTTCAAATTTCTCTAAAATTATTTTATACATGCTGCATAAATCAGTTTCTTAAGGTTTTTAATGGTGATTTGCTTAACTATACAACTTTTATTACTTTACAAGTCCCAACTATTAAAACTAAAAGAAATACAACTCGAAGCCAGTCACTGATAAACATTGAAATATTTTCGTGAATCTTCTTCGAACCATTATTAGAGAAAGTACTTTTCTTTACAGTACGTTGTACATTCATCATTGTATGAAAAATGCTCGACTAAATAAACGGTTCAAATTTTCATGGGTCGAGCACAGGAAACAAGGTCTCAAACTGTTTGGTAATTACTAGGATTTTTAGAGTTTTCTTTTAAATGCAAAAATGCATTTTCAATTACATTCATGGAGATTAGTGTTTTTACACATTTGAAATCATCAATCAATCATTGTTATACCACCATCAGAAGCCTGGAAGCACTGGACAGCCATCATGTCCTGGAATAGGACACATCAGCAGTGCGCATCCACGACTCCTGCACCTCGCAGGATTCGAACCCGGGACCTTCGGTATTGTGCGCGAATGTCTAACCATCGGATCACTGCGGCGGCATCCAACGGTTTTAATTTCTAACTCTGATTGATCTAGGGATTTTGCGCGACCTCACCCAGTTGTCTTCAGTAGTTACTGCCTACACCCGACAGGGTTGAACTGCACTGGTCACGTCGTGGATGCCCACTGCTGATGAGTCCTATACCAGGACGAAACGGCCGTCCAGTGCTTCCAGGTTTCTAATGGTGGTCTAACAATGATTGATTGATGATTTCAAATGTGTAAAACACTAATCTCCATAACTCTAATTGAAAATATCGTAAAATTTGCTCACTAATGACTAGCTTCGTGAGGAAATTCTCGGAGTTCAAAAGATCTTTTATCCACTGATTTAAAAAACCAAGAAAGAATAACAAATATAAACTAGACAAGTTTCATTGATGATGCTTGGATCATTTTTTTAAAAAAAAAGATTTACAAATGATTAAATACTATCATTATGACTCAAAGCTGAATAAAATGTTTGGATATGATACTGTACGTTTGTTTAAATATTTTGTGAAATTTCGGGACTGAGTATCGGGATGTGTTTTGGAAAATAATCTCTAGATCCACGGTCTGTAGAACTAACTGAAGACTCAATGAACACCTTTATAGTTAGCAATAGATGTAAAATAATATGTAGTATATTTTATTTTGTGCTATTTTGTTATTTTTGGAAAATCTGTTGGAAAACGTTTACAAACTTATTCTATTCAAAGATTCCGAATTTATCTTGTATGCTGTTGACGTTAGTTAATGACCAACTACCTAGGAGAGATGATGGTGTTGATGAAAACAATCAACTTGAATCAAAAACCAGCTAATACAAACTTCGATCCATATGCGCTAGTTAAAAATAAACAGTTTGATTAGCATTCGATACAAGAATTATAATATAATGCTGAATGTCTAAAGCTATATATATTTATATATATAGTGACGAATTTCTCTTTCCTCATCGTACTTTGATCGACGTTAGTGTGTATTTAAATTCATTTTTGCATAAATTTATTGTATAAAACAACATGACATTTGAATTACAATAACAAATTCTCTTGATAATTTAAATATTTCATCAGTCACATTATTCCAAATTTCATATTTTTATTATTCACCCTACTTTCAGATGGAATTATCCATTGGCAACTGATATGCAGTATGATTTGAAAAAAAATTTGATATCCAGTTTACGGTTAAATGACTTCCAAATGTTCAAATATCAGTTTACACAAATCAAAATATTTTAAGAAAGGAAGAAGGATTTACAATTTATATCATGAAATATTTTTATTAAAATAACCACCGAAAACTAGAGAATAATGGAGAGTTTTATTTTACTAGTATAGAACTCGGAAGCGGTGCATACACCCAGTAAAACAAAACAGATATCTGCTAATTTTTTTCAGTCTTATTGATTCTCAGTATAAAGGTATTTCATGTTCGTAGCTACAAATTAAGATTTCTTCAAAGGCTTCTTAAACTACTAGTGAGTGAAGTATTTTTTTATTATTGCGATTGGTTTTGTATTCATAATAACAATTAGAAGTTGGCATAACTTTTGAAGAACAACATCAGCTGCAATGTTGAAAAAATGAGAAAAATCAGTGTGATTTCCATTCGTAACAATGATTCGCATAGTCTTCGAATATCATCGGTAGACGATATTATGGAGTTTGAAGATAATTCAAAGAAGGATGCTGGTGAAATTCAGAAGGAATGAGAAATGATTGTTAAATTCTTGTTTGCTTAGCAAATACTGATCTTTCCCACAGTTTAGACATGAGGCATATTTGATATTAAGACCCGGATAAATAAGTTATATTCTTCAATATGATGGTAATTCAGGCCAAGAAAGCGGGTTGCTGATGCTGAGCCGCATTAGCTACAAATAGTTATTGGATCCATTGATGAATAAGTTAACTAGGCGATAATCCACTAATAACACCACAGTGTGTGTTTGTTTACAATGAACTGTAAACAATAAGCAGCTAAATAATCCCCATAAAAAACCTTTTGTGGTTCTGTAACAACTTTAAATATCTGTGATAATTAGGAATACAAATATCTCAATTACTAAGCAGTATTTCAGTCAGTAGGTGTAACTTGTGGTCCAAATAAAATCCCACTGTACAAAACTCACCACTCACCCACATGCATTTATTTTTAGTAAACATCAAACGCCTTCTGAAATCAAGCTGAACAACTGGTGATCAGATAAAGTAACATTTTTTACAGCGGTACACATGAATCAAAATAAACTGTTTGATTTTATCGTACGGTACTGCAAAACAACAACAACAATGGCGTATATTAAAAAAATGGTCAAAATAAAGTAAAGAATGTAGTTAAAATAAGATTTGCTCTAGTATGATGTTCTCATGCCATGTTGAAATTCGTCTCCGTAAAAAGTTGATTTCATTATCATTCATTTTCGTTAGCCATTTAACCGAAGTCTCTACAAATTCTTTCGAACTGGTAAACATATCAATTTGTTATACAACAATAATAATTACTATTATTTAACATAGTGTTACTTACTTTGATCATGATTTTCAATTAGATTGTTACTTTGGTTAGTGAATTACCCTTGAGGATAAAAAGAAAACAGACTGAAAGACAAGCTCACAAATGAAACTGTGGAAGCGATTGTTCTAGTATGAATATAAATCTACTTTGTTTAAATACCTTACCTAGAATAAATCAAGACATTTTTTCTGCATTCATTTGACTCACATAAACCATTTCTAAAGTTTATCTATTCAGTATTTTGTTATTCTTTTTACTAAATATTTATTAATAATTTATTTTTGTTGTTAATAGTGACCAGTGGATATTACTGTAGTTTTTATTCACCTATGTTGTAGTTAAATAAACAAATAAACATATTTCAAATAGCACAAAGCAATAACACAAACATCAGCAACGATAACAACAACAACACCAACAGTGGTGATGACTGCTTGTCATTCAAATGATCCACATAATAGTTGATTCTATCTTCTTAGGACATAGTACTTAATATCGAGTGAATCAACAAGTCTACTAAATATTCCAAGTATCTTATACATATTCGCTTTTATACTTACTGTTCACATAAACGAGAAAATCATTTTTTCGGTCGACAATAAGAGATGAAAGACTGATTCTACAAATTGATTTTCAAGCATTTAAGTCAATGGTCAATGAAAATTTGATATTATTCTCTATTGCTTATTTGTGACCAAATAAAATTTGAAAAGTGAAAAATAATTCAATGAAAGATAGGAAAATGTTTGTCGATTTAGGTTCAACATAATTGTTTTGATAATTCTTCATAATAAGTTCCTTCTCTTAGTTCATTTAACTAATGACAAAAATAATTAAGCTGTATTATTTTACAAAAGTATAAATTTAGAAGAGAATAAAAAATTTGAATTGAGAGAATTCGATATATGAATTCCTTTTCTAAAGTTGCCATCTGTATCCACTCATCAAAGCTAATAGATTATATTTAAATATTCTCATGAAAAATTGATCCTATGCTGAAAAACTATTTGAAAGTACTAAAAAGATATTTTGGATTATCTAGAAACACTTTTGAAATTGAAAATCAGCACCAGCATACAGAATTTAACACAATATTTAGGTTTTCATCGATACATCCTTGATCATTCTGCCCACCAGTCTTTATTTAATATTCCGGAAGAGAAAGAGCTGTTTCACCCTGCTCTGTTGTACTATCGTTGTTTCATGTTGGAGATTCAGCAAACGTTGAAACTAGGTTGTGACTATCTGTAAGGTCATGTTAATCTTCTCAACTCACACTAAAATCACTCTATGCATGTCAACATATATTTCGCATTATTTAATCACCAGATAAAGATTAAACACCTAATTCGATTAGCCGTAGATTTTATTTATTGTAAACGGTTTACATTCTCTGTTTACTTTTCCAGTAAATGTAATGTAATTATAGGATGAAGATTTCGATGCTTATAAATACTGATATCTCATACTCAATAAAGAGGACTGTTCTCCGAAATTTCGTAACACATCTGAAGTCCATCAGTGAAAGATAAAGCTGGAGGATTTTGTTTCTGTAGTCATTGCTTCTATATTTTTCGCTTCTTATCATTCCTAGATCAAACAAACAGACTATTTTTTAGTTTAGTGAAGTAACTGCCATTCATTTTTTAAGTTACTTAGTCCTCGGGTTACATGTGAATAGGCCTCATGTTTTTTCTAGGTAAAAGTTTAAACATCATGGTATATTTTATAAGGCAACATCTAAAAAATTTAGAGTAATTTTCTGATGTATAAAATTTGGGGAACTTGATGTAAAGATTACACGTAATTGAAAGTGTACGAAACTTATTAACAGTGAATAAAAAGTGCGTTAAACTATTCGTTAGTGAGATAATTTTTATGCCAATTTTTTTTACTTTATCAAACAATAAGACAGAATAAAAAACACATATTATGCACAATATTTAAGGTTTATTTTGTTCTGTCCACATACCATAAACAGGAAGAAGAAGTTAGTATACTAAACTCAGTTCAAATTAGTCTGAGTTGTCAAAATAATTTAAAAATTATGTTTGAACAGAATCCTCATCTTATAGAACAGTGATTAATTAAAGAAAAATGGATATGACTAGCAGTGAAATGCAGGATGCATGTTTCACTTCATATAGTACTCGTTAGCTCAATACATCTGAGTCTCAGTGTTAAGGTTCTTATAGGGATTTGAGCCTAGTACGAGGAGAATATGAACGTCCGGAATTTCATTTTTTAATTGTGAAATAGTCTGAAATAGTCTGAACAGGGTTTACATATTCTAACAAACACCAAACAAAACTGATTCAAATTATCAACAACTTGATAATTCATATCCTTTCTAATAATGCCATAGATGACTGGTTAAGATTTTTATTAAATATAAATGTTTTTTAAATTATTCAGACTTAAAAACTTTATACTGCACAATATATTTGTGTTCGATGAAGTAACTACACCTGAAACCCTCATTGAGTTATTAAGAATGTGAAATCTAGATAAAGCTGGAGAGTTGGGAGTAAGTGGGTTTAACAGTCCTATCCTGTGAAGTGTAAAGTTTATAGACAGTGATAAACAATGTAAACTAATTTCGGTACCATTGTTACACTTAATTTAATGTCTGTAAAATACTAATATTCAATGTTCTTCCGTTCGTATTTTATAAACTGTAAGTTTTCGTTTCGTGTGGAATTCACTTCCATACTCCGTTTTATTCCCAAAATTATCATAATGTAAACCTTACCTTTTCTACCTTGATTTTCTGCACTAAATGCACAGTTTGAGGATAATCGTATTTACCTAATTCTTCGTGGATTGTAGCCTTGCAGAGCATAAATTGAGGAATGTCATTTTCTCTTAGTCGAATCTTATGGTGTCACGAACAACCCAACATAATGGCAACTATTCTGAGATAATCGCCTATTTTTAGTAAAAATGAACTTTAAGCATAAGAAAAAGACACCTATGACCCGGCAACCCTTAGGGTCGTCCCAAGGTCGGACCCAACTAGATCACATCGCTATCCGCCTCCGATGGAGGGTTCCGATCAAAGACTGTCGATCGTTCTTGGGCATATGTCTAGATTCGGATCATACTCTAGTGCGAGCGCGTATTTATTTGTGACTTACTGGACGTAGAAAAGACGCTGCAAGGAAACCTCTTATATGTCTAAGAATATATTTCAGGAACAATTAGAATCAGAAGACATTAATGGAATTTTTTTTCATATTATTGAGATTAAAGAAACATATGTATATATAAAAAGTTTGATTACAAGAAAACCTTGAAATACACAATATATGAAGTCGTTTTGTTATAAATGCGTTGACTGCAATCGATGTTATAGCTAATAGGAACAAAAAACATTTCAATATAAAGTACTTTTTCACACATTGTTTATCCTAATCAGATTTATATTAAGATAATTCTTCTTTGAAAATGTTTTGACAGGAGGAAAGGGAAACATGAAGTTCATTTTAGTGATTAGTGAGTGAGACCTACAAAATCGAGTATCCCATAAAGGTAAGGACGTTTCAGGTAACTTTTACTCATGTTCTAATGTAAATCCAAATTACTTAGTATGTACATATAATCTGAAAATACAACTAACATATTGCCCCTAGTTGTTCAGTCATTGACTTTGTTTTATAAATTCTTGATCCATGAATTATCACCACATGTCCATGCGAAATTAGATTCCTGGCTTTGACCACTCTAATAGTTATGTGTGGACTGATGAATAGTATTTTACAAATTACTTGCTTAATTCGCCTTAGTTTTTAATTATTCCCCAGTCAGTGTGTTAACAATCATTTTCAAACTAGAGTTTTTCACAAACAATTAAACAAGAAAAAACAATCAATCCATTTTCACCTCAAAATACAATTTGGCTGTCGATCAAAAAAATTTTTATTGAGAATTACCTACGCCTGATATATGTTCCAGCAAAAACAAAATTAGTTAACAATGTCTGCTAAAGTAAAACTGACTTGATTCATGATATGTAATAACTTTCGAATTTGCCAATTACGGAAAACCATTTTCAGAGCATATTCACTTTAAGTTTTTTTTCAATTAATTCGCAATATGACGTCGCACAATGTGTAGAGTGAGTGTTTTTTCATTTTACATGATCTATGAATAAATATATTCAAAAGTATTACGATTTTATTTTTCAAGTCAGAAGCTAGCAATGCCTCATTCTTATTGTTACGAAAACGGCTAACTAACTCAATGTGTGATTAATATGCAGCGATTATCGATTTATTACTGACTATCATTCTTTAAATCAATGTTTTAACGAGGAATGAAATTATTGATTTCATTAGAAAAATAGTGTTTTAACATTCTGTCTTAAATTGAACTGTACATCATTGACAAATTTTTCAGAGTAAAGCAATAAGTTAGTTGCTTTGTAGTTTCCTTGCTCGCATACACCTAACAAATGCTTCAGAATTCCTATGGACAAACTAAAATAGAAAGAATTCTTGACCGCTTGTAATAAATGGCTGCAATTGGTGTTTAATAATTTTTATTGAAATTGTTTGTGAAACTTTACTTCATAGTAAAAATGACCAAAAACGCTGAGCGTATCTTTTCTACAGTTGACTGAGGAGTATTCATACATAATGACGTTTACCCTTAATCCACAATTTTTACCGACTTTACAAGACTTAGTAAAGCTACCAAGGTGAAAACCGTGGCATAAATACAATAAGCGGGTTTGTTTTCAATTAAAATTACTGAAAGTGATTGATCATCAGTGCTTTCATGACAAACGATAATGTTGTGCTGAAATTAAGTACGATATTTCAGAGAAGTCAGTTCATTCATTCAGTGAGTTTGGATCCTTTTACAAAAGAAATGAGTAAATATGACTTCATGGTTGGCTTCTCTGGAAAACATATCAGTTACTACAAATTCTAACATAGTGGTGAATCGTAAGAAGTTACAAAACTTTAACTAATCAGCATAGTAATTTATGTACTTTTGTAGCCCAAATTTGGAAATTGAAAAAAAATGTTAAATAAACACAATTGAAAATGTCTATTGTATAAAATAAATTACAATATTCAGTATAATAACAAATACAGTTTTTTTTTAAATGCAGAAACACAAAAGAAAAAGGAGAAGAATTCAAAAACCAGAATCAATTTATGAATGAGTATATGAAAAAATATATAAAATCCCACAACGAAGTAAATGAAACAGAGAAGAGAATAGAAATAAATAGAAACATATATATATATTTATATACAAGTAAGGAATACTAATTACGACTTGAAAAGAGAAAACCGAAATTAGATCATAAAATATACGTGAGAATTTATTTTTTCTTGTTCAATAGATACAAAAGATTTGTTTGCAGATAATTTAGTATAACAAATTATTAGAACACAGGTGTGCTTATATATATAGATATATATTGAAAGAACAGTGGAAATCCAGATTTCCTTTTGAAAATACGAAATGTAACTGATATAAAGGAAAAGGGAACAAACGGAGACAGAGATTGTAAAATGAGAAGGAAAAAACAAAAGAAAGAAATAAAAACTAAAAGACACATAGTGGGGGAGATTAAATAGAGTAAAACAAGTGGAAAGTAAAAGTTACTGAACCTTTTTTGGAATATATTAACTTTTACCAAATTAATTATGAATGAATAATGATTATGATTACAATAATTAGTAATCTTGGTAGTTATAGAAATATTGTTAGTTAACGAGACAACAGAATTATATTTCTTTATATATTAAGTTACGAAGAGGATTGTAAAAACAAAATAACTTTTAAGTAGTAAATAATAATCATAATAATAATAATAATGAGAAAATAATTTATTTTAATCCTGTCATTTGTTTTTCTTTCACAGCAGTTCTAATGAGTAAACAATTAAATTAATGTATACAAAAGAAACATTTGTCGATAGGTATAACAAGGACTATTTGATTTTTGTCTGCTCTAATTGTTATACACACTTTTCAATGATTTGAGAAAATCAGTAGTTATCGAACCAACAGTAATCGTCTTTACTGTCCGTTTATTTAAATAACCTTCATAATTTGGTTGGTTGTCGAATGTGAATAATTGAAATTGAGGTGAAATAAATAAAATGTAGAACAGTAATTCGAATTGACCATGTTGACGAATAATTTGCCGGTTCAATCAATAGAATAATGAATAAAAAAGAGCAACACCTGTCCTTCTGCATATATATTTATATGTATCAATAAGAAACATAAAAATAGTAGGATTTCGTGTAAAAAATAACCAAACTTTGTGTAAATAAGTATTGAAAATTAAATTTATTATTATTATTATTATCATGATTGTACAACAATCAAGTGGTAAATATCAATAAGTCATCTGATTTAATAAAATAAATTGTGTATTAGTGAATCACCAAAATTCTTTTTTACAAGGAATACAAAATTTATAAAAAAAAGGGGGAGAGGAAGAAGAGTAATTTGTCCTTTGTTTATTTCATTTCAATCACATTGTCATTGCAATTTCCACGAACTAGATAAAAAGAAAATAATGACAATCTTACAGAGTGAATGATTAGTTTAAATCATTATTCAAGTATTTTATCATCCAGTAGTTATATTTTAAGGGGTTGGCTAACAGTGAAACAAGTTTCATCAGTTACTGCTGGAATTTTATTAGTAGTTAAAATTATAATAATTATCTTTGTAGTTTTCCATCTGAAATTTATTTGATTCCAATGTCTAGGAAATGGAATTTACCTTCTTCATATTCCGTAATAAAGTGTGTGTGTTTTGTTAAACGGATAAAGTAGGTGAAACGAGAAAATCAGGTGAAAAACTACAAAGACGAATTCATCACAAAAATACATGAAATAGAGTTCATCATAACTACGACAGCTCCTGTCCAATCAGTTATAAAAAAGGGATTGGACAAACTCTTTTCGACTGAGCCAGTAAACTTTTTTCACAGAAAACCCTAGAAGATTGAATTGCATTCATGAAGACCCGCCTACGTGAAGGCGCAAACTCACTGAGATTCTTTGTGAACTATGCCAAATATGTTCACTCCAACTTTTTAGACTTAGATTCACAGTATTATCGACTATCATACTTCATTCTCTTCAGAACTTACCAACAGACCTTGAGTGATATAGATCAATACTTTGGAAGGAGAATTTAAAATTCAACGTATTCATTGACCTAACTTAAATAACTTTTCAACCATGCACTAGAACAGTAAGGAATGATAAAAACTGAGTAGCTGAAAAAAACTCAAAATTTTGCTGTTCTATTGTAAATGGGTTGTTTTGTACTAGCAAGTAGGTTTCGCTTATCAGCTGGTCCCAACTAAATGAAATGTTTCGAATTTTACAAACATTTTAAATATTATTTTATTATTTTGCTTTTAAAAAACTACATGACTCATCATCTTTATTAAGTTTTTGCCATTTGAAATAATCAACACTCTTATATGGTAAGTACACTTTGAAAATAAATGCAGTAAGAAACGGAAGAACTCAAAAACAGGCAACATAACATACATTCTCCATTCCACTTTGTAACTTATTATTCTTCAACTCAAAAAAACCAATAATGTTTTGATCAGGTTGTAACTATTCAGTTTTACTACTGATTACGTTCTCAAAACTTTGGTCACTTCAATAAAATCAAACAGATAACATATTTAGTTAAGTCCGTTGAAGTAACACATTATTAATTTCGACAGACTTTTACCAATATTTCATCTAAGCAAAAAATAAATGATACATCTCATAAAGCACGTATATATCACATTATTTTATGATGGTTGTTTGATTTGTTTATTTTGTTCATGATAGTGTATCGATTCTTGATAATATAATCATTGTATAATAGTGTGACGTACTTGTTTCAGATTACTTTGAGGTAATGTATTAGGCAATAAATTGTATCCGTAAAAATAATTTAACTGTGACCAACGCTTGTTTTACTTTTCAACAAACCGTAGAAAATAAATTTTAAAAAATAAACAGAGCTAAATTCCTACTTGTTCCAAAGGTAGAACAGCTCGTCCACCATGATCGAAATTCTTAAAAATTGCTAAAATCAAATAAAATACAAATGAAAAGAGAAAGAGTGAGATGAATGAACAATAAAAGGTGTGCAACAAATCGGAAAGTTTATAAAAACAATGTACAAGCGAACCATTAATCTTATAAGAACTTCCGTCTAAATTTTGGTTATAGTTGAAAGATGTTAAAAATAAAATCATAGATTAAAACATTGGCGACTGAAATTAAAAATAATCCTTTAAATATCACTACTACATTTTTACCGGTCAAAGATATATATATATATATATATATATATATATATATCACAAAAACTTTTCAATAGGCCATAGAATAAATGATGGAATCAATGTTTATCAAAGACTCCATTGCTTAGAGTAATTTATCTTGATAAGAAAAACCTACCGTAGGAAAATTATAATTTTCTTTTCCATAGACTTCTTTTTGATAATTGACGTTATTAGTAGATCAATAAGTGGTTTTATTTTAAATTTAGAGAAAGAGTAAAAATTGCAAACTTTTAACAAGAAACTATTTTGTCTTAATGTTTAGTTTTTCAATTCGAGATGTTTTTGGACGTTACTAAGTCATATACCAGCAGTCAAATGTCCAGTAACTTATCTGCGGTGATCTAATGATTATGGATGGATGAAATGGTAGATATACCCATCGTAAATTTGTAGTAAATAAATTAAACTATTCCGAAAGAAACCCTTCTGAGGTTACTGCTGATCTCAAGCCCGCAAAAAAGGAGAGGGTTAGGCGTGTGGTCGGCAACTCCATTTTGCAGAAAACCAACTCGATAAAAAACGCTAACGAGAAAAAATAAATAAAACAACTTAAGCTCTGCCCTGACAGTTGGAAGGTCTTCATTTTGAAGAGTTACAATGTCTCCTGATGAAAGCCGAATTTCCTCGAAAGTCACGAAGATAATGCTTCTTTTGACAACCAGAGCAACCACTAATATAGGTACATGGAATGTTGGCACATTGCGGAAACCGGGAGAGTCATTCAGGATGCTGTGGAACTGAAAAGATACAACCTGACGGTACTTGGAATCTGAGAACACACTGGACGCAGAACGGACAAAAAAGAAGAGCTGATAAAAACTGATAAAAAGCGTGAATTTGATGCAGGTGTGAAGACATGGATAAGCAAGGCAAGGGTAGCATTTTTACAGTCGAAGCTCATACGGACAACCAATAACCAACACCAAATTCACAATCTTCAATACAAACGTCAAGACAGCTCTACTGTATGGTGCGGAAACTTGGAGAACCACGAAAGCCATCATATATATAGGGGTTTATTAACAGTTGTCTACGCAAGATACTCCTCACCAGTTAACCAGACACCACCGGCAACAACTTTCTGTGAGAGAGAACAAATCCGGTTTCATCTGATGAAAACATTAGGAAAACGCGCTGGAGGTGGATAGAACACAATATGGAAAATCATTCAACTGCGTCACTAAGCGGGCGATAACTTGGAACCCCCAAGGCCAAATGAAAAGAGATAGGCCAGGGAATCAGAGGCAGACATGAAAAGAATGAATAGGAAGAACTGAAAAGTAAGGTCGAGGAGTGACTTGGTTTTATTAACCTTGTCGACAGCCTATGCTCCACTAGGGGTAACAGACGTAAGTCAGTAAGTAATTAAATGGAGCAGTAATGACGTAATAGTTAAATTACTCAACGATCAAGTTATTTTTCAATTTTGGACAATCGCTATTTCACCATTAGATAAACAGTATCAATATATATATATATATATATATATATATATATATATATATATATCATACGAAAAGTATGAGTGAAAATTACTTTTGTGAACACCGAAATGGTTATATAGTCAGATTTATAGTCGTGTACAAGTAAAGTTGGTGTGAATAGCAAATCCACAAAAGCATTTTATTATTCCTGATGTTAAAGGAATTGTTTAGGGTGAAGGTACTGATATGTGGTGGTGACAAGAAAATAGGATTGTTCATAAAGTATGGACTAACAGGCTTGACCTACTGGCTATAAAATGTGATTTCATTTCCTTTTATTGATTTCTACTCCAGACTTGCTGAGTATAACTACCTATAATTGTGCAGAATATAATATTTTCTATCGTTTGCTGTGGTTCTCTATTTTGGTTATGAATCGTGTGTCAGGTTTATCGTGAAGTAATCTGTGCGTAGTATCCCATTCGACCATTCGAATTTAGTGGTAATATAAACTTGCTCGCTGCACATAACACGAGGATACAAGATATATTGAAAACCGTTATTTTGGGTACAAGTCACTTTTTTCTATTCCAACTGCAGTTTATTTTACTACCTTCTAAAGTGATTAACATTAATATGCATATCAGATATGTTAACAGATTAATAACTGAAAAATTGTATTAATAATAACTATAATAACACTTACCAACTGCTTTTGTTATAAGTGACATAGCGCTGATAAAATGAGGATAATCAAGACGCCAATCTACATTAACAAATCGATTCACAAGTTTAGAAAATAATGTATGCGGAAGAGTATAACCTATTCAAGAAAACAAATAAAAAACAATAATGCCTTTCAAATATAATGATAAAATTAAGGTATAAGTCAATCTTGACAAGTAGTGGTAGCTTAAATAGGAGTAGATTGAGAAAAAGCCGAAGGTGAGACGTTAGTCTATGAAGAACCACGTCTGACTATTTGTACTTCTTCGTTACAGTTTATTTAGGTATCATAATTTATGGTTGAAGACAAACCAGATAAATTTAATGACTTCACTATATGAATAGTCGGCTGGTTTGTTCTCTGTTTCCACACTTACCATAAGTAATCGATAACTTGTCTCATTTGATCAAAGATAAAAATAGACAACAGAACAAGTTGCTTAAATAAAGCTGTTAAGTATTAGTTAAAGGACTATTGTCAGATTATTAGATTTGTCTTTGAGGATTATGAGTAATTAGGTAAAAACAAAGCCGCGAATAAGTTCATTATTATTAGTCTCACTATAAATTATTTGTATTTTATCAAAAATAAGACCAATAAATAATGAAATCTTATAAAATTGATTAATTTACCAGCTTGTTCAACAATAATTCGAAAGTCTAAACTTGTTACATGAGCAGTTCTTTGTGGGTCAAAACTTGCAAACATACGAGACCATGATCTTAAAATATCCCATACTCGTCGAAAGTCAGATTCACTCAAACGTCCAGTTCCATCACGATCAAGAAGAGCTACCAGAGATCGACAAGCATCTGTGCTAACCTGATTAAAAGTTGTACGAAAATTTGAATAAATCATTATACATTTGAAATCACTAATCAATCATCATTGTTAGACCACCATTAGAAACCTGGAAGCACTGGACGGCCGTTTCGTCCTAGTACGGGACTCCTCAGCAGTGCGCATCCACGACTCCTGTTCCTCGGCAGGATTCGAACCCGGGACCTTTGGCATTGTTGGCGAACGCCTTACCATCGGACCACTGGGCCGGCATCCAACGGTGTTAATGTCTAACTCTGATTGATCTAGGGATTATACCAAAATCATTATACCAAAATCTAAACATAAATACTGTACAAACTCTATAAACATTTTTTTTCAATTTTTCTATACTTGAATCATACATTATAAACAATGACAATATTAACCAACAGTTAAAAAATTATTAGAACAGCGTCAAATGAATAGTTTTGTTACTTTCATACAGTCTTGGCATCTGATGATGTGTGCAATAACCAACAGTTAAAAAATTATTAGGGAAACTTTTAAGTGTTAGCATAAAAATGGGTATCATGAGGTTGAAAATGTTTCCTATTTTAGATATAAACCAATAGAACAACGTCAAATGAATAGTTTTGTTACTTTCATACAGTCTTGGCATCTAATGATATGTGCAATAACTGAAAACAAGTGATAATAATAATAATAACCACATCTCCAATTAAGTGGCCATCGCGATTTAAATTTGAAACAGATTCCCCATTCCTTTGATAAGTAAAGGTAGATATCAAATCTCGCTTCATATTGTGATTCTAAAAGAATCACAGTTCTTCGATTTAAAGGTAGTATATTATAAATGCTGTCAAGTATAATTAAAAAGAAACCTATTCTTAAAAATTTCAACATTATTATTCAAACGGATACTATTTGGTAAGAAAGTTTTTCAATCAGAAAATGAAACAAGAGAAAAGATTAATGCATACCATACTATACGGTGCTCGATGATCATCTCGTAAAAGACAGTTAAGTATTGGCTCTAACTGAAATGCATCGACAGCCATCGATTCACCTGAAGCTTCATAAAACAATCGTCTGAGACGTGGTTGAAATAATTCATAGTTAGGATCAAGCTCCGGACCAGTTGCAGCTAGACCACTAATTTCTATACGCTCTAATGTAGGTCTGAAGACAATGAAAAAATTAATGTTTTATTCTAGTTGAAAATAAATTTATATGTGATTTCAACTTGAACACTCTAGAAATCATCATAAATAATAATCAGTAAACATTAAGAGTAGCCAATTAAAACAAATTATAATCGCCACTATTGGCCAAATTTTCACATTTAAATGCATAATATATTAGATCACATTGTGATTTCGGCAAAATGACTGAGAAAAACTTTCAGCTACACAATATCATATTGTTTGTGTGTTTAGGTTACTTGAATGACTTACGAGGTTTTTTGTACAGATATGCCGATGCATCAACCCTCATGTACGTACAATTTCCAAATTATCTGTATTCGGATCTACTTGTTGTGATAGGCTAAAGGAATAGATACTTATGTCAATTTATGATTGTTCTTGTACTAGGATTATTCAATGTTACATTTATAAATTAATACTTAGTCTCTATAATCAGATTAGTGTATCATTTAATATTTGAATCAAAAGTAGTTAGATTTTTAATAATCATGTTAAAAACACTGTTTTACATATAACTATTTACTTACTCACACATTCTATCCGGATTGTCAAATAATAAACGTAGTAAGAATTCACCTGGTTGATCAGCTGCATATGTACATGGAACAAGTAGATAATGACCTGGTGTTAGTTTTAATCGTTTCACAACTTCTCTTGAATCGAAGAAAAAATCCACACTAGCTATATGATGATTCGTTTCAAAAAATCCACGTGGCATAGGTGGATTAGCACCGGCTGGAAGCTAATTAAATAATACAATAACAAGAACAAATTTTTTTAAAAAAAAGAAATACTAATCAGTGAATAATCTGTTTCAAACATATACACTGAGAGATGTTATGTCCATTGTGTATACCAAATGAAATATTACATTTAGATGAAAATTAAATTCTTAATCTCTATTTTGTATTGTGTAACTGGCAATCAATGGGTTTTTGCATTGAATTTCGATTTGGTAGCAATTCCGACTAAAATCTTTCGTTAATTAAGGTAATGTTCATTATTTGGGAATGGTGAAGGTTAAACATGGAAAACAACCTGGCTAGTTCCAAGCGTGACTTCATCGTTTGATTTGCTTTTATTGTATATATATTTCAACCTTACAAAAGCAAATAAATAGTTTAGGAAGTAAAACTTTACAGTTCACATATCTCGAACATAGAGTACTGACAGTAGAATACATATCTCACATAATTATGATTACAGTTAATCGATACTATATAATATCTATTTGACACGTGAAGGAATTGATTTATTTCATCTTTTCACTCAAAACTACTCAATGTACATCGAATTGGAAACATGATCAGGTTGGTGATAAGTGCAAAAACAATGAAAAATATAATTCACTTTTCTCTCTAGCAATGCAAAAGACTACTTAATTCCAAAAATAACATTTCATCATACCAAAATTGTATACTTTGCATAAATTTTGGTTGGTGTTGCAGTAGAACATTAGACTATAAAACATCAGTTAAACAGATTGTTGTGACTTTTAATATGGTTTATAACAGTGTATAAATATGAATTTATCATAATCCTTTGTAAGAGCAAAAAAAACTGCAAATAAGGAATAACCAACTGGAATTAATTATCTGATCAAAGAAAATTTCAATAAATTTCTCACAATAAATAAAGGAATGTTTTTCATTGAATGAATTTCTGTCAACATTGTTTTCACAAATTAATAAACTTATTATCTTTTATGTTAAAATATCTAATTCAATTTTCTTATAACTTATGTTAACAAGAAATAAATATCTGAGGCTGAATAACTCCAGTACTGAACATTTAGGGAATATTGTTGCTTTCACCGAAGAAACACTATAATTTTGTATACACATTAAAGAATCAACTATGTAGATTTCATATACTCAAAATAAACAGGAAAAAGGCGTTGCTAAATTTTTACAATATAAAGGTCATATTAATAAATTAATTTATTTTTAGCGGAAGCAAGTAAGCAAGGAAACAAGGCTATTACTGAATTAGATTAGTATGAATATATGAATAAATATATAAAACATGTGAGTAGAGTTCAAAGGAAAAGAAAATTTGCATCATAATGCAAATATATTAAAGGAAATTTTGGTACCGATAGCGTAATTTCAACAAACCATTACACTAAAAACTTATATTTGAATTCATGTTAAAATTAAATCACCAACATACTGTAATAATATTTTACTACATTTAAATATATAATCTAAAATCAAAATTCAGTCGTCCTAAAACTGAACTTGAAAATTTCCCAACAGAACGATTAAATCATCACCATTATAGATCATTATGAACAGAGATAATTTGAAATGGTGAAGATTATTTGTCATCAATAAGTTGGAATAGATATCTTTATTCTAATTTACGAACAATTGCAGACAGAAATTAGTAGTCCTGTTACCTAGATTCTCTTGTTATGTAGTTAGCTTTTATTGCCATAGAAGATGGACGACTCTCGAGTAAAACCGTCAACATGCAGTACTGGAATAGGAAAAACAACTGTTGAATGTTTACTAGTTTTTATCAGATGTTTTTGTTAGGATCAACCCATAACCTAAAGTAAAAGCGTAACAATTTCGGTTAACTTCGAAATCAAACTTTGATTAAATTTCATTGATAATACACGTTTAACTCCTAAGTTCATTCTCCAGACAATTCGTTTATTGTCCAGGTGTTAGCATATAGATTTTAAGTACCTGATTCAATACCTATTGTAATTAAAAGTATTCTAATTTAATTGTATTTACATTGATAGTTTAAAAATATCATTAGTCTCGTTGTTATTATAGATTGTATTACATACATTCATTCATTCATTCATTAATCTTTGTTTTTCAAAACAAATCGAAGAATTATGCATTTATGAACGACTGTTCCATTTTTATGATTTTTGTTATGATATACTGAATGGATAAGCAACTTTGAACCAGCTGTTAAGTAGTTTTTTGTTTAAAAAACAAACATTCAAAGTCATTAGCTGTGACTGAGATCGTGTAAAATTTTCCTGATACAACAAATAAAAAACTTGCTGATTATTTTTATACTGACAATACACAAACATGTATAACATGTTTATTCTTCTTACACTTTTTTTACTGTTTATTACTTTGCGTTTAGTTAAATAAATTTCTTTTTTTGTATAAATGTCTTTTTTATATAACTAAATTAAGCGTACATGAAATTATTCAATACTAGATGTCATACTTGTATGCTATTACCAAACATTAGATAGTATTGTTTACACATGAACAGTAAGTAGAGATTTCAACCTATTTAGTGTGAATAAAAAAGTTCGCAAATGAATTATATTAATCAATTTAGTTGAACATATGCAAAATATTAACAGATGTCTGTTATAGTCACTTGATAATATTAGATGGTACTGTACATTTCTGAATAAGAAAAAAGACAATGCAAATTTACTAAATAGATTAACTATTTTTTCAAAATAGTTTGACTCTGAGAGCAAATGATAGAATAATAAAACAATTGTTTTTTGCCACTTTTTTGTACTAAAGAATTTAACAAAATAACACGTCTTGATTAGATGGTAACACAGTGGTGAAAATGATCATCATTTGATTATAAATAATCTCATGTTGTAAAATTACTAAAACCGACTAATTTCTGTTGTGAGCTTAACGGTTAACCATTTCAATATGTGTTTGTTTTTGAATATTTAAAGCTGTGAATTTCGATATCATCTCACCATTAACTTAGTCAACTTCATCAAGACCATCTTCTTTCCCGATCATCATGAAACATTTCTCACAACCATTCAAGAATACTTTTATTATTTAAGTAGTGTGAGAAGATTCTTTTATTGATTTAAAAATAACAATCCCTCAGTGAGAATAATACTGAATGTTTAAAATCAACTTAACTGAATAATAATTTTCTCACTAATGATTACTTTTGAGATGGATTTTTTGATATTCCAGTAGGAAATCATAATCACTGAATCAGCCGTGAGGTGGTTATTCTTCAATGATACTCTGTGATGTACCGTGAATTAATCAATAAATGAATGTTCAGCTTAGGTTTCTAGGTGAATCATGCCTACCACATACTCCGTAAGTCCTTGGTTCCACTCTATGTACAACTTTTATTGTGGTAATTTCAAACTAGAATCTAAAAAATATCCTACGGCTTCTTACACTTCGGATAATTTTCCAGTTGATATCACCTGCAAACTGTTTAAAACCCTAACAGATAACATTTGGTGAAATCAACTCATGAACAGTTTGTGTTGTTGGCATAAACTATATGTTGTGTATGTGAATTTTATACGAGAAAACTACTTAAAAACTTTCACTATATAAAATAGGTAGAATATGGTTAGACGTCGGATGCAGTATGTGCGTTCTATCCATCATGGAAAATTGATGTCAATAAAGTATATCATAATAGATATCAAAACAAATGTTTAAAAATGTAAATATCATCAAAATGTCACTCTATATAAACTGTACATTTTAAGTAGTAATTTTGAAATTAGCTATCAACAGTTCTCCGAAATCAAAAGTAACTTATTTTCTACATGATTCTATTTTTACTTGTGGTTTAATAATAAATACACTGAAGAAATGATGTCAAAACAACCAACTAAATTCGCAACTACTTTTGGATTAATAAATTATGTTAACACTAAATCGGTATTTAATATAGTACTATTTTGACATTTAGGAGCGTTATTGACCTATAGAAATCCTAAATATGACCAATAAGCAAGGTATCGAAGAAATGAAGAGTGGGTCGTTGAAGAATAGTTTGCCGACTTTTCTGACTAGAAGTGTTACGTCTTCGAATCTGAGCGAGAAAAGGTCTCTTTTATTGTCTAAAGTAAACAATACATAGTGTTCTGAGTCTCATTATAGCCTATTATTTTAAAATAAGAGATTTTTCAGTAAGGAATAGTATGAATTTAGAACAACAGTAATCTAGCCGGTCATCTTCAAAGTAAATAGCTACCATAAAGCGAAGTCTCCTACATATATCCGTTCATGTATTTGATGACAAGCCTATATACTCGTCAGCGATTTGCCAATTGTACCAAAGATAATTTAGACCACGCAACTAATGAGAGGACAAAATTTACCAGCCGAAAAGTCGACACCTTATCATAAAATACTAATTTGCAACACAGGCGTATTCTTGACTGCCTTTCCTACATGCCTTCCATTCTTCAAATCACTTTAATCGCACCATGCGCCCAGATCCAAAATTCTTTGCTTGACGACATACGCTTCTAAGCAACGTATTATGTAGTACACCACATGAGCGGTAATTTTCAATCACGATTATTATTACCTGATCAGTATCTTAATTCTAATTATCTTAAATCTAAATTTAATCCGATTGTAGTTTTATCATAGATCAACGTCATGTGAAGAAGGATTAAGTGATAGAGGAATCCATATTTTGCTTCTTGCTCCACCTGATGTTGTATTCAATTCAGTTGTTGTTTAAATCCAACATATTTTTACTTATCTCCAAACGCTACTTAAAAATGTACAAGTAGCAGAAAAATAAAAACAAAATAACGTATAACACAAATAAGGTAGGGGAAAAGCTACTGTGTCATTTACAATTTGACTATGTACCAGAATAAAGCGGGAATTATTACTCACAAAAGTCTATGAACTACGTAGGCCAGCATACATAAAGCTAGCAAATGAAAATTAAGTCATCCTTAATGATGAAGTGTGTCGGTTAACAAATTCCTTATATGAATTTCGTGAAAATATGAAAGAACTGAGAGAAAAGTTCTTCATTAAATACTAGTTGTACATCTCCAGCCTGATTTTGTTTTCATTCACAGCGAACATAAATCATCATAAGATTATTGAGATGGAGGATTCAATAAGAAATTCGAAAATGAATAAAAATTCCTCATACAAAATTCTCAATAGCTTTAAGGGAACTTGAAATATGAGTCAAAATCAATATATAGTTTTTTAGAGGAAAGACAGTTAAAAATATAAACAGAGAATGAAGAAACAAGAAAGAAATAGATTTGAAGACAAATAGATAACGAATGATAGCGAGGGTAAAACTCTGTTATTAGTTCAGCTTTGTAGTTCAATCAATAAAGAACTAAACTGTTTTATCTTAAAGGGGTGTTGACGTTAAAACATTTGAGACAAAGTTGCCCTTTCACTTATGATAATCACTACCCGTATTCGAGACAAAACCTAATAATGAAGCCCAAAGGTCATATTCTAGTCAATAATCAGTTGATTGTGCACAAAATGAGAACAATGCAACGAAAATTACCATAGTGAATATTTGTTTATTCTTCTAAAATACAATTAGTCAGGACCTTTCTTATCCATGTCATACGAGGAACTGTTTATTGTGCAAAACATAATATATTGGATGGAGTTTTGTAAATATCTCTTGTTATCGTTGGTTATTTTTCTGTCAGTTTTTAAAGTAACAAACTACATTTGGTATTTTTCTGCATGATATGTCTGGAATTTTTTCGTCCAGAATTCGTGAATTTTCTAAATTAGTTCGATAGAATGTAGCACCATTTCCTTGTGAAAAATTTAAAAGACCTAACTCCCAATATATATGCTGAGAATATGAAGTATTAATCAAGAGATCACTTCGAAATTTAGTAATGCTTACGGTACCGACCTGAGGTCATCGTGGAATTCACACTGCATTCCAAGTTAAATTACTGTTCTCTTGACACTTACAACCTAGAAATTACAACAACGTATTTCACTCTGAAGTCATTATTTCCTGTATCATAGCTGCAATTAATCAGGACCCGACCTTGATGTGGTGGTCGGGCTTGCCTATCATGATGACCCAACCGAGCTATACTGGCTGGAACATATGTTCCTGAAGGTTCTACCATGCCAGACAGGTCGATCGGAGAACAATGAGACTAAAAGCAGCTACTCAAGGTCTGAGGGCGAAGTCGTACTGCAGACTGAAGAGGAGTATGGCAGCAGTAAGTCGTTTCCCTCGGACAACCAGCATCTTCAGAGATGCTGCCTTCTCACAAGGAAGGAAGGAGCCAGAAAAGGTCCATCCTGAAAATGTCACACCTCACCCTACCTCACGGATTTCCGTCTCCGGCGGAAAGGGCTGTCCACTAAGGGCCTTTAAGAGCGCAGCTAATACTCAAGAAACCTTTCATAAAAAGGCCGTGTGTGACCGCCTCAAACAGTTGTCCCTTGGACTCTGCTGTCACGCTCCCAGGTCGTTAAGACTAACACTAATCTACCTTCCTTTTCAGGTCCCTCAAGAAATAACCTTCCACGGTGTAGACAGCCGGGAAGTGACAACCGCCCTCATACCCGTAACAGCACACGAGATCGAATCGGTCAACATCAAATCCTTCCTACACTCCCTAATATCTCTCTTATCTCTGTGACTAACTCTACTCACATTCCCTTATCTCACTGCACCGCTAATGCAAACGATGCGAGTTCACGAAACGTCATTCCTGGTCTCTTGAAACCCCGTTCTAAACTACATGTTGCAGCGTTTAATGTACGGACATTGTGTCAAATAGGACAACAGACTTCATTAGCTAGGACATTAAAATGTCGCGCCTTAGATGTATTTTGCGTCTCGGAAAACCATTGATTTGATTTCGCTCGATTTACCATTCGTGTATCTTGAAGTCCTGACGCTGCTTCCGGTGGTCTCGCTGGTGTAGGTATAACATTGAGTCCTAGGGTAGAACTAGCGCTCCTAGACTGGATCCCTGTAGATAGTCTCTTGCGCGCTGTCGGACTAAACGGAACAGTAAGGATTGGGAAAGATAGAGACAACCGTCGTTGTCTCTTCGTCGTATCTGCCTATGCCCCCATTGACTGCAGTTCGCACGAGGTGAAAGATGAGTTTTACAAAAAGCTTTCGGACCTCCTCCAAAAAGTTAAGCGCTCTGATATAGTTATAATTGCTGGTGACTTTAATACTCAAGTAGGTAGACTAAGTGAGCAGGAAAGACACCTGGTTGGATGTTATGGTGTCGCGGCTCAGCGAACAGACAGTGGCGACTGTCTGTTGCAACTGTGCTCAGATAACCGCCTTTTTCTAGCAAACACTAACTTTAGGCATAAGGAAAAGCATTTGTTGACCTGGCGACTCCCAAACTTGTCTCAATGTTGGATCCAACTAGAGCACATTGCCATCAGCCACCGATGGAGGGGTTCGACAGTGGACTGTCGCTCTTTCTGGGGCAGATGTTTCGATTCAGATCATGCCCTAGTGTGAGTGCGTATTTGTTTGAGGCTTACTAGACGTAGGAAAGACACCGTAAGTAAACCTGCTAGGGTTTTACTTAATGATAATAAAGCTAAGAATTTATTTCAGGAACAACTAGAGAGTTGGACAACCATGTAAGCGATTCCCATCCGGAAGCCGGTTGGAATGATATCAAAAAGGCTGTGGAAACAGCAGTGATATCAGCTAGTAAGGTAAACCATAAGGCTAGAATGAAGCCGTGGATCTCCGTAGCATCTACCGAACTGATGGATGCTCGAAAACTCATCCCACCTGACTCTGAACATGATGAAGAACGAAGTCAGCTTAAGCGCAGGCTGATAAAAAGCCTACGCAATGATCGAGAACAGTTGTGGGTGGCGAAAGCATAAGAGATGGAAAAGGCAACGGCGATAGGCAACAATAGACAGTTGTACCGACTTATCAAGGAAACTGGTATTAGGAATCCTAGTGTAAGTGACACTAACTCGGAAAAGGATTGGACTATTATTTATTCTCAATCCAGGAGACTGGGTCGATGGGCAGAACACTTTAGGGATCAGTTCAACTGGCCTTCAACTACACTTCTGTTGCCCACGATCTCCAGTCATCCTGAATGACCAGTCAACGTAAGCCCTCCGAAACTTTATGAGGTTAAAAAGGCTATAGGAAATCCAAAGCAAGGGCGAGCAGCAGATTCTGATAGGCTAACCCCTGAGATTTTTAATGATGATGGTCCGGCTTTAGCAGCTAGATTGACTGAAATCTGAGGTAGAATTTGGGAACTGGACGCAATCCCATCCGACTGGTCTCAATCACTGATTGTCCTAATTTATAGGAAAGGATAAAAGTCCTCTTGTGACAATCACAGGGGAATCAATCTAACTAATATAGTTTCTAAATTGTTAGACCCGATCATCCTTAGAAGCCTAACTAGAGCTCGTGAAGAGCAGACTATAGAAAACCAGGCTGGTTTTCGACCTGGACATGGTTGTATAGACCACATCTTCACTCTACGACAGGTCCTGGAACACAGACACATATTTAGGCGCCCTACAAGAGTTGTCTCCCTGGACCTAAAAGCAGCATTTGGCTCAGTGGATCGTGAGGTTCTGTGGCAGTGTTTGCCACTAAAAGATGTACCAGAGAAGTACATTAATCTTATACAAGCTCTCTACTCTAAAACTACTGGTCGGGTGAGAGCTTATGGTGAACTGCTTGAGGCCGTTCACTCGTGGGACAAACGAGTAAGCAATGCTGTTGTTGGAAACAGAAATTACTGCTTTAGAAGCCCGGATTATTGTCAATGATCCGATAAGTTAATAAATCTATTCCGCATCAGTTTGCTGTAACGAATAAAATAATTATGCTGACGTAATAAATTTTTGTCGGATAAAAGTGTTACACGAGGTCAGTTTTTCCTTGATTAAGCCTAAAAATAAACAATCAAAAACAGACCCACATAATATGCACCAAACTGGGACCATCTGCAACATACCAGTATGCTTATTTGAATGCGAATAATCGAATCAATAGAACTTGGTGCTTCGAAACATTTCAAATACTATGACCAGTCCTTAAATGGCCGTTTCACCACCAAGTTGGCTAGAAATAAACATGACATTATCAGACTCGACCTGATATAACACAAAAAAATACTTTGAGCAAATATTTTTATGCTGAATATAGCAATTAACACTACCACCCGAAGTACCATAGACTCTTCGCGTTAATTAGCCACAGTAACACATTCTTTCAGTCTTTTTGCTGACTACCAGAGCTTTTACAAAACAAAACACGAATGACGTAAAAACTAAGCTATTATCAGACACTGATTCGCGTGCTCAATCAAACTGGAAAGCAAATAATTCTTGATCTAACTATACTGCGCATGATCACGAGTGACACAAACTATGATTATGATAAAGAAATGAATAGTTATGAGGTGACTAGACCAACTGAGACTTACATTACTTAAAAGATATACTTCAGAGACGACCAGATATTAGTACACCAAGTGAGTACTATACCTAACGTTTCAAAACTAACATTTAATTTAGACCTCATGAATCAGGTATCAGCGATACTTTCCGAAAACAACCTACTTTGACACCAGCAGTAGTCAACATACACTACTGTATACCAGATCAGTTGTACAGGAAATTCATAAAAAAAATCCAAATTGAACTAAGATACATCATAGTATTAAGTTACTAGCCTCTTCTGTCCTATGATAAAGTCAGCTAGTTGCAACTTAGAACTTCGTATATAAGTACATCAGTTCAGGTTGCCATACCACATTAGCACAGAGACGCAATCGTCAGTTCAAATGATTCAGTGATAGACGTAGTAGAAGTACGAGCCGTTATAGAGAAGATTAGGGTTCGAGGATATTATTCAAGAAGTATAATTCAGTGAAATAAATTTGGAAAGATAGAGGCGATGAAAAACTCAAAAGATTAGAATTTGAGAACACAAAGAGTGGATACACCTGCGCCATTGCAAATGATTTTGAGCCACGTCGTTCAAGGTCTCTAACCATCGATTGCTGTAGTATCGCAGAACCAAACCAGATAGCCTACATCTACCAACATGACTCAGCCCACTTGTCAGTGACTTCATGGATTTGTGCCACGTTTTGGTTTAGCCGCTCCCAGCTTTCATCGAATCTTCTCCTACACCAAAAAACATTAGCTCAACGACGCAGTCGGTGGCTCAACATTCGTAACACATGTCCCAACCACCTCAACTGATGAATTTTCAATACTTCATCGATTGATCTGCCACACCTACCTAGTAACCAGTTCCTCGGTTCGCCCAGGATACACGAGCAATGCTTCGGAGACACCTATGATCGAAAACTAGCAACCTACGAATATTCTCTACTCTAACAGGCCATGTTTCAGAGCCATCAAGTAGGATGAGGAGAACTACTGAGAAGTAAACTCATCATTCGGTCACCGAACGGATATCTCGCCTACGCGATTAACGACGCAGGTTGGCAAAAGTCGATCGAGCCTTCTATATCCGTGCTGAGATTTCGTGAGACACCAGGCCATCTGCACTGATGAGACTCCCCAGATAAGTGGAACGGTCGACACGATCAACCACTTCACTCCCTATCACTAAATCAGGTACCAATACAAGCTGATCCTGAAGTAACACTTTCCATTTGGACAGTGAGAATCGCATCCCGAACATGCTTGCATTGTTGCTTAGGTTGGTCAGAAGACTGCATTTTGTCAGCGACTTCACCACGTAGAACTATGACATCGGCATATTCTAAGTCAATCAGTGAATCTCCTGGTAGAAGGTCCACTCCTGAAAGGCCACATGAAGATGACGGTATCTCTAAAGGTATGTCTACGACAAAGTTAAACAAGAATGGAGAGAAAGCACAGCACTGACGGACACCACTAGAAGTAATGAATTCCGATGAAAGTTCGTCATAAGCCTTCACTCGACCAGTAGTGTCCGAGTAGAGAGCCTGTATAAGGTTAATGCGCTTCTCTGGTACACCTTTTAATGACTGACACAGCAACAGAACCGCACAACCAGCAGGGTCAAATGCGCCCTCAGGTCGAGAAGTACTATCGTTGTATGGCGTCTGAACGTGAGAATTTGTTCTGGAACCTGACGTAGTGTGAATATCTGGTCTATGCAGCCACATCCAGGTCTGGAACCAGCCTGTTCTTTAGTCTGCTCTTCACGGGGTTTTATTGAGGCCAATATTTTAGATACTAAATTGACTGTCACAAGACTTTGTAGACTGGGACAATCAGGGATTGACATCAGCTGGGTGAGATTACGTCCAGTTCCCAGATTATACCCAAGATCTCCGTCAATCTAAGCGCCGAAGCACCCCCCTTTGGGTTTCCTATAGCTTTCCCAACTAGAGTCGGAAGACTTAGTTGATTTGCCACTCAGGTTGACTGGAGATCGTGCGCGAGCGATTTCTAATACCGGTTTTCGTGATAAGGAGGGACAGTTACCTATCACTGCTACCTTTTCCATCTCTCCCGTTTCCGCCACCAATCACGCGACCATTCCTTAGGCTTTGTATCAGCCTGCGCTTAAGCTGATTTCGCTCTTCATGTTCAGAGACAGGTGAGATGAGCTTTTGAGCGTCTATCAGTTCGGTAGATACTATTGGGATCCACGGCTTCTTCCCAGCCTTATGGTTTACCATACTAGCAGATAACACTGCTGTTTCCACAACCTTTTGGGTATCATCCCAAACTGCCTCGAGATAGGAATCACTTACATAGCCCCCTATCTGTTTTTCTAATTGTCACTGAAATATATTCTTAGCTGTGCTATCATTAAGTAGAGCCCTAAAAGGTTTTCTTGCGATGTCTTTCCTACGTCCAGTAAGTCACAAGTACACGCTCGCACTAAAGATTGATGTGAATCTAAACATGTGCACCAGAACGAGTGACAGTCTTCTATCGAACCCCTCCATCGGTGACTGATGGCGATGTGATCTAATTGGGACGACTTTGGGGGTCGCCAAGTCAAGAGATGCTTCTCCTTATGCTTAAGGTTAGTATTATCTAGAAATGCACCCAATTCAAGCTTTCTTTACTGCATACTTTACAAATGGATAATTTTCCAATGTCTAACCTCAAAAATGTATGCACCGATTTTCGACCAATTTACATCGTTCAAAAATAACTCAAGATGTGGAAGTTATCACGATGATACTCGTAAAGCATAATCAAACCATAGTATTCAGTTTGGATATAGCTAAATCATTCAGATTATAATCATTGTGCCCGAATACTACATTTAACAGTGATTCAAATCAGGTCACACGTAATAACCTTGTTTGTCGGAAGCGTTAACATGATGTTAGTTGGTAGATTACATATTCACTTACGAAAAGTATTTAGGAACTCTGCTAACAAATAACTAACGCAAGTCGAACACTAGCCATCCCAAGAACTTAGTTATTTAGAACGCTATTCAAAATTCTGGATTGCCCACAGGACCTAATAACACACGAAGTAAATCATACGTTCTCATATAAGTGGAAAATAAAACTATCCGTAGAAAATTGCAAGTTATCAGCAAACAAGTAATAACTCAACTTTAAAAAAACTGAAGGGATTTAACGACCTACTAATACTAGAGGAGAACAAAAAATTCATTTAAACTTTGTATTTGGTAAATCAATGTTAAGTGGACACAAACGTGAAATGAGGTCTCATTAGGGAATAAACAGTAAACTTATCTGAAATATATGTACAACGTTCGAACAAACAGGTTGAACAGAGTTAGTAGTCTTCAGCCCCCTCGGGAGGACGTCGGGCGGCGCTGAATGGTGAAGTGTTGCGCTTTGTGGACTTTGAAGAGTGATCGTAACGGTGACGATCGTAAAGTTTTCGCAGACGTGAACTGGACCTAGATCTACCATATCGCCGCCTTTCATCCCGAAAATCATGTCTGGATCGAAACCGACTGCCGCCACTTTCATGGCGACCATGCCGGGAAGCACTGGAGTGTACATGAGAACTGAGAAAATAGACAAGAAAAAAGACAACAAATTAAGAATGGACGAATATATTTGACGATAATAAAAAAAAGACTTAGAATTCACCTTGCGTATATCTTAATCGAACTTTAAATAAACTACTTAGGGCTTTAAAAGTAAATATACCTTGTGGAATCGATTGCCTCCGCAATAGACGATGACTCCAAAATTACCTAATAAGCGGAATTAAAATCTGCAATAAGTACCTTTTTTAAATTATCCCAATCGAATCACATTAATTCATCGAGGAACTGTGATAGTACTAACCACAGTTTATGTTTAGAAAAAAGAACGTACTTTCGCTCTACACTCCTACCACGGCTGCGATGACGATCACGATCCCGAGTAATAGGAGAGCGGTCAACTGGAGATCGCTTATCCCGTCGTCCATAACGAGAAGAGGAATTCGAATGCTTTTCACTGTATTGTCTTAAATAGTCACGAATTTTTGCATAGCCAAGGTGCATTTTACCAGACAAATGCTCTTCAACTCGTTGAGGTGCATCGTCTTTGATTCTGAAGGCTCCACAAATCTCACAAACTTCCAATTCCTTGGTCTAAAAAACGAGAGAAGTAAGGTATTATGAAAAAAATGTTAACATACTTGAGTCATTCCCGGACGTGCATCACCCTCGAGCTGGGATCGCTCGAATTTCAACTGTTCACACAATTTAAGGACTCCCTGTGCTTGATCAACCTTTCCTTCGGTTCCCAATTCCTCGGCTTGTTTAACTAAGTCATTTATCCTTTTGGTAAGGGCGGCAATCTTTTCCTTCTTTTCACTAGCTCCTATTGGATCTGGATTGTTAACACACTTATTGACTGCCAGGCGCTCATGTCCTCGTCGAATTCTCTTTTCAACGTCCTCCAAAAGCTGGGTAAGATAGTGAACAAAATCTTGCTCGTACCCCATCTTTCCGAAACGAGAACTCTTTTTATATGCTTCTCTCATACGCTCATCATGAGACTTAGGACACTGACCCAAATCCGTCTTTGTATTGACAAATAAATCATGAGGACAAAAGCCACACAAATAGAACTTGCATACATCATCATCAGACCAATGAGGACCACCAGAGCTCTCACCATTACAAGCATTCCTATTTTTACCCATTAGCTCATCCAGCAGTGCTTTTTGAGCGGCAAGAGCCATTTTTGACGAAATGGATAACTAGAAAGGAGTAAGAAGTACGTTGAAGTTAATCAATGAAATACTCGCCTAAAACGACAGACGATAAATAAAGACTTATGAAAGATTAACTCAACCCGGTTCAGAGCATAATCTATACATTAGAAAATCAACACTAGTTAGAGCTGCTAGACAGCCTAAGAATTACGCAAATCTTAGTAAAAGGAACCGAGAAGTCAGTTAGCCATCACTAATATTTCAGCGAGGTTACTCGGCATAGATTCACAGCACCGCAGCAGTGAAAATGCTCAACTCTTGCAGTAACATTATACTGTCCAAGAAAAATTTCTTGCTTTCTGATATCAGTTACGTTTAGTTGAGGATTTAAAAAAAAGACGGAGACATTTTTCGTACAGTACGAAGCAAAGAAGCCTTTTTTAAAAACTAGTCAAAACTAACTAGACCTGTTAGTTGCAAAAAGGCATATTATGTATGTAATTGCTGATAATATTGTGAGGCGCCGTATGATACAATTGAAGATGTTACTAAATGAACTTTTAAGCTGACTAAAAACTTAAAATTCAAATTAGTTACCACAACGATAAGAAATCAAACAGGATTGCATGGATGTAAATCCGTCAGAAAACTGAGATATATTCGCAGCAAGATACCCGTGTAAAAAAAGGAACTGCTTAAATTGAGTAAATATATTGATGCTATGTAAAAAATAACTTTGGAAAGCCGCGGAAACTGTCATCCAATAAGTCCATTAAGATCCAGAAGATAACTACGACCGCTAAGTAATTGACCAAGTAAATTTGAAGTCGAACATAGTGTGCTGATAAGTTGGATGACTAAACGATGCTTAAGATTCTGGCCATAAAACTGGTGTGATCAGCTGATAATGAGCAGATGACTCACTGATGTCCATGTTGAAAGAACTGTTTATCGGTCGAGTCTAAGAGAGTTACTCTTGCATATTTATATGAGCAATCTATATAAACTTCTATCTATATAAACTTCAAGAATTCCAGGATTTTGTTTCCAAACAACGGATTAAGGGCACACATTAGATTGACATACTTAATCAAATCTAGCCCCCTGGCAATTCAGTTAAGCGCAATGCAACACTTGTGGAACCATTCAATAGAATAATAAGAGACGCTTCTGTAGGAAAAAGCTTAATTAGACAGAAACCTTATCACAAAACTGAACATGACGTCAACCTCAACATATGCATGTCATTCCTGAAAACGTCGATATCAAGTGCTTAACTAGGCAATGCGGAATTTCGGAATAGCTATTAGATACGGACAGTAATCCCGAGTCCAATTTCAGGATACCTGTAGTTCGGAATAGTTCCTGAATCGCCAGAAAGTAATAAACTTAAGGATCTCCTAGTTTCACGGAATATACCAGGATTTGCTACAATCGGAAACATAAGCAGATGGTTGTTATTGATCAGACAGTATGGATATATTTTCACCAACCTTAAATGGGAAACTAAATTCCAAGAGGAAAACTGCGTACAGCCTACCAGGACCACTAACCCACGTATAAACGAACGAGCAACAGCAAATATGTCTCCCCACCCTATTAACGTATTGATTAAAACACTGGGTTCGAGGTTTGTAAAAAAAATTCAGAAACCAATGATTTTGGTATTTGGTGTACTAGTATTAGATTATTATTACAAAGTTTACGATTTATACAATGACCTTGAACACCAAAGGAGGGAGTAACTTGAAATGGGTGGTAACAGTTAGTTTCATGAAGATTTCCAGTTTCGTATGACCTTCAATTGTGCTTTAATGAAAGATGAAATAATATATCGTCGTTCTCTAGTAAGTCGCAAACTTCAGGTTAAAAAATTTTAGTACGTCGGATCCTTCCCTGTTGATGAGCAGGACAATGCATGCAGAGCCCAAAAGGTCCAAAGGGAGCTTGAGTCGTTAAGAGTATGTTTTTTTACAAAATCAATAAACTTAAACATTAGTGCTTCACACGCAGCAAATCTGTGATTGTGTGCGTCTCCATCAGTGGCATAAAAATATCCTCAGACGATTTGAAAGTGAGTTTAGTAGACACCATATATCTTTCAACAGATCGTTTATATGGCTCATGCTCTTCGCAGGATATCTTACGCTACTTGTGATGCCGCTCACAAACAGGTTGCTTTCTTGGCAAGGGAACCAACAGGGTCTGCTAATATGCAGTATTGCCACGTGTTTGTTACGGGATCGTCATTTGAAGTAAGTTTTTATTGCATGTTATATCTCAAATAAAGCCTCCCTAATTCTGACACAATGCTTCATGGCAAAATTTGCGTGCAATCAAATGGTTTCCGACATCAAGAAACCAAATTCTTTTGTGGTTTTGTATATTTTCAATAAATCAATCGTTTACTTTCACAGATTAATTAATGCGTAAATACGTTCAGATGCTTTGTATCGTATACATACGTCCATTTTCGTTGACTGACTAGTTTTAATATTAGAAACCAATCTTTCACTCCTTTCCAAAGTAGTAATCAATCCTAACTGAACTACTTTTCGTATCTGGCTATATTTCGATGTGACATCTGACAAAATCTCAAACATTTCTTTCGTATATCTAAAGTCTGCTATCACTGAGTAACAGGCCTCTTTAACCTAGCGACCAGTTAAATAATCGTCTAAATGGTTTGTGTGAAATCTAGCCATCGACAAATTAGCTAGGTTAGCTAAATCCGCCCTATGACCAAGAAATTTGAAACAACTAACTCAAAGTATCCGTTTTCGTTACAGTTCCAAGTATATTTCTTCATGTGTGTTTTTGTATGTTCCCAAACCACTTGAATAAAGACTCGTTTTGATCATTGCTCTTTTTTAGTTAACCACTGTCAACTTCAGAACAATCAATTCCACTTAACTAATGTCATTTTTCACAAACGACCATTGCTTGAAATTGAATTACAGGTAGGCCTCAGACCTCACGATAAATATATATCCTCCAAACAGTCGGGCTTTTCGAACAACCCTGCCATCCCAACGTCGAATTGTTACCTAGTTTTTCAACTCTAAAATTTTTGTGTCAGTGGATTGATCAGAGTTGCTATCAATAGTAGATAAAATACTCGCTCTTTTGCAAGTCCTAGGAGATGGATATACCTTCTGACGTCCGACAATAGTTGCTTTTCTTGACTATAAGGCGGCATTCGGCTTTATTGGTCATGAGATTCTGTGGAAGTATCCCCCATTGAAAGGTCTGTTGTAAAAGTACATTCACCATATACAGAGGCTCTACTCGACACGATTGGTCGGACCAGAGCTTATGGGTATCAGTCATCAAAATTAATTACTTCAAGTAGTGTTCACATTGTCCACTTTCTCAATTCTTATTTAAATATTTTATAGACATTCATTTAGAGATAACTCATCGTCTAACTTTCTTATCAGCGATCTGTCAGGAGGTCATTTGTTAACCTAGAATGTGTAGATGACATTGTCCTATCTGGTAAAGACACTAAGATAGTCTTATGATCACCTTAAGCTACAATGACTGGCGGGTAGCTAAAGCAAAAGCAATCAGTCAGTGAGTTACAACGTAGGACTTCGTATGTACGTACGTACGTACATCAGTTAAAGTTGCCATACCCCATTAGCACAGAGATGTAATTGTCAATTCACTACCATAGTAGTAGAGATAGTAGAAGTATTAACAGTAATTGGAGAGATTAGGATTCGAAGATATTCAAGAAGTATAAGTCAATGAGATAACTTTCGAAGGAGAAAGATAGAGGTGATGAGAAATTAAGAAGTTTAGGATTCGAGAGAACACAACCAGTGGATGCGCCTGCGCCCTTGCAAACGATTTTGAGCCATGTCATTCAAGGTCTCTAACGATTGGTGACTGTCGTTTCACTGACCCAAACCAGGTAGCCTACATCTACCAACGCGACTCAGTCCACTTCTCAGTGGCTTCATGGATTTGTGCCATGTTTTGGTTTGGCCGCCCCTTGCTTTCTTCTAACCTACACCTAACGACAGCATTACTTACTCGGTTGTCCTACGGTACACGAGCAGTGCTCTGGAGATCTATGATTGAATACAAGTAACCGACAAATATCTTCTACTCTAGCTGGCCATGTTTCGCATCCATCCAGGTCACTCAGACCAGTCCTAAGTCTATTTCCTTTTCAGGTTCCTCACGAAGCACCCTTCCACGATTGGGGCAGTCTGGTAGGGACAACCGCCCTCATACACGCAAAAGCACACGTGACGAAATCGGTTACAATCAACTCCTTTTACACCTAATAACTCTTTTATCTCCACGATCAACCCTTCTTCTGTTCGTTTGTCACCCCGTGCCGCTGATGCAAACGATTCGACCTCACGAAACGTTATTCCTGGTCTCCTGAAACCCCACTCTAAACTGCATGTGGGGGCTTTTAATGTTCAAACCTTGTGTCAAATAAGGTATATTATTAAGTCGTAGGGCAAACTAGCTCTTAGACTGGATCCCAGTAGACAGTTGTTTGTGCCTCTTTGTTGTTTCTGCCTACTCTCCCACTGACTGCAACTCGGACGAGATAAAAGATCAGTTTTACAGTCAGTCAGTCAGATGCAACGTAGAACTTCGTACGTAAGTACATCAGTTCATGTCGTCATACCACATCAGCACAGAGAAGTAATTGTCAATTCAAATCCAATAGTATTAGAGATAGTAAGGGATTTAGAAGTAATCGGAGAGGTTAGGATTAGAAGATACTATTCAAGAAGTATGATTAAATGAGAAAAGTTTAGATAGTCAAAACTAGAGGGGTTGAAGAATCCAGAAGATTAGGATTTGAGAGAACACAAAGAATGAATGCACCTGAACCATTGCGAACGATTTTGAGCCATGTCATTCAAGGTCTCTAACCATCGATTATTATCATCTCGCGGACCCCAACCCGGTAGTCGACAATTACCGACATGGCTCAGTTCATTTGTCAGTGACTTCATGGATTTCTGTCATGTTTTGGTTTAGCCGCCCCTAGCTTTCTTCCAACCTACTCCTACACCACAAAATAAAGCTCTTCGAGGCAGTCGGTGGTTCGGCATACGCAACACATGTCCCAACCACCTCAACTGGTGAAGTTTCACCACTTCATCTATTGATCTGCCATCCTTGCCTAGTACTCGTTTCCTAACGACAGCATTGCTTACTCGGTTGTCCCACGGTATACGAGCAGTGCTTCGAAGACACCTATGATCGAAAACCAGTAACCTACGAATATCTCCTACTCTCACTGGCCATGTTTCACAGCCATATAGGAGAACGGAGCGAACTGCTGCACAGTACACTCGTCCTTTGATTAGAGAACGGATATCACGCCTACGCCATAAGTAACGCAGGTTGGCAAAAGCCAATCGAGCCTTCTGTATCCGAGCTGAGATTTCGTCAGTCACCAGGCCATCGGCACTGATGAGACTCCCAAGATAAGTGAAGCGGTCTACTCGCTCGACTACTTCACTCCCTATCACTAGTTCAGGTGCCAATTCAACCCAGTCTTGAAGCAACATTTTGCATTTCGAGGGAGAAAACCGCATTCCGAACATGCGTGCATTGTTGCTCAGGGTAGTCAGAAGACTCTGCATTTTGTCAGCGTCTTCACCAAGTAGGACTATGTCATCGGCATATTCTAAGTCAATAAGCGAGCCACTTGGTAGGGTTAGGGTTAGTGCTTGTATAAGGTTGATGTACTTATTTGGTACACCTTTCAATGACAGACACTGCCACACAACCTCACGATCCACTGAGTCAAATGCCGCCTTAAGGTCTAGGAAAACAACTATTGTAGGACGCCCAGATTCTACCTAAGTTTACAGAAACATTTTAAACCTTCAAAACATTAAGCGCTCTGATATAGTAATAGTGGCTGGTAACTTCAATGCTCAAGTAGGTAGACTCAGTGAAAGGGAAAGACACCTGAGAGGATCTTATGGTGTCGCAGCTGCTCAAACATATAGTGGCGACCAACTGCTGCAGCTATGCTCAAATAACCGCTTATTTAAAGCAACTACTAACTTTATGTATAATGAAAAACATCTTTTCACATGGCGACCCCTGAAGTTGCCCCAACGATGAACGCAACTAGATCACATTGCTACCAGCCACCGAAGGAGAGGTCTCAATGGTGACAGCCGCTCATACTGGAGCTGTTTTTTAGATTCAGATCATGCTCTAGTGGTTAATTCAAGTGGTGTCCGTCAGGGATGTCCACTTTCACCAGAGAAGCACATTAACCTTATACAGGCTCTCTACTCGGACACTACTGGTCGAGTGAAAGCTTATGACGAACTTTCATCGAAATTCATTACTTCTAGTGGTGTCCGTCAGTGCTGTGCTTTCTCTCCATTCTTGTTTAACTTTGTCGTAGACATACCTTTAGAGATAACGTCATCTTCATGTGGCTTTTCAGGAGTGGACCTTCTACCAGGAGATTCACTGATTGACTTAGAATATGCCGATGTCATAGTTCTACGTGGTGAAGTCGCTGACAAAATGCAGTCTTCTGACCAACCTAAGCAACAATGCAAGCATGTTCGGGATGCGATTCTCACTGTCCAAATGGAAAGTGTTACTTCAGGATCAGCTTGTATTGGTACCTGATTTAGTGATAGGGAGTGAAGTGGTTGATCGTGTCGACCGTTCCACTTATCTGGGGAGTCTCATCAGTGCAGATGGCCTGGTGTCTCACGAAATCTCAGCACGGATATAGAAGGCTCGATCGACTTTTGCCAACCTGCGTCGTTAATCGCGTAGGCGAGATATCCGTTCGGTGACCGAATGATGAGTTTACTTCTCAGTAGTTCTCCTCATCCTACTTGATGGCTCTGAAACATGGCCTGTTAGAGTAGAGAATATTTGTAGGTTGCTAGTTTTCGATCATAGGTGTCTCCGAAGCATTGCTCATTTATTTTGCGGCTGTCGAGTAAGTAATTCTCTTGTTAGGAAACAGGTGCTAGGTAAGGATGGCAGATCAATAGATAAACTATTGAAACTTCATGAGTCAAGGTGGTTGGGAGATGTGCTACGTATGCATAACCACCGACTACCTCGACGATCCATGTTTTGTGATGTAGGGGTAGGCTGAAAGGAAATTAGTGGCGACCAAATCAAAATATATGCACGGACTGAGCCATGTTAGGTGTAGACTACCTGGTTTGGGTCAGTGAAACGACAGTCACCAATCGTTAGAGACCTTGAATGACATGGCTCAAAATCGTTTGCATGGGCGCAGGCGCATCCACTGGTTGTGTTCTCTCGAATCCTAAACTTCTTAATTTCTCATCACCTCTATCTTTCTCCTTCGAAAGTTATCTCATTGATTTATACTTCTTGAATATCTTCGAATCCTAATCTCTCCAATTACTGTTAATACTTCTACTATCTCTACTGCTATGGTAGTGAATCTTTATCAGCTTAGGTGGCCGGGCGATGTTTCACCTATGTCCGCCCACTAACTACTAAGATAGTTGATATTTTGTGGAGTAAGAGTTGGTTGGAAGAAAACTAGTGGCATCCAAACCTGAACATGACACCTCTCCATTAAGTCACTGATAACTGAACTGAAGCATGATGAGCATCTATCACTTCAGTAAATTTCACCCAAAATCCACTGATTCTCCTTGAACTTTAATTCCGTAGTAGATATCACTGCTGATTCCATAGCTTATTGGATGTTCCAAGCTATTTCAAGTTGGGTATCACTTAAATAGCTGAATTACTTTTTTTAGTTTTTCCCGATATATGTTCCTGACTTCTGATCATTAAGTTGGATTCTAAGGTGTTTTATTCCTTTGGCTTTTTTTCGTCCAATAAGCCTCAGACAAATACGTGTTCGTACCAGAGCATGACATTAGTCCAAACACGTGCTTCAGGATGAGCGACAGTCTTCTGCCAAACCTTGCCGTTGATGGCTGATGTTTTGGTCTTCTTGAATTCATGTAAGGGCCATTCTGTTAAACGATATTTTTCCTTATGCCTAAAGTTGGTGCTTGTTAGAAATAGACGGTTTTCTGAGCATAGCTGCAGCAAGTGCTCGCCATTATCTGTTCGACAAGCCGCGGCCCCATAAAATCCACCAGGTGGCTTTCTGTTCCGCCTAATCTACCTACCAGGGCATTAATCGTTAGCCGCTATTAATACATCAGAGCGCTAAGCTTTCTAAAGATTGGAGAGCTTTCCGTAAGATTCATCTTTCACCTATCTGAACTGCAATCAGTGGAAGCGTAGGCAGAAACAATAATGAGGCAACGGCAAGTGTCTCTATTTTGTGGGTTGTACTATCCTATTTAGTCAAACAACGCACAAGCAACTGTCTACTAGAATTCAGTCAAAGAGAGTTATTTCTGCTTTAGAACTTAATGCTAGGCCTACACTAACAAGGCCATGGGGAGCAGAAGTGGGGTTTCCAGATACACGGAGGGTAAATCTTGATGGTTCTATATATTGACAATGTGAGGTCCAATAACTGACTGTACTCGGACCCTGTATGTGCGTTTCAGTGACTCAACATACATCAGTGGAGCGAGATTCTAAAGTCCTAGTTCAAGAAGCCTATTGACCTATCTGGCATAACGATCAAACATTCATAGCTCCAAAAAATAGTATATAGAGGGGTCCCAATGTATCAGAAATAACGTTTCGTGTACTCAAATCGTCATCATTAGCGATGCGAGGTGATAAAGGTATACGAGAGGGGTTAGTTGTGGAGACGATAAAATTACTAAGAGGTGGGTTAGGGATTTGATTGGGAGAAAGTTGATCTCGTGTGCTGTGAAGGGTATGTGGGCGAATGCCACTTTCCGACTCCCCCCACTGTGGAAGGATATTTTATCTTGAGTCACCTAAAAAAGGGAGTTGGGTCATTGTTGGTCTTAACGACCTGGGAGCATAACGGTAGGGTGTAAGGGACGATTGTTGAAGGCCGGTATTGCCTGTCTTTTTTATGGGGAGTTTTGGATGTGTTATTCCTGTTTTTCAAAAGACCTTATCGCCGGATACGGAAATCCGTTGGGTAAGGTGAGGTGTGACACTTTGAAGTTGGAACTTTTATAATTCCTTGCTGCTTTGGATCTTATCGTTCTCCAATCAACCTGCCTGACATGGTAGGATCTAAAGGATCATGTCATCCCCCAAATATAACTCGGTTGAGTCATCGCAATAGACAAACATGACTACCACATCAATGTGGCATATATATATATATATATGTTTGTTATTACAATTGCATTCTAATCATCCATCTTAGCACACTCAATAAAAAAACCCGCTTAATCTGTAAACTACTTTTGCATTATTTTTTGGTTATGTATGAGTCATCAACCACTTTTGTTGCTCTTGCTTTCTAATATGCTGTATCATTTATCTGTTCTAACTACAAAACTATTTTCAAATATTAGTTTCTGATCGCTGTGTTACCCAAACACAAAACACTTTGATCATATTCTAAAACACATAAATCAATAGTATTTAACTTCGATAAATATTGAATTATGTGCATTTTTGTTACGAAACATTCTTGAAATGAACTTCGAAATAACATGTTCAACGAAGTACTGGAGAAGAACAAAACAACCTGCTCGTTGTATGTAAGAAATCCGCTTCTTGCTATCGTTAATGGTTACTGGCTTTGTTCAGAGTTAATCTATAAATTTTTCTGTTTCTCTTAGTGTAAAGATTTTTTCTGTCTTTTATATTGTGTCCTGTTCACATTTTATTTATTTTTAGCAGTGAACAGCTTTCCATCATGCTTTGCATCATAGCCTAAATTAACTTCTCAGCTGATAGCCACCTCAGTTTTTATCAAATTTTTTGCGCTAAGATTCTTATGGCTTCGACTGATATGAGAAGCTGTTCTTTTTGGCATTTGAGGTGCCTATTTGTTGTGAAAGTAATATTTTCGAAAGTTTAGTTCGTGCTTTACAATGTCGTAATTTGTGTCCAATTATAGAAATGTTCACCCTCTGATGATAGATTGATTAAGATATTTTTGTGAGATAGATAATCTGACTACCACTTGTATTACATTTATTGGATCTAACTAATCCTTTCCTTTCCTTAATTTGTCAGTCAATTAAAACGTAGGACTTCGTACGTACTTACGCATGTACATTAGTTCAAGTTGCCATATCACATTAACACGTAAAGATCAAACTGTAAAATCAAATCCTATCGTAGTATATGTAATAGACGTAATAGAGGTGATAAAGATTAGGTTTCGAAGATATGATTCGAGAAGTATATCCCAGTGGAATCAATGGTGAAAAATGGAGAGATAAAAAGTGTCATAAGGAATCCAGAACACAAGCATTTGACAGAAAACAAAGATTGGATACGCATGCTCCATGTCATTCTCGGTTTATAACCATCGATTACTATCATATCGCTGATCCAAACCTGGTAGTCTACACCTAACATGGCTCAGTCCGTGACTTCATAGATTTCTGTTATATTTTGATTTGGGCGCCCCTAGTTTTCTTTCAGCCTACCCCTACATCACAAAACATGGATCGTCGAGGTAGTCGGTGGTTATGCATACGTAGCACATCTCCCAACCACCTTGACTCATGAAGTTTCAATAGTTTATCTATTGATCTGCCATCCTTACCTAGCACCTGTTTCATAACAAGAGAATTACTTACTTGTTAGTTAAACTTTAATCAATGTGAATTTTAGTCTTAATAATTTATGAGTTTATCGCTTTTGTCTATAAATAATAGTTATATAATGTACCCTAACTGTCGTTGGAAAATGCTTGTCAGTACATTACTCGATTTTTTGCTATCCAATTACTTAATTTTATGTTTTCTGAATCCAAGTATTTAACTAGCTGTGAATGGGTATAATTTAGGTAAATAGGCTTTGATATAGTTCTATGATCTTCACCAGATATTAAAGGGTGACTCAACTATTTTCGTGATTTAGTGAAACTGATTGTTGTGCTATGTACTTGTTTGTTAAAAACAGGCGGAAGAATTAAATCGATTAATTGGAAACGCTTTCAAATTTGCCTATGTTCGACAGCGCCTTATCAAACTTCAACAAACTGGAAAACATGATTTTTCCACTCCAGTAAATATACCTCAACTTAGCGATTGTCATCCTATTTGGCTTCCTCAAACAGAAGGAAATTCCATTAGTCTTTCTTTGTTGAATACTCTTAAACTACCCTCACCTCCAAAGTTCCCTCCCTCAACTTCTGTCGAAAAAGGAACTACAGCTGAGCGGCAAACTAGTCTGTCATCTTCTGGGATCCATTACACCAATGCAAATATTATTTCAACGTGTAATGATCCTGTTGCTAGTACCAGCACTGTTATGTATACTTTGTGCCATGATTCACTCGAATCATCTACTGTAAATATGTACAAAAAAGATGCCGTTAAACACGAATCTTTACCTGTGACAGTAGAAAATCCTACAACATCTTCTTCTTCGTCGGATAACGATCCTAACCAACTTTCTGTTCATTCAGATTCTGTGCTCATCAGGGATAAAGAAGGACTAACTAACAACAGACAGTCTAATAAAGATGTTAGTGAATTGGAGAAAAAGTAAGTGAATTGTCTTATCAAAATTAATAGTGATAGTTCATTGTTTTGCATTTTGTTTGCATTCGTGATGCATTGCTTAGTTTTGATATATATATTATCTGTATACGGATGAAAAGAAATCATTGACCTTTACAAATAGATATTCGAAACAAGTGTTTTCTTGTACAAATGGTGATTCATTGGCGATAAAAAAAATCAACGGATAAAAATGTTATATGCTAGTTACCATACTAGTTGAGAGAGAGAGAGAGAGTAAAAGGTTTTTATTTGTTATAGTAATATTCATGGGAATTATAAATCATATATTTTATTCCTTCTTCTATATACACTATTTTATATAATGGTTGAACACGAAACGTATACTTATACCTCAATTTTAAGAAATTGTTTTTAGAAAATTTATTTTCTTTAACTATCTTATGTCGCCATTTGGATACAAGTTCAGAAGGTTTGTATTTCACAGGAAATAATAGTTTTATTTCGATATTGTGTATATCTATTTTTGATTTAAATAAGTCTGATTGTTTTGAGGTTGATAAGTTCTAGGTATGATGAAATTTACTCACCGAGTTCGCGTATTTTTTTAGTTAATCGTCTACAATGATAGTTTTCGTTCTCATCAGCCTCTTGTGACAACAGCATTGTTAGTTATTTCTTATAATCTTGTTTCATATAGTATCTCTACTAAATAAAAAGCGTTTCATTTGGTAGCCGTGCGATCTGTTGTATCAGGCTGTACTGAAAGTCGATTAATTCTAGGATATTGATAACAATCAATGTAAAGCACCAAAACGAGACATCGTGTTAATAGTATGCTTAAAATCTGATTACTGGTATTTTTCTTACACAAATAATTTGTCTTCATGGAAAAGTTTGATTGGTAACAAATTAAATCTGTTGCAGCCTAATAACTTGTCACGCATTAAAATGTTTTTCCTATATGGTTTTATTATTTTCTAGTCGATTTGTTTTACTAATTCTCGATGTATTTTATTTTGGTAGACTTCACCGCATTTCGACTCCACAAGCTATAGATTTAGCATTCTTGCGTCGCAATTTTCTTCGAAGAAGTGAAGGAAAAGGGTCTGAGAACTCGAAAAATGTCCGTGGTGGTAGTGCCAGACAACCACGCTTACGCCAGGGTTCAACTCTCTCAAACCTCCTGTCGTCCGCACGACATAGCTCTTTTTTTCCAAGCTCTTCTAGTTGTGCTATTGAAAGTACACATATTCCTAAAACTTCACAGCCACAAGAAATTCCAGATGTATCTGACACATTAAGCACTCCTAACCCAACTCGCAGACCACCTATATTTGTGGATCTTCGAACTTTTGCTGGGGGAAGTCCAGTTGTTGCATTAAAAGAACGTTTAGATGCTCAAGCTATCGCAGATGCCAAGGCATCTGCTTTTGCAGAGGCTGCAGCTGTCCTTGCAGCTGCGAAACAGGTGTCATCTAGATCCTCAGCTCCTTTGCAACCAGCTGCAAAGAATGCCTCGGAAAATGTAGAACAGCTAAATAAAGCAACACTATGCCCTTTTACCAGTCGTACTCCGAATTCGTCGTCCAGTGAAAATTCATCGTCGATGGAAACTTCTGATTTATCTCCACCTATACCTCCAGTTAGGTATGTTATTATTATGTTTTATCACCGCTTAAATAATTTGTGCTCCTATTCTTTTTCCAAACAAAGTAAGCGTTCAGTGAAGTTTGAGTGCATAATAAGCTTAACAATCTTTTACTCCGATTCTACACTATTGGATTGTGCTTATTAATTTTAGTTCTAGATCTTATTATCACTATTTTATGGTTCAAAATACTTCACTTTCCACATAAAAGACGTCTGATTTCTACCATTAGTTAAACGTTAACAAAGTGATTAAAAGATTTCACATATACAACTATATATCCAGACAACAAAATTACTCTATACGAAACGTTTTATCAAAAAATGGTATCTAACTTTGCAGTTACTCGTGTGTCTGAACTCATTGCTGCAGCTGGTATGTTATCTAGTCCTGCTGCTTGCCACTCTTGATTTGTCTGATCGCCGTACTGATTGCTTTCATTGTTGGTGAGTTAGCATCTATAAGAATACCTGTAGATGCTGATTCGATATCCAGTAGGTTCAGTGGAGCTAGTCTATTTAAGATCTCTTCAAAGTGCTCTGTTCACTTGTTTCGCCATTATTGGGTGTTAGTAATAGGTTCTCCTTCCCTTTTCTTGATTCATTTTCGTATTCATTGTACTTTCCAGTTAGCTTCTTTGATGTATCATATAGCAGTTGTCTCATGTTTCTTTCTCTTACAGCTTTTTCCGTTGTCACTGCAAGGTCTTCCACATTTATCCGCTTGTCAGCTCTAATTCTCCCCTTCACTGGCCTGATTGCTTCTGTGTATTTGACCTATGCCTTGGCTATCTTTGCTCTTGTTCGGCTGTGATTAGTTGCTGTCTTTCAGTTATTCCCTTCTTGGACCTTATCCAGAGTATCAACGGAGATCCATTCCTTATGATGGTGCTTTTTATGACTTGATAGGTCCTGAAATGAAGTTGTTATCTCTTTTATCTGTTTCCATTAGTTTTCTGTAGTGGTTTCGTCGTGTTTGGGTAGATCTCATCAGGCTTGGAACTTATTGCTGAAATTTATCTTGAATTCGTTGAGTTTGTCAATATCTCGAAGTCAGTATCAAACTTTGTAATGCTGTTTGTTTAGTGCTTCATTAGCTTCAGCTTCATCTTGGTCACCACCATGTGGTGATCCGAAGGGATATAATGGTACTTATAAACAATTTGTTAAAAGCATACAAATTTCAACTCTGTTACCATTTTTGTTCCCGTTTTCCTATCCACAACGTCCTATAATATCTTTATATCTTCTGTTGTTCATCCTAACCTTGAAGTTTAGGTCTCTCATCAAGATAGTCAGGTTCTTACCTAATCATTTCTTTATGATTGATTGCAGCTTCTCGTGAAATTGATCTTAGCCATCTTCGTTGCTATCATTAGTGAGCACATAAAACTCTATGACATTCATTGTAATTTCCTCCTTCTTTGCTTTGAAGAATGATTTGATGATCCTGATTCCATGAGATTCCCTTCCCATTACTGCTTTTCGCTCTTCCATAAACAACATCAGTGAGGCTACTAGTGTGTATGACATATTTTCTTGATTACCAGAGTACAACAGCGTTAAAAGGGTTCCAGATAAAGTTAACATATATCTAACTATTCTAAAATGTCTGAACAATTGTTGTAAACAGTTATTTCATATTTTGTTGTGAAAAAATGTTGCTTAATGATAGAGGATGCAACGTAATTCGTAATGGTCTCGCTTATACAACCGATCTATTTCATTGCTAAATATTCTTTTACACTGTATTGCCCTGAACTAGTCCTCAAAATCAAAACACAGCTTGAACAGGTAGTTATTATATTTTGATAAGCCAAGTTGAATTCGAATAAATCATAGTAATAAAAATGTTAGCACATTTAGAATTTGTACACAAGAATAATCTAAAACTTCCTCCAGCTATCTGCTGGTTCTAATTATCCAAGAATGCTCCAATCTGTTTGCTCTCAAATATCCTGCATTGAACATGCTTTAATTAAGTCTTTCCGACTAACAGTAATACAGTATGGTTGAACGATAGCTGCTCACTAGATCAATCACTCAGGGAACTAATTTTAGGATACATTATTCTACGGTTAACCAAGTCGGTTTGTCTACTCAGATACTACACTTAACTGCAAGTTATAAGACACAAAAATAAACATGATCAATGGTCATTTGAAAACAAATACTAAGTTTTTTAGAGTACTCATGTGCTCATGAAATTATAACATATCTCTTACCCATCAAGTCAATACAATCTGACTGTTTAACCTAATAGCCTTAGTAGTCTATTTTTCGATACAGTAACCATATCAACTACTTCTATGAGGCTAGTGGGATTCAAATTATTTATTTAATTATTCACGCTAAACTATGCATAGGAAAAACATGAGTGTACTTTCTCTCAGCTGTCCTAGTGTTTATCGATACTCCTTGAATTTATCTCATATCATATGTATTTATTCATTTATTAAATTTTTAATGAATGTGTTAGTCTATTTCAACCTCTCATCGTGCCTAAATATGCAAACGCTTTTAATTGTAATATGCACTTTCAAAATATTTTTTTAGATATTACCATATTCTTTAAATTTTTTTTAACTACACGTACTGTTACTTTATTTGTTCTTTGATCATCATAGATATAGTGATGAATATATTATTCTTAAAATATTCTTAAGCTAATCTCATTAATGAACTTTTATCCATTCAATTCCCAACATAGTTTGGAGAATACTTGTCGGCGGCCTATGCTCCATTGGAGGTAACAGGCGTAATACAAAGCTGATACTAATACAATACATCTTCATAATGTCTTAGTGTACATCCTGATGATCTTAATCAACGTTGTAACGATAATTAATTATTGCTGCTTCAGTATCAATTTGATATTTTTAGGTTTTAAATTATGTTTTCAGCATAATTGAATATTAACTATGGAATTGTGAACATAATCAAGACTCATTAAATAATGCTGTACTTACGTTGTTCTAACGGACAACTGTTGAACCGTTAAATTCCACACTAAAATTATCTAGAATTCAATTTTTAGGTATTCAGAATCAATCCATATCGGTAAAGCTCAGTAATAGGTGGTGTATACGTGTTAATGAAATGAAAGGTAATACCCTTTTGTAAAGTAAGGTCATTGTTTTAACTTAGAATAAATTCAAAAGTTCGTCGATAAAATTTCTACTCCTATTTATATTCATTTGAACAAGATGCAGAGAAATGCTAACAAAATTGAATATCAGATATCAAAGAATCTAACCATAACTTCATCTCACTGTCAGATTATGCCAACAGGTTAAAATAATAAAATGGAATCTGTATTAAGTGAATATAAAATAATGAATTCTCAGTGATTACGTCAACTTCTTTTGCATTTCATAGAACTTAGTTATAAAACTTACAGATCCATAGTATTTCTCAAGTCAATCATCATTAATTAATACTGTTTCTGTGTTGTTGTTGTTTTGATAATCAACAATTTCTTGTGATATCACACGAATTTTGTTTCTCGATCATTCACAGTCTTTATTTTATTTCGTGTTTAAGGTTCTTCGAAAGTTTCCAATCAATCTTTTTACGAGACAGTAAATATTTCTACATAAAATCATATATTTGTTTATCCGTTTTGAGTTTTTTTTTTGATAGAAAAACGAATTGCTAAGGAACTTAATTCATACCAGCCAGAGTGGTAACTTACGAAATAAATAAATACATCTATTTTTACTGTATGCATACATGTGCAGTTTAAAGGAACAGATTATTTTTATCGTCTGTCCATATTTGTGTATTTGTTTACATCTCTTCAGGAGTGATTGAATATAATTAAGTCATCATTTTTCTATAAAAAAAGCCAATAACAGTTTATTGTTACTTTTTGCCTTAAAACGTTTCTCCATAGAACGTCTTATACCAAATACAGATAATGTGTGTAGTCTGCAAATAATTCTGTATATAAATATATATATATATATATATATATATATATATATATATATATATGTATATATATATATACATATATATATATATATAGTAGGAAACAGTGTGTTCATTGCAGTCTATACGCCTTGTATCCAGTACATGCAAAACTAATCGGCACTTTCCTACCAGTTTTCCTTGTAGAGTTGCATTAGACTGTTTTTAACTCTTGTCATCCTTTCTTGTAACTTAGCTTTCATATCATAACTCTTTAAAATAAATCGTTAAAACTGTATTGACTTGGTGTATTGATCAGTAAGTAACTTCGTCAAAATATATTGTGAAAAAGTCTCAACAGTGAAATACCCAATTCTGACACATTGTCGTTGGGTTAGTGATTTATGCAGTAGATTTTTAACCAATAGGTTTGAGACTCAAATTTCACTGGATCTATCCATCTAAGAGCAATCAGATAGTAGCAAACCCATTAATAAAACCGCAGCTGATAGGTGGATATTTGTACTTGTACATAATGAGCTACTTTATCAATAGATGCTTTTGATGGTGTTGCATTCGTAAGCTCAGTTACTTTTCATAGGATTGTAGTAACTGATATCTTAGAACCTATTTTAGTTGAGTTTTAGTTACAGTGACAAGATTTCTCTATTTTAAACTAGCAATTAAAGGCACTCATACAGAATTACCTTTGTTCTTTCTATTCTGATTTGGTATTCCAGTATTTACAACTTATAATCCTAAACTAAAACTTCAATGCATGCTACTCTTCGGTTACAGTTTTTTTCTGTATTCACTTAGAGTCATGGATTTCCATGTCCAGTTTCATCTCCTTGTGGTTAGTTGGTGAATGAAGAGTATTTAATTCCAACACTTATCAATTAATTCACTAGATTTGAGAATAAATCATTGACTTATCTTCTGCTAATTCCCAGTCTTTTTTCAATTGCCCCACTGATAATCACATATTTTTACTGCTCTCCACTTTCTTATTTTTGTTATTGGGGATCATTACATTATTGTTTTGTCAGTCTGGAACCTAGTTATTCTCAAGTAAATTAAGGTTCCCACTATCACTTTTAAGCGTTTTATTGTTAAAAAGTTATTGAGATTTATTGGTACCACTTTGTAAAATTATGACTAATAACCATTAATAATGCATAGATCGACAGCGTTGCATTTATATTCAGTTGAAAAATGTCTATTCTCTTTGCAAACATAGTAAAGCATTACCTAAACCAAACTATCTACCGTTATTAGAATATTTCTTAACTTACTTATTCTTCTTCAATTTCGTGTACATTGAAAATACATTACTCCCAGGGATTAAAATTATATCAGAATATGTTTACATCTTTTATCAGTTGTGCACTTATTAGAATCTGTTAAAGTAATTTTCTTAAACGGTAAATTTTCTCTCCATTAATCTTGTTCAACTGTTCAGAATATATAAAGTAAATCAATATTCTCCACTAGTGCAAATTAAAATAAATTTAGTCTGTGTCCTTTGTAAATGATAAATCTTTCATAAATACTGTTTACAGTATTCATTTTTATCAGAACTAATTTATTGCTATTACTGAAATCTGACAAAACTTTAAACTTGTTTAGTTTATAAGTGAATCATAATAAATTTTATATAAAACTATTCATGTTTATGTAAACTGTATGTTATAAGATGCTCTGTTTTGACAGTGATTCATAAACAAATAGAAAAATAAAGATATATTTAGTAAATTTTGCATAATACCTTTTTTTTTCTCTCTATTCAGCATGTCACTTTACATCTAACATGGTTATAAGAAAGAATCATTACACAAGTTATGTTTTTTCATCAACTACTGGTAATGTTTTCATGTTCATGCGAATTATCGACTTTACCGGTTCAGGACTTATTCTCATCATTCGTCACATATTTTTCTTCAGTCAGAGTCATTTTTTATTCACAGATTGCTTTTAAATTTATTTTCACTCTATCTCAACATTCTGCTCAAAATAAATCTTTTTTTCTACTGTCTATGTAATCCACCAATGTAATAATCTGAGGGAGGGCTCGTTGGTCGGAGGTTAATACTGACTATACATAGTCTTCGTGCTATCATATAGTACTGTCAGGTTTCACAAACTAAGTAATGAGTAAACTAAACTTTGGAAATATATATATATATATATATATATATATATATATATATAGTCAAATTATTTAGCGAATATCTTTACATATGAATCGTATTTGTTCGCATATCAGATCTATCGAGAAGTGATGTCAATACAAATATCCTTATTTAGGTAGTTTTTGATAAACGTATTAAGTAGAATATCACGTAGTATGTGTTGTGTAATAAGGAAAACCTGTTTGTCAAATGTCATTATTTACATTAAAAATAAAATTAGCTTATACTCTTGTCCGTTTTTAGGTTATGTCGTTTACCTATAAGACTGACTAGTACACGTTTAGTTACAAATAGTATTTTAGGTATCCACCTAAATTAGGCGTTTTTAGTCCATATCTACTAGTTCTCTTTCTTTTCCTGTTACAGTCATGTGATAATGAGGTAAGAGAATTATGTTGTCTGACTAAACTTGTAATTTTTAATAAATTACCACTATAATCTGCATAATAAACATAACTAAAAAAATAATGTTACTTCTCTCTTTTTCTTACCATAAACATATTATTAGGCTATTTATTGAGTTGTTAGTTCATTCATGTTAATATTATGCTAATTTCATGTCTAGGATACATTATATTCATTCGTTTTACTCTCTCATTTTATATTATTGTATTATTTTTGAAATTGCTGTGATTAGTTGTACAAAAATGGATTAGAATTACATAAATTTACGCTATGTATGTATCTTATGCTAGTCGATCTATGTCGCTTTTTCCTCGAGATTAAGTATACTGTTGAATTATTCTGTAAATTTAGTTACAACCGACCGTAGCTGCTAACATGACGTGGTGGTCGGGCTTGCCTATTATGATGACACAACCGAGCTATACTGGCTGAAACATATGCTCCTGAAGGTTCTACCATGCCAGGCAGGTCGATTGGAGAACGATGAGACTGAAAGCGGCTACTCAAGGTCTGAGGGCTAAGTCGTACTGCTGACTGCAGAGGGGTGTGACAGCAGTAAGTTGTTTCCCTCGGACAACCAGCATCTGCAGCGATACTGCCTTCTCACAAGGAAGGAAGGGTTAGAAAAGGTCGACCCTAAAAATGCCACACCTCACCTTACCTCACGGATTTCCGTCTCCTTGGGTAAGGGCTTTTAAGAGCGGAGCTTATACTCAAGAAACCTTTCATAAAAAGGCCGTATGTGACCGGCCTCAAACAGTTGTCCCTTGGGCTCTGGTCACGCTCCCAGGTCTGTAAGACCAACGCTAATCTACCTTCCTTTTCAGGTTCCACAAGAAACACCCACGGTGTGGGCAGCCGGGATTTGACAACCACGCTTATACCCGTAACAGCACACGAGACCAAATTGGTCAAAATCAAATCCCTCCTACACCCCTAATATCTCTCTTATCTCCGTGACTGTCTCTATTCACATTCCTTTATCTCCCCGCACCTCTGCTGAAAACCATTCGAGTTCCTGGTCTCTTGAAACCCCGTTCTAAACTACATGTTGGAGCATTTAATGTACGGACATTGTGTCAAATAGAACAACAGTCATGATCCAAAATTTCATTTTTATGTGGACCAAATTAATTGGCTTTTCATTCCATTGTTAGATATGGAACTTTTTATGTTACTTTAAATTATCATTTACAATGATTGATGTGATTAATCGTCTTTATTTAACTTGAACACGTGCGTCAACTCATGTTCAAATGGGAACGTTTTATTTTTATACTCAGAGTAGCCTTAAAACAAAGGGATATTTATATTTTCATTTATTATGTTTGTGCTTGTTTATTTGATTAATTATTAAGCTTAAATATTTTACATAATAATGAGGAATAGAAGTTGTAAAAATAATGTAAATACTAGTGCAGAAAATAGATATTCAGTCCTTATATTATGACTCATTTTTTAAGTGATGTGTTTTATTTATGTTCAAATTAATCATCAGTTGAGAAATTCATTCAAAACATAAAAATCTATTAATTCTAGCTTAGAACTTATAACGAGTCTCATCGTAACCATACATTTAATTCGCCAAAAGATCAGATTTCGTAGCAAACATATACTTTCAGGCCACTGAGCTAAAATTCTAATCGGCAGTGAAATAGGTAGTAACTCAGTTTTAGGATTAAATGAAAACTAAATCATATTATACGTTGAACAAAGTTTTCATTCATTAATCTGAAGGTATTATACTAGTCAGGAGTCTTGAATATCCTGGGTTCGAATTCCTATGGAATCGTTAAAACACATAGATCTGATAAGTCCCCAAATAGGCTAAAACTTATATTTTGTATCCCCTAGTTTTTCATATGATATTGAAAGTTTTACGTGGTCCACATATTTACAATGTGTAATGTCTATGTATTTAATGGATTTTCGACTCTAAAAAGAAGATATTTCGACTTCAAATTAGTCTAATTTGGTTTTTATTGCAGCCATATATCTCTACAACAGATATACTTTTCTTAATACGTTATACAATGCGATACAATCCATATGTTATTTTGTGAATAGTTTTTTTTTCATAATTGATTAGTATGCAAATTACATGTCATTTTAATTTTTCTAATTTTATTTAATTTTACTTAAAGAATGCATTCACTCAGAAAAAGCCATGAACACTACAATTCAAAGCATTTTTCACGTCATTTATCAACATCCAGTCCTGTACCTGAATATCACTTTAACGAATTAAATAAAGATGAAGATCGTGAAATTGTTGAATCAATCGAAGCTGTTATGAAAGCAGCATCATACGATTCAAAAAATTCAAAGGAAACAAAATCTAAACAACAAGATACAGAATACATTTCTTCCAATATTACTTCATTTCGTGATACTACTTCACTGAATAATACTCCAGATGTACCTTGTCATTCAAATGATTTTAAGCATCAACATGTAGATAGTTCAAGGTAAAGTTTCATGTTTATTTCTCCTTGAAAAAATTATTGTTACCTAGTTGTGATATTATTTTGAGGTAGCTTACTGTTATATTTATTGTATCTAAAAGAAAGTGATAAAGTACAAAAAAACAACTTCTGATTATTTGTTCTCTCGATGTAAATTATGAGTAGTATAAAAGCAGATTTTTACATTTTATAAACTTCTGTGTTGTTCACTTTCAGAAGTAACTTGTGTTGATTGTTATCGACAACTATATTTCAGTTGTCTATCACTTAACTCGTACTTAAATAAAATATTGATGCTGGTCACTTAGTATTGTTATCGAAGTTCAGAAGGACGGTATTAGGTTTAAAGCGAGACAAGGTAGTGAAATATTGCGGTGTTCTAAATACTTTCAACTTGTGTGAACAACATTTAATATCATTATTATTATATTTCGTAAATTTTGATTAGTTCATGTAGTATTTCTTTTAGCTAAAAATAATGAATCTAAGAATTGCGTAAACATTTGTTTCTTAATTGTTTTTAATCTACTGTGCGATGCCTTAATAGTTTTAAAAATTTAATGTTTAGGATAATGTTTTCATTTTCTCAGAATTACATACTTAAACATATTTTCAAAAAATATTCTGTTGTTTTGACATTCAATACTTTTCTGAGATATTTTATTATTTACTATACAAAATTTTCTATATTTATCGATTTCTGTGCAGATATACTTTTTCGTCTATGTCAACTAATACAGATTGTATTTATCGGTTTAATAGGATTTCGCAACCTAATGTTTCTAAACAAACTCAAAATAGTACTAGATCATCACAATTTAATGGGAATTTACACTGCTCTTCTGAAAACTCATATCTTCTCGGCAATATTGCCCTACAGTCTCAACCACAATATCCTTTTGATCAACTTGTTGAACTCAATCGCAATGATATCCAACAGGAGAAGACTCATTCATATACACCCAATGTAAATTTTATTAGTTCATCTTTTCGTGATCCACTCCATGTTTTAGCCGATACAACAGTTCAGGATACGCATAGAAAGCAAATATTTCCTTCCACTGTATCCAACAATTTCCATGCTACGCCTACGCCAGGATCGATAATGTCAACGTCATCAATTTCGACAGAGACTCCAACACCAACGGCTACTCCTACACCAACTCCTGAACAAACCTCTCAGTCTCAAGGTTTCATAAAGAATGCTGACGATAGTGATAGTTCCTTAAATCAGGCACCTTGGTTTCAGGCTTTGCTACCCAGAGAAATAGCATTTGAATTACTTGCTAGAGAAGAGGTATTGTTTTTTTTTTCTCGATAATACAATATTCTGTGATTATTTACAAACTATGACGTACATAAAATAGTGAATTTTATTTCTTATCATGTATATGAATTATTTAAATTATAAAACGTAGTTCATGCAGTTAGTTTCCTTTATGAATTTGAATAAAGCCAAAACAATAATCGAGACAGAATTTTCATTATATTTCTTCAACTACTTAGTAGTTATGTACGGTATTAAAATGGGTTTTAGACTTTAGTGATAGTAGGAATTAAAATAGTAACGATCATTAATTCTATATATATGTTACTCGCTTAATTACGCCTGTTATCCCCCAATGGAGCATAGGCTGCCGATGGGGTGAGGTCACTAACCACATGCCCAACCCTTCTCCTTTATCCAGGCTTGGGACCGGCAGTAGCCCCTGAGGGGCTCCAGGTGGAGTTATATATATATCTTGAACTTTCTTGATGAATTTCAGGAAACTGAATTTATTATCTAATACAGTGGGAGAAATGGTTATCCTCCTAATAATTATAAATATTATTATGTCATTTATCGGCATATGTATGTTATTTTCATGTTTTTTTAATGGATCTCTTAGTGTTTTTTAGTTTTATTAGGTTTCATTTTGTAAGAAAGTTGAAATAAAATAATGTGATTTTTAGTTCTCCTCCTTAATAATGCGTTTCTTCATTTTTTTTAGGTTGGCAGTTTTTTAGTTCGCAACAGCGCTACTCATCCCGGTTGTTGTGCTTTATCTGTTCGAGTACCAAACAAGGATAATCCGATAGGAATAACTCATTACTTGATACAAAAAACAAATCGAGGTGTTCGTCTAAAGGTTAGTTACTTTTTCCCCAGTGTATATTTTCACGACTCATTTTCAATGACATTGATACTTTTTAAAAAAATATTGTTTTTCTATCAATTTCCCAAGTTTATCAGTTCATTTCTGTATTTCATCCTTAGCAATAAACCTGTTTTTATTAAAACCAATGAATTCTTAGTAATTAGTTTTTCTTTTTAAATGTAATTCAATGTACTTACATGATAATAACTATTGGTTAAGTATTTTTATAATATCCCGAGTGTTTTTCGAATTTTCAAAAAGCCATAAAATATTCTATATTTACGTCAGTGTTCCTTTCAAACATCGTCATGAAAGCGGTTACATTTTAAAATAACAGACAAAACACTTTGCAACATTTATTCAATCTAATATACATATATGGTTATTGAGTGAAATTTTTCCAATCTATTCACACATACCATCTGGTTGTACTATCTTTTTTGTAAACCCACCTATCACCAACATCCTTTTATGTGTACGTTAATGAGTTACAAATTGTCTGAAATGAGAAATGAGTGTAAATCTTAAAAAGAAGAAATTTCATGAAAGTAGACTGTCATTTTACATAAGTATAGTAAGCAATTTAATCAACAGCCTAATCAAAAGTAATTGTGTATGCATGCATTTATGATAATGAATATCGAATCGTTTTTTTTAAAATAGTTAATTCGTCTCTGTCATATGCTCAATGGATGAGATCGACTTTTAACCTCACTAGAATCTTATCAACATTTGAATGAGTTTAATAAAGTTTGTTTTTCGCCATGGATAATTATGAAGTTTTATTTTTATCTTTAAGGTCAACCACTGGTGATGAGAAATATGATCAAACAATTATTAGTTACATTCATAAATTCAATTTAACTATGTTTCTGCATTGTTAATGAAACAGAATGATGATTTGTTTTTTTTTGACAAATTCACTCGATGCATGCCTTTGTCTATTTAGAAAAAAGTACAATAATGTAGTAGTTACTTATTAGTAATATAGTTAGACAACATTGAATAAATAACGTCTGGATTGTGTCGGTTTATTGTTGTTGGCATAAACTTCAAATTTTAGTCACACTAATAACTAAATGATACGTCTAACTTTGCCTAAGGAACTTTTACCAATATATTTTTAAACTTGTTTTGATTAATTTTTTCATAGGTAAAAATTTAGTGACAGTATAATTTATATATTTTTTTCTGTCAATTAAAATGTCTGTGTTGTAGCCTTTTTTCCCCTTTATATATGAACGTTCAACTCAACAGTTTTTTATAGATAATTTGTCACTAACTATTAGTTCGTAAAAACTGTTCCCCTCAGATGATCAGTAGAATGGCTGACGTGTATTCTGTATGTAAAACTCGTTTATAGAAAATATTCGTAAGTCACTAGCTTTTGGTCATGGATGTCTGTGGAGCATTTTTTGAACCACCGCGTCAGCAATGTTTGTGTGAAGAATAGAGTACTAGCTGAAGATGGCAAGTTGACTGAATTTTTATCATTTGAGGTGTTTGGAACATGTGTTAATTATGCCAAGCTACCGCTTACTTTGATGGATGATATTGCCTGGTGTAGGAGTGGGTTAGAAAAAACTAGGAGCTCCCAAGGCAAACATGACACCACCCCATCAAGTTATTGATAATTTTGGTAAGGCATGTTTATAGATGTAGGCTACCTGGATGTGGTCCTCATTCTTATCCTAATCAGTCATTAGAGACTTAACATTACAAAGCTTAGAATTGTTTTCAGTGTCTCAGGTGAGTTCACTTCTTGTATTTCGTTAGAACGTGAGTCTTGAAATCTCATACTTTTCTCCTTTTTCTATTCTTGGTCATTTTTTATACCATTGATACTAATAATACTCTGGATTTATCTATTTTCTCTGTATCAGTGTGGTATAGAAGCTTTAACTGATGCACATTTGTGTGAGATTCTGCCTTACACAGCCGACTAGCTGAGAATTTATTCATGACTCCAAGAAACCCTGACATTCGAAAAGTTTGATGTTGTTGATTACACATTGAATATACCATATTTGCCTGTTATTCACATATTCTTCACTTAACATCTCAATTACTTTAAGCAGTTTAATCTCCCATACTTAATTTTATTCATGATGAATAACGGGGTGTATCTATACCTTGATTAAAGCCTCTTGTCGAAAAAAAGTTGGCCTAATCATTTTATTTAGTGTTTTCTGCTTTAATGATTTATTTTAAAAAATACTTAATTTTGTAGTTTTAGTTTGATTCGTATGTCTATAGGCTTGTATTAATGTGTAGAATTTGCTTTTATTTAAACTTTTATCATTAAAAGGGTTTAGACAAGGAGTGGCCATCCCTGCAAGCTCTTATTACTCATTTGACTGTCATTCCAGAGATGCTCCCATGCCCTCTCAAACTTCCACAGTATACTACTAATCCAATCTTTACCCAATTTGATCTACAATTGACGAATGGCCCATCAAACGAAATTATCAAACAACAACGTAACTATAACATCCGATCATCGCGAACAGAAATGGGTGAAAATAATCGTGTCACTAATTCAGACTCATCTAGTCACCATTCTCAGTGTATACTTCATCCAGTTGCAGATCTTCCCTGTAGACCAGTTCTACCATCATGTGCTACTGTTTCTCATATCAACCTTACTAACCCTTTTGATCAAAACTTATCATCCCACAATGTGATAGCGAAAGATCCTCATGTTGTTGGTAGTTATCAAGCATCACAATTCAAATCACAAATCCCTAGTTGGTTGATAAATCAATCGAATAATGATCATTTGTCGACTAAAACTTCACCACAGAATTCAAATCAAATATCAATGAATATCGATTCTATACATTGGAAACAAAACTCTGTAGATTTAGCATATATTTCACGTTCTGAGCACATAGATAAACAACAATCGATTAATGAAACTATTGCCAGAAATAATCGAAAATTAAGTTACACAACAAATGATTTATCACAAAATAATGCTTCTTTAATGCTGGATTACATAGAAGAAGATGAAGATTATCAACGTTTGTCTGATTTTTCTTCCATATTGGCTGATTTGAATATTGTGCATGAAAGACCGTTGACTAGTTGTTGATTGGACTTTTTTTTTCAAATATCATATTCACAGTATACTAATATTTGTTAATAAATATTCTGAATGAAATTTATCTCTATCATGGTTTATTATTTGTATAGTGAAGAAGTAAAATGGTCCGTTTACATTAATAACTTGTTTTATTTATTTCTCTTTGACTCACTGACTTCAATTGCTTAGTAGTTTTTAATTACGTACACAATTGTTCAAACTACTCTATCATCATCCTAATTCATACATAATCAGCTCACATAAAAATACATCCTCTCTATAAATGAATATATCAATAATTTGTTTATCTCTTATCCATCTTTCATTTGTCTTATTTATTTATTTGTCAATATCAGTGGAAAGCTATTGCATAAATGTCAGGTTAGGTTACTTAAATTATTTTGCTACCTCTGCTTGATATATTCCATCACTGGTTTCTTATTGCTGTTTTCATTGTGTTATTGGTTAGACTGAGAGAGTCTTTTTTCATTTACTAATTTGTATTAGTTAAATCTTTGCCTACACTTAATACCTACGAGCGTACACTTACGTAAATATATCATGCTATGGTTTTCTTTATCATGAATTATTTATTACAAATCATAGAAGAAATTTTCTAATTTGGCCTTCTTCATTTGTATGCAAGTTTTCTTTTGTTTTCGTTCTGTTCTCTTGCTTATTTCTTTGTTGTTATTTCAGATCATCCAAGAAAATTTGTGAGATAATGCTAAAATTAGATTCTTCACATATATAAACACAGAATCTCTTTGCTTTTTATATCATTGATAATAGTGGCTACAAATATGTAAAGCGTATTCTCAGGGTAATAGGTTACACCAAACTAAACTACTTTAATTTGGTTTACTGGCATTGGGCTCATGTGGTCCTCATCATACGCCGAAAAAAATGTTTCGTTCCGCAATACAGAGTATACAGAATAAAATTTTAAGAAAAATGCATAGTCTGATTAAATATTCTCTCGTGGTACGAAAATTAAGTCTATTTGTATTATCTAGCTGGATGTAACAATAAGTTAGTAATGAGACAACATATTAACAAAAGTACGTAGTGTTTGCTCTTATTGGTCGACTTGCAATTGACAGCAAGTGTTGTAAGGTATCGACATATCTAAACAAAGATCTCAGCTAGCCGATGTATCATACATTATGGCAAACTTAATCATTCCCGTTCACGAAGAACCAGTAAAACACTTCATAGTCGCTCTTTCTTCAAGCAACAACCTTGATAATCGCCTAGTTATTAACTAGTTTTTATTAATAATTCATGTATCTCAATATTTTACTTCCTTACGCCTGTTACCCACCGCCGCCGACTAGCATTCTCTAACCTACTCTGTCCAGGGTCTTCCTTTCTAGTTCTGATTGTTCCAATTGTAGTTCATTCCACTCTTGTCTGTCTCCATTTCTCGGCGTAATGTGTTCCTTGACCTCCCTCTTTTCTGTTGGCCTTGTGGATTCCAGCTGAGGGCTTGTTTTGTAATGCAGTTGGGTGCTTCCCTAAACGTGTCCTACCCACTTCCAGCGCTTCTTCCTCTGCTGGATCTCGTTTGGTATCTCCCACGGCAGGTTGTTGGTGATAGTGTCTGGCCAGCAGATCCGAAGTATTTTGCGTAGACAACTGTTAATGAACACTTTTACCTTCTGGATGATCGCTTTCGTAGTTCTCCAAGTTTCCACCACATACAGTGGAACTGTCTTGACATTTATACTGAATAGTCTAACTTCGATGTTGGTGGTGTAAGAGTAGGTTGGAAGAAAGCTAGGGGTGGCCTAACCAAAACATGGCACAAATCCATGAAGCCGCTGACAAGTGGACTGAGTCACGTTGGTAAATGTAGGCTACCTGGTTGGAGTGAGACGAGTCACCAGTGGTTAGAGACCTTGAACGACATGGCGCAGGTGCATTCATTCATTGTGTTCTCTCAAATTCTAACCTTATATATTCGCCATCATCTCTATCTTTCTCTTTCTAAATTTATTTCAATTATACTTCTTGAATAATATCTTCGAAGACTAATCTTCTCTATTACCGCTAATACTTCTACTATCTCTACCACTGACAGTTGCGTTTCTGTGCTGATGCAGCATGGCAACCTGAAATGATGTATGTACGTACGGAGTTCTACATTGTAACTGACTGACTGTTTAGAGTTCCAGATTTCCTTCAGTTGTAGAAATGCTGTCCTTGCTTTGCCGACCCACGCCTTCACATTTGCATCAGACCCATTGTGCTCATCAGTTCTACTGTCCAGATATGTAAAGGTTTTTACATCTTCCAAAGCTTCACCGTCAAGTGTGATTTGGTCTGTGCATATGTTGCATCGTAGAATCTTGCTTTTCCCTTCGTGTATGTTGGAACTTACTGGTGCTACACTGGTTTTCTCTTGCATTCGTTGTTACGTGTGGGATAGAAGAGCCAGATCGTCTACGAAGTCTAGATCGTCCAGCTGCATCCTATTTGTTTAGTATCCCGTGCTTCCCTCCAGATGTTTACCTCTTGATAGTCCAGTTGACCACCAGCAGAAAGATAAAGGGTGAGAGTCAGTCAGTCAGTTGCAACGTAGAACTTCGTACGTAAGTACATCAGTTCATGTCGCCATACCACATCAGCACAGAGATATAATTGTCAATTCAAATCCAATAGTAGAAGAGGTAGTAAAGGTATTAGAAGTAATCGGAGAGGTTAGAATTAGAAGATATGATTCACGATGTATGATTCAATAAGTTTAGAAAGTAAAAGCTAGAGGTGTTGAAGAACCCAGATTAGGATTTGAGAGAACACAGAGAATAAATGCACCGGCGCCATTGCGAACGATTTTGAGCCATGTCATTCAAGGTCTCTAGCCATCGATTATTATCATCTCGCGGACCCCAACCAGGTAGTCCACAATTACCGACATGGCTCAGTCCACTAGTCAATGACTTCACGGATTTCTGCCATGTTTTGGTTTGGCCGCCCCTAGCTTTCTTCCAACCTACTCCTACACTACAAAACAAAGCTCTTCGAGGCAGTCGGTGGTTGGGCATACGCAACACGTGTCCCAACCACCTCAACTGGTGAAGTTTCACCACTTCATCTATTGATCTGCCATCCTTGCCTAGCACCCGATTCCTAATAACAGCGTTGCTCACTCGGGTGTCCCACGATATACGAGCAATGCTTCGAAGACATCTATGATCGAAAACCAGTAACTTACGAATATCTTCTACTCTCACTGGCCATGTTTCACAGCCATAAAGTAAGACGGAGCGAACCACTGCGCAGTACACTCGTCCTTTAGTCAGCAAACGGATATCTTGCCTACGCCATAAGTAACGCAGGTTGGCAAAAGCCATTCGAGCCTTCTGTATCCGAGCTGAGATTTCGTCAGTCACCAGGCCATCGGCACTGATGAGACTCCCAAGATAAGTGAGGCGGTTTACACGTTCGACTACTTCACTCCCTATCACTAGTTCAGGTGCCGATGAAACCCAGTCTTGAAGCAACATTTTGCATTTCGAGGGGGAAAACCGCATCCCGAACATGCTCGCACTGTTGCTTAGGGTAGTCAGAAGACTCTGCATTTTGTCAGCATCTTCACCAAGTAGGACTATGTCATCGGCATATTCTAAGTCAATAAGCGAGCCACCCGGTAAAAGGTCTACTCCTGAAAATTCAGACGAGGATAAAGTTATTTCTAGGAGCATGTCTATGATAAAATTAAACAAGAATGGAGAAAGTGGACATCCCTGACGGATACCACTCGAAGTAGAGAATTCCGGTGACAGTTCGCTATAAGCTCTCACTCGACCAGTGGTGTTTGAGTAGAGAGCTTGTATGAGGTTAATTTACTTCGTTGCTACACCTTTCAATGACAGACACTGCCGCAGAACCTCACAATCCACTGAGTCAAATGCCGCCCTAAGGTCCAGGAAAACAACTACTGTAGGACGCCTAAATGTGTGTCTGTGTTCCAGGACCTGTCGTAGTGTGAAGATGTGGTCTATACAGCCACGTCCAGGTCGAAAACCAGATTGGTTTTCTCGAGTTTGCTCTTCACGAGCTTTCGTTAAGCGTCGAAGTATTACTGAGGCCAATATTTTAGATACTATATTAGTTAGACTTATTCCTCTGTGATTGTTACAAGAAGACTTCTGTCCTTTCTTATAGATTGGGACAATCAGTGATTGAGACCAGTCGGATGGGATTACGTCCAGTTCCCAGATTCTATCTAAGATCTCAGTCAATCTAGCTGCTAAATCGGGACCACCATCCTTAAATATCTCAGGGGTCAGTCTATCAGGACCTGCAGCTCGCCCTCGCTTCAGATTTCCTTAACTCTTTCTCAACTTCATTAAGACTAGGGGGACTTACGTCGATTTGCCATTCAGGATGACTGGAGATCGTGGGTAACCGAAGAGTGGCTCGAGGCCAGTTGAACTGATCCCTAAAGTGTTCTGCCTATCGATCCAGTCTCATGGATTGAGAATAAATAATAGTCCCGTCATTTTCTGAGATGGTCTCACTTACACTAGGATTCCTAATACCAGTTTGCTTGATAAGTCGGAAAAGTTGTCTACTGTTGCCGATCACCGCTGCCTTTTCCATCGCCTTTGCTTTCGCCACCCACCACTGTTCGCGATCGTTATGTAGGCTTTTCATAAGTCTGCGCCTAAGCTGACTTCGTTCTTCATCATGTTCAGAGTCAGATGGGATGAGTTTTCGGGCATCCAACAGATCGGTGGATGCTACTGAGATCCACGGTTTCATTCTAGGCTTATGGTCAACCTTACTAGCAGATATCACTGCTGTTTCCACAGCCTTTTTGATATCATTCCAACCTGCTTCCGGATGGGAATCGCTTAAATGGTCGCCTAACTGTCTTTCTAGTTGTTCCTGAAATATATTCTTCGCCTTATTATCATTAAGTAAAACCCTAAGAGGCTTCCTTACGGTGTCTTTCTTACGTCCAGTAAGCTTCAAACAAATACGCGCTCGCACTAGGGCATGATCTGAATCTAGACATGTGCCCCAGAACGAGCGACAGTCCTCTATCGAACCTCTCCATCGGTGGCTGATGGCAGTGTGATCTAGTTGGGTCCAACGTTGAGATGACTTAGGTCGCCAGGTCAACAGATGCTTTTCCTTATGCCTAAAGTTAGTGTTTGCTAAGAATAGGCGGTTGTCTGAGCATGCTTGCAACAGACGGTCACCATTGTCTGTTCTCTGAGCCGCGACACCATAACATCCACCTAGGTGTCTCTCCTGCTCACTTAGTCTACCTACTTGAGCATTAAAGTCACCAGCCATTATTACTATATCAGAACGCCTAGCTTTTTGGAGGAGGTCCGAAAGCTTTCTGTAAAACTCATCCTTAACCTCGTCTGAACTGCAGTCAGTTAGGGCATAGGCAGATACGATGAAGAGGCAACGGCAATTGTCCCTATCTTTCCGAGTCCTTACTGTCCCGTTTAGTCGGACAGCGCACAAACGACTACCTACTGGGATCCAGTCAAGGAGAGATCGTTCAGCTCTACGACTCAATGGTATGCCTACGCCACGAAGACCCCGGGTAGCAGCATCAGGGCTTCCAAATACACGAAGAGTAAATCGAGCTGCTTCTTTATTTTGACATGGTGTGGCCAAGTGTATGACGCGACTCGGATCCTGTATGCGCGTTTCTGAGACGCAGCATACATGGATGGCACGAGATTCTAAAGTCCTAGCCAATGATGCCTGTTGCCCTATTTGACACAATGTCCGAACATTAAATGCTCCAACATGTAGTCTAGAGCGAGGTTTAAGGAGACCAGGAACGACGTTTCGCGAACTCGTATCGTCTGCATTAGCTGTGCACTGTGATGAATGAATGTGAGAAGAGTTAGTCGTGGAGATAAGAGAGGTACTAGGGGGTGTAGGAAGGATTTGATTTTGACCAATTTGGTCTCGCGTGCTGTTATGGGTATGAGGGCGGTTGTCACTTCCCGGCTGCCCACACCGTGGAAGGTTGTTTCTTGAGGGACCTGAAAAGGAAGATAGATTAGTGTTGGTGCGTGACCGCAGAGCCCAAGGGACAACTGCTTAAGGCCGGTCACGCACGGCCTTTTTATGAAAGGTATTTTGAGGATTAGCTCCGTTCTTAAAGGCCCTTAGTGGGCACCCTTACCCAGGGGGACGGAAATCCGTGAGTTAGGGGAGGTGTGACATTTTTAGGGCCGACCTTTTCTAACCCTTCCTTCCTTGTGAGAAGGCAGCATCGCTGCAGATGCTGGTTGTCCGAGGGAAACTCCTTACTGCTGTCACACCCCTCTGCAGTCAGCAGTACGACTTCGCACTCAGACCTTGGGTAGCTGCTTTTAGTCTCATCGTTCTCCAAGCGACCTGTCTGGCATAGTAGAACCTTGAGGAACATATGTTCCAGCCAGTATAGCTCGGTTGGGTCATCACGATAGGCAAGAACGACCACCACGTCAAGGTAGCAGCTACGGTCGGGAAAGGGTGAGAGTAAACAACCTTGTCTGACACCGGTCTTCACTTCAAACGAGTCCGTCAGCTGCCCTCTCTGCACGACTTTGCAGTTTAATTCATAAGAATCCCGTAAATTGTTGACTATCTCAGGCACGCCGTAGTGTCGAAGATGCCTCCATAGTGTTGTCCTGTTCATGCTACTGAATGCTTCCTCGTAATCAATGTAGTCAATGCAGAGTGGTGGATTCCACTCAATAGACTGTTCCGTAATGTTGCGGTTTAGTCGGTACACAATTGATCCTTACGGAATACAGCCTGTTAATCTCGAAGTTGAGCGTCCAAGAAGTCCATTCTGTTTAACAACAACCAATTAAAAACTTTTCCTATTATCGAGAGAAGAATGCCTCCGTAGTTCTCACACTTGCTGAGATCACTTTTTTTGGTATTTTAATCAGGTGTCTTTCTTTCCAGTGTACTTGTTCTTCATCCAAGATCTTGCTAATGAAGGCGTGAAATATCTTCGCAATTACTGCTAAGTCTGCTTTTGATGCCTCCGCTGGGATGTTATCTTGTCCCGCTGCTTTGCCACTCTTCATTTGTTTGATGGATATGCTGATCTCTTCAACTACTAGCGGGCCAACATTGATTTAAGTGAACTGTGTAAGTAATGATTCTACACTTCAGTGATAGGTAAGATATTCCATTCATTAAACATTACCTTAGACCTACAAAACAACCACCTTAACTGGTATCTCGATTTCATTATTGTATTAGATCGATCTTTAACAGTTTTCTTGAACTGAAAAGTTTACGCAGCTTAAACAAAACCATCTGTTCTAACATTTCACGTTCTCTAGACTGAATTACTAAGGGCTTAAAGTTATAGAACTAATGTTTGTGTACATTCTACATCGAGTTTCCAAACGTTTGTTTTCTCATTAACGCGAATCTTTAAGCACCCACAGCCCCAACTTGACTGACTGTATAGCTTCCAAGACAAGGACACAGTGTGAAGATCATACTTATTTCATCCTCAAGATTTACACTCATTTTTAGACTTAACCGAAGTACCATTCGGTTTTTCTTTACATCAGAATTGTAACCACCATTTTGAGACAGTTTTTTAGAATGTGAAATTTACTGATGCGTAGTCATAAAAGATGGTTTCTTAGAAAGATTTTATTTTCTGGAACTTAACATGAATTCATTGAAAGATTATTTTAAAAATCATTCATAAATTGAAGACTTGATTTACAAGGGAACAATACACCTACGAATAAAACTGTTCAGGTATAAATTACAATGAAGATCATAATTTACATTACTATGTACAGAAGGTTACATAATCGAATTACCAATAAGCATATTTGAGAGAAGTTATTGAAAGCTTTCGTAAGTAATGCATTTTGTATGGACAATGGAAAGACTAGAAACAATTGTGAGTATTCAAAGATGATCAATAAAACCGATTTAATAATAAAATGCTGATACAAGCATCGAAAGACAAAGGTGAGCTAACGATAAAAAAGATTTTTGTTGATATGCATTAGTTTCATGAAGTGAGTCTTCACAGTTCTGTTTCAAAAGATAACCAATCTCGTAATTTAGGAGGTTGTGACATTGATCTATGTGTATGTTTAGGAGGATGTTCGCCATTTTGTATTGATATGCCAGAATCTCTTAACGTTGAATTGTTGATTGAAATTGGATGCGGAAGGTTATTGTGGTTAAGATACCGCCCACGTAATTCCCTAGATGTAATCTGATATGTGGACTGTGAAGTCATAGGTAAACGTGATCCCGACATTTCAGAGGGACAGAATGAGTTGGACACCACTTTGGAATATCTTAAATCATTAGGTGGAAACTGTAAACTACTGTGTCTTGGGATTGGATGAGTATTTAAACGTTGACACATTCTTCCTGAAACAACAGGCGATATGCTGCTTGTAGACAGAGAATTGTTGACCAATGCGTTACGATTAGAACTAGTAAAATAAGTTGGCGACTTTCTTCCAAGAGTATTTATGTTATCTCTGGCCAAACAGGATGAACTAGATGGTCTGTTTAGATCATTCATCTCCAGATTATTGTCATAATAATAATAGAAATAATGATGATGATATTGTTGTGGAGACCTATTTTTCCCCAGAATAGTATCACAGTTCGGGTTCGGTATGGATGAGGTAGCATTTGGAATTACTGGCGAGTGCATATGAGTGGTATTATTGTGCACACATAGAGGACTTTGATCAATTTGAAGATTTCTGCTAATTTGTGGTGGTCTGACTAACCATCTTTGAGCGGGAGAGCGTTGCAACTGAGCACCAACAGAAGAGGAACGCGAGTGGCCAACTACTTTCCGCTTGTTAGTAGTGGGACGACCACAGATCGAGTCCGCCTTCGAAGAACCAAAATCTTTACCTCCTTCGGAATTATTACTTAAAGGAGCAAGTTTTGTGCTCGCATATAAAGAAACTCCTTTATTCGAGCTAGGTTCAAATTTTTCAATGATTGATGTTAGCTGATTATGAACGGGATTTTCCGTAACAGTTTGAGATGTAGGTATATGAGTTGTTCTAGATGATAGAGATAAAGTGCTCCATTGATCAGAGCCACTTACTGAATGTATAGAAGATACTTGACAACTAGGATGATTGGAAAACGAATCTGGCACGGGGGGACGGATCGACAAATTGGACCGACTAACACTGTTTTCCGAAATATGATTTAAATATTTATCTGGTTTATTGAGTTTGAAAATATACGCAGGTTTGGAACGCTGAACTGCTGGTAAAGGAGGGATTCCATTAACGCTTCTGTTAGGTAATACCGTATCAAGGACTTGGGTAGAACTTGGTGGACGACTATCACTTCCAAGAGATCCAGGAGAACTATCAGAGCCTGCAGATCCGTAACCTGAAGAACCCTGCGAAAGGAACTTGGTAGACTTCCCCTCTAGTAGGTGAATAAAGTTTCCTGAACTCTGATCAACGACTGCGTTTTCAGTCTTGAGAAAATGAGTATTCTGACCTGTAGAAATTTGTTCATTAATTGTCAACGAAGATAATTGAGGGGAAGTATTTTCATTAACGAAATAATCAGAAGTTACTGAAGATCTATGAATGATGAACTGTGCTTGCTCGTTAGGATCACTATTAACCTTAGGTGCTGCCACTAGTGATACGTCTACCTCAGCTTGATTATTTACATTTTCCCATGATGCCTTTTTCGAATCAGAAGAGTCATTAAGAGAAATATTACTCACTCCCCTGGAAATGTCTGGACTAAGAGTGGTCACTGAGTCGGGAGATTCAACTGTGTTGGTTAAACAATTCACAGACGATGTAGTACTTGTAGGAGTTTTGCGATCCCAACTACTGGTCATCGTTTCATCCAGACATTGTAGGTGTGGTAACGGTAATCCTTTAAGCCACTCCAGTACATCAAAGGGTTCTTTGTTGTGTCGAACAAAAAATCCAGTACTCATTAGTGAGCGATATTTTGGGCGTTGAGTGTGGTCCTTAGTCAAGCTAAAATTTAAAAGGAAAATAATATCGTAAATGCTAAACAAATTAGCCAAAGAAACAATTAACTACTTACTTTTCCATATTTACGAGTCTGGCTCGCAGACCGTCACTGCTGCTACCTTGACGTGGTGGTCGGGCTTGCCTATTGTGGTGACACAACCGAGCTATATTGGATGGAACATATGGTCCTGAAGGTCCTACTATGCCAGGCAGGTCGATTGGAGAACGATAAGACTAAAAGCAGTTACCCAAAGTCTGAGAGCGAAGTCGTACTGCTGATTGCAGAGGGGTGTGACAGCAGTAAGGAGTTTCCCTCGGATAACCGGCATCTGCAACGACGCTACCTTCTCACAAGGAAGGCAGTCGGCGGTTCGGCATACGCAACACATGTCCCAACCACCTCAACTGGTGAAGTTTCAATACTTCATCGATTGATCTGCCATTCTTGCCTAGCACCCGATTCCTAATAACAGCGTTGCTTACTCGGGTGTCCCACGATACACGAGCGATGCTCCTAAGACATCTATGATCGAATACTAGTAACCTACGAATATCTCCTACTCTCACTGGCCATGTTTCAGACCCATATAGGAGAAGGGAGCGAACTACTGTGAAGTACACTTGTCCTTTAGTCAGCAAACGGATATCTCGCCTACTCCACAAATAACGTAAATTGGCAAAATCCTATCGAGCTTTCTGTATCCTTGTTGAAATTTCGTCACCAACCAGGCCATCGGGACTGATGAGACTCCCCAGATAAGTGAAGCGGTCGAGATGCTCAACTACTTCACTCCCTATCACTAGTTCAGGTACCGATGCAACCCAATCTTGAAGCAACATTTTGCATTTCGAGGGGTAGAGTCGCATCCCGAATATGTTTGCATTGTTGCTTAGGGTGGTCAGAAAACTGCATTTTGTCAGCGTCTCCACCGAACAGGACTATGTCATCGGCATATTCTAGGTCAGTAGGCGATCCTCCTGGTAGAAGCTCTACCCCTAAACAATCTGACAAGGATAATGTTAACTCTTAAAGTATGTCTACGACAAAGTTAAACAAGAATGGGTAAAGTGGACATCGCTGACGGACACAACTTGAATCGAAGAATTCCGATGACAGTTCGCTATAAGCTCTGACTCGACCTGTAGTGTTCGAGTAGAGAGCTTTTATGAGGTTAATGTACTTATTTGGTACACCTTTCAATGACAGACACTGCCATAGAACCTCACGAACCACTGAGTCAAATGCCGCTTTTAGGTCCAGGAAAACAACTACTGTCGGACGCCTAAATGTGTATATGTTTTCCAGGACCTGTCGTAGAGTGAAGATGTGGTCTATACAACCACGTCCAGGTTGAAAACCAGACTGGTTTTCTCTAGTCTGCTCTTCACGAGCTCTAGTTAGGCATCTAAGTACAATCGACGCTGACAATTTAGATACTTTAGTAGTTAGACTGATTGCCCTGTGATTTTCACAAGAAGACTTTTGTCCTTTCTTATAAATTGAGACAATCAGTGATTGAGACCACTCGGACGGGATTACGTCCAGTTCCCAGATTCTACCTAAGATCTCAGTCAATCTAGCTGCTAAAACTGGACCACCATCCTTAAATATATCAGGGGTCAGTCTATCAGGACCTGCAGCTTGTCCTCGCTTCAGATTTCCTAATGCGTTTTCAACTTCATTAAGACTAGGGGGACTTACGTCGATTTGCCATTCAGGATGACTGGAGATCGTGGGTAACCGAAGAGTGGCTCGAGGCCAGTTGAACTGATCCCTAAAGTGTTCTGCCTATCGATCTAGTCTCCTGGATTGAGAATAAATAATAGTCCCGTCATTTTCTGAGATAGTCTCACTTACACTAGGGTTCCTAATACCAGTTTGCTTGATAAGTCGGAAAAGTTGTCTACTGTTGCCGATCACCGCTGCCTTTTCCATCGCCTTTGCTTTCGCCACCCACCACTGTTCACGGTCGTTGCGTAGGCTTTTCATAAGTCTGCGCCTAAGTTGACTTCGTTCTTCATCATGTTCAGAGCCAGGTGGGATGAGTTTTCGGGCATCCAACAGATCGGTGGATGCTACTGAGATCCACGGCTTCATTCTAGCCCAATGGTTTACCTTACTAGCTGATATCACTGCTTTTTCTAAAGGCTTTTTGATATTATTCATACGTGCCTCCGGATGGGAATCTCTTATATGGTCGCCTAATCTAGCTGCTAAATCTGGACCACCATCCTTAAATATCTCAGGGGTCAGTCTATCAGGACCTGCAGCTCGCCCTCGCTTCGGATTCCCTTAACTCTTTCTCAACTTCATTAAGACTAGGGGGACTTACGTCGATTTGCCATTCAGGATGACTGGAGATCGTGGGTAACCGAAGAGTGGCTCGAGGCCAGTTGAACTGATCCCTAAAGTGTTCTGCCTATCGGTCCAGTCTTATTTATTGAGAGTGGATAATAAGACCATCCTTTTCCGAAATATTCTCACTCACATTTGGGTTACTAATACCAGTTTCCTTGATGAGTCTAAATAGTTGCCTATTGTCGTCCATCGCCGCTGCATTTTCCATCTCCTTTGCTTTCGGACCTCCAAAAAGCTAGGCGCTCTGATATTGTATTAATGTCTGGTGACTTCAATGCTCAAGTAGGTAGACTAAGTGAGCAGGAGAGACACCCAGGTGGATGTTATGGTGTCACGGCTCAGAGAACAAACAATGTTGACCCTCTGTTGCATCTGCTTTCAGATAACCTACTATTTCTAGCAAACACTAACTTTGGGCATAACGAAAAGCATCTGTTGGCCTGGCGACCTAAGTCATCTCAACGTTGGACCCAACTAGATCACACTGCCATCAGCCACCGATGGAGAGGTTCGATAGAGGACTGTCGCTCGTTCTGGGGCACATGTTTAGATTCAGATCATGCCCTAGTGCGAGCGCGTATTTGTTTGAAGCTTACTGGACGTAAGAAAGACACCGTAAGGAAGCCTCTTAGGGTTTTACTTAATGATAATAAGGCGAAGAATATATTTCAGGAACAACTAGGAAGACAGTTAGGCGACTATTTAGATTCCCATCCGGAGGCAGGTTGGAATGATACCAAAAAGGCTTTAGAAAAAGCAGTGATATCAGCTAGTAAGGTAAACCATAAGGCTAGAATGAAGCCGTGGATCTCAGTAGCATCCACCGATCTGTTGGATGCCCGAAAACTCATCCCATCTGGCTCTGAACATGATGAAGAACGAAGTCAGCTTAGGCGCTGGCTGATAAAAAGCCTACGCAACGACCGTGAACAGTGGTGGGTGGCGAAAGCAAAGGCGATGGAAAAGGCAGCGGTGATCGGCAACAGTAGACAACTTTTCCGACTTATCAAGCAAACTGGTATTAGGAATCCTAGTGTAAGTGAGACCATCTCAGAAAATGACGGGACTATTATTTATTCTCAATCCATGAGACTGGATCGATAGGCAGAACACTTTAGGGATCAGTTCAACTGGCCTCGAGCCACTCTTCGGTTACCCACGATCTCCAGTCATCCTGAATGGCAAATCGACGTAAGTCCCCCTAGTCTTAATGAAGTTGAGAAAGAGTTAAGGAAATCTGAAGCGAGGGCGAGCTGCAGGTCCTGATAGACTGACCCCTGAGATATTTAAGGATGGTGGTCCAGTTTTAGCAGCTAGATTGACTGAGATCTTAGATAGAATCTGGGAACTGGACGTAATCCCATCCGACTGGTCTCAATCAATGATTGTCTCAATTTATAAGAAAGGACAAAAGTCTTCTTGTGAAAATCACAGGGCAATCAGTCTAACTAATGTAGTATCTAAATTGTCAGCGTCGATTGTACTTAGACGCCTAACTAGAGCTCGTAAAGAGCAGACTAGGAATCGGGTGCTAGGTAAGAATGGCAGATCAATATATGAAGTGGTGAAACTTCATCAGCTGAGGTGGTTGGGACATGTGTTGCGTATGCCGAATCACCGACTGCCTCGACGAGCTTTTTTTGTAGTGTAGGAATAGGTTGGAAGAAAATTAAGGTCGGTCAAACCAAAACATGGCAGAAATCCATGAAGTCGCTGACAAGTGGACTGAGTCATGTCGGTAGGTGTCGAATAGCTGGTTGGGGTCCGCGAGATGATAATAATCGATGGCTAGAGACCTTGAATGACATGGCTCAAAATCGTTCGCAATGGCGCCGGTGCATTTATTCTCTGTGTTCTCTCAAATCCTAATCTTCTGGATTCTTCAACCCCTCTAGTTTTGAGTTTCTAAACTTTTCTCATTTAACCATACTTCTTGGATAATATCTTCTCGTCCTAACCTTTCCGATTACTTCTAATACCCGTACTAACTGTTCTACTATTGGATTTGAATTGACAATTACATCTCTGTGCTGATGTGGCGACATGAACTGATGTACTTATGTACAAAGTTCTACGTTGCAACTGACTGACTGTCTAGAAGAGCTTTGTTTTGTAGTGTAGGAGTAGGTTGGAAGAAAGCTAGGGGCGGCCAAACCAAAACATGGCAGAAATCCATGAAGTCACTGACAAATGAACTGAGTCATGTCGGTAATTGTCGACTACCCGGTTGGCGTCCGCAAGATGATAGTAATCGATAGTAAGAGACCTTGTATGACATGGCCCAAAACCTATTCCAATGGCACAGGTGCATTCATTCTTTGTGTTCTTTCACTTTATCTTTATCTTTTAAAGTCTTTTTCACCAGATTCTACCTCTTGAATAATATCTTCGGATCGTGATCTTTCCGATTACTGCTAATACTTCTACTACCTCTACTAACATGGGATTTGAAGTGACAGTTGCGTCTCTTTGATAATGAGGTATGGCAACCTGAAATGATGTACGTACGTACAACGTTCTACGTTGTAACTGACTGACTGACTGGTTATGCACGGTCATAGCGACCTGGAAGTGTGATCGCAGAGCCCAGTGAACAACTGCTTGAGGCCGGTTATGCAAGGTCATTTTATGGGAGGTTTTTAACGCATCAGCTCTGCTCTTCAAAAGGCCCTACCGCCGGAGACGGAAATCGGTGAGGTAAGGTGAGGTGTGTCATTTTTAGGGTTGACATTTTCTAACCCTGTTCTTTCGTACGACTTCACCCTCAAACTTTAAGTTTCTGTTTTTAGTCTTACCGTTCTCCAATCGACCTGCCTGGCATGGTAGAACCTTCAGGAAAATATGCTCCAACCAATAGAGCTCGGTTGGGTCACTACGATAGTAAAGCCCGACCACCAAGTCAAGGTAGCTGCTGCGGTCGGCTTTCAAGATTTGACGGGTTTATAGAGATGACAACACCACACGAATTTCCAGTTCGAAATAAAATTAGTTTAAACACGAAATCTTTCACAACTAAATTAATTCTAAAAAACCTTTCAGCAAACAGGAAGTACCAGATCATGAGGTTTTTCTATTGAACTATAGCTAACAACATGGTCCACATTAACAAATCGATACGGGCATGATAAAGTATAAAAAAATATGTTACTTTGCAAAATGATGTATAAGAACACGGAATAACCGAAACATAACAGCATTAATCAAACGCTAATAAACTCACCACAGCTCGATGAATTGGCGGAACGCAGGGGTGAAAGGTATGTGATGCGGCAATGACGGAGGTGGGTCTGATATTATTTTAGTCATAATAGCAAATTCAATATGAGTCCCGGTATATGGAAATGATCCAGTCGCCAATTCTAACAATGATATTCCAAGTGACCATATGTCCGCACGAACATCATATGTTGAGTTGTTCAAACGTTCTGGCGCCATATAACCAGTGCATCCCGGTTGCCTCGAGCGGGCAATCGAATCTTTAAGAATTCCACTTATTCCAAAGTCACATAACTTAATCACACCTTGGTAACTCAAAAGCATATTAGACGGTTTAACATCTGGGACTTAGTGAAATTAGAGCATTACCTCTGTGCATAACATTATGTTTCCGTTTCAAATAGTCCAAAGCAGTTGTAATCTTCAGAAAAGATTAAGTGAACGGAAACGGTCTTACGGAAACAGTCACTTTCCCCAAAACTTTTTCGGGGAATGGACGATGGAGATCATGATACAGCTTGTCTAAACAGGTTGACATGACTTCCATGCATATCCAGACGTCACCCTGAAGCGTAAAAAAAATAAAAATGACTCACCCCAGAGAAGAATATTCCATAACACTCGACGATAAAAGAACAATCGAAACTCTTTGTGACAATGTTTAGATCCATCATTATACGCTTATTTTCTTCTTCATATGTAGATGACATTCTCATTTGTTTAACCGCCATCACTATATTCGGTTTAGTACGATGTCGCATTTTATACACAGAGCTACATGTTCCAGAACCTAGGCAGCCTTCGTTAACAAAATCATCTGTTTTAGCGAGCAAAACCTAAGCCAAAAATCATAAAAACAACAAATACCTTGTTCCCAAACAACAGAACACCACTTCTTTTGGTTATTTCCTTTTGCAATGATTCGAAATCGTATCTGTGTTGGATGAGTTATTAAAAGATGCTACAAACCTGTCATTCTGTTGGGTACTATTAACAGAAGCATCCAGCTGCCGACTTTTTGAACGATTCGCAGGGGATTCAGAACGATGTCTTTCACTGAGCACTATACGGAACGGATTATTAATGAAGTATGAAAACTACAGGCTGTAGGGCGCTGAAAACGGGCCATATCCCTGCGTGCGGAACTGACAGGTTTCGAATTAAAATTGTCATATCCCGATCCATTCTCAGAAGTTGCTAAAAACCGTGGAGCTGAACAACCAACCGAGAGTTCATTTGACATAGGTAGACTACTGCGCCATAAAAGATCTAGCCTCTGACAGGTTTAAACAAGGTGAACCATTTCGAAAGTATTTTATTAATGAAGTGACAGACATCACGCTTGTAGAAAAGGTGGAATATTGATCTTCATATATTGGCTTGTATATAGAATTCACATCAAACATAAGGACATTCCAGGGATCTTTATTTAAGACTAATGTAATCAAGCAATATAAATGGCATCATTTTATTGATTTCGGATTGAATTCCCCATATTCTCCTGTCAAAAATTAAGTTTACTTCAATTTTATTTCGGGCATCATGACTTCGTAGATTACCGAAAGTATTATGAAACCTTTAGCTGACACTGGAGACTAATTTTCAGTGATTTTCAACTTTCAATTTAGCACTACCAGCTTGTCTAATAGAGCGAATTATTCATGTTTGGTTACAACCCTCTATGTTTTCTACAAGTTGTATAACTAAGAATGCATTCTTAGTCTATTAAATCAGTCATATACCAAGCTAATCAGTTGAATTCCCTACCAAGTAGTGACGAATGAACAATTACTGCAAACAACTTTGTTGATAGCAGCTACAAACCTCAAATATCTGCATCTAATAACAAAATTTTTCAGAGTTTAATAGTTGGAAAGTGGGTTTGAAAATAAACAGCAATAATGAATAATGTTATTACTTCACACGTCACAGCTTTGTGAATAGAATTCAATTAGTTGCTTTAAAATAAATAAATCTGCAGAAGAGGGACGATTCTAGCATCCAGGATGCTTAATAAGCTGTCGATCCAAAAAGCTTCAGAAAAATCTTGAACTCAGTGGTAGTTTACCCTAAAGTGCGAAAGTACTTCAGCTATAAATCACTATCGTTTTCAAACTTAATGTACACACCCAGACGATGGTGATTAGATTTATCTTTGACCAAAACAACTTACAGTTGTTGTCTACTTATGCCAATCAGGTGATGCAAGGTGCTATGTTAGAAATACATTGGTACTATTCTTGCGTGGCATTTTTGAGATATTCCTCCAAGAACACATGATGCCATTTAGTTCCACCTCTAGAACCACCATCCTGTAATGTAGAGAACCTATGTTGTCGATTAACGTCAGCTTATAGTAAACATATGATGCATGATTAGCCATGCTAAGGATTACGTCGTAAGCATATGAATATTTCAGTTGCCTTTTGTGAAATGCGTTCTATCTGTGAATTATCCAATTCTTCAGTGGCCAGTGAAAATGTTTGGAGCTCTCAATGGCTTAGGCAGATATTATCGACTTACTTTCTTCATTACCCACGATCTAGAAATCTGGTTTGCGGCACTTAAAACCCAGATTGAGTTTCACTGCATTTGGAGCCAGTGGCAAAGATACGCCTACGTTCTGAAGACTTTACCAGGGGAGCATGTTGCAGCTGTCCTTGAGGTTATCCTCACCCCTAATGCACGTAAGGTTTACGATCGTCTCAAAGAGGCGATTCTCAGACACTTCCTCCAGTCGAGGGAGGAACATCTGAGGACTATGTCACCAATTCACCCTATGGGTGATAATAAATCTAGCTGCCACCTCACATGCCTGCAGTCTTTGGCATGACCCTCGGCAGCTGACCCTGTTGTCAAGGGATTGTGGCCCGAAGCTTTACCAGCTCACATACAGCCTACGGTCGTAGCCCTGCCTAAGGACTCACCACTTCCCTATGTTGCCCTCATAGTAGGCAAAATAACTGCGAGGACTAGCCTCAGGGACAACCATAAAGTTGCCTCAACGTCACAAACAGATGCCGAAGTTTCTGTTGGACCAATATGTAACGGCAAGCCTCGATCTACGATGATTTTACTACGTGTTGTGAATGGTTGTCATTCCTACTTGTGGTGCATGACAGCTAACGGTCAACCTGAGCAAAGGACGATAGCTTCTGTAGACATTCATCATTACCGACGTTTCCACGGCCATACTCAGTATCGATTTCCTACAGTACTACGAATTGCTGGTCGGTAAACGTAGACTGCACTTAATCGTTAATTCATCGAACATCAAATTTGTTGGTTTTAAAGCTCAGACAGATGCGTACCGAATCGCATTTGTAGTTCATTCGCTTGACGATGTATTTCACACTATATTCGAGAAATTTCCCCGCGTAACCAAACCTCTCATGCAGATCCAATCGGTGGCTAATCGTGTAGTACACTACATCGTCACACGTGACCACCAGTCACGGCAAAACCTCGCAGACCATCATTGGACAAATTAGTTTTCGCTAAACGTGAGTTCGAAAGTTTACTAGCTACTGGTATAACTTGTCCTTCTCATAATCCATGGGCCTCACCTCTCTACATGGTTCGCAAAAAGGATGGGGTTAACCAGCAACCATGCGGCGATGCAATGACGGAGTACACTTACCGTCCACACTCAAGGAACTGAAGGAATATGCGGTCTGCTTAACTTCTACCGACGTTTCGAACATTAACAGACCTACTTCGCAGTAATCCACGAAAATTAGAATTAGACGATGCCACGTGTACTGAACTTTCAGAGGTTAAATCAGCTTTGGCTCAAGTAACACTCCTCGCTCATCCTGACCGATCGGCCACGTTTAGAAAATTGGTCGGTGAGTGGGATTTTGCCATAGTAGCCGTTATGCAACAGAGTATGTCCGGAAGTTGGCAACCTCTCGAATTTTTCTCACGATGCCTCACTCCCACGGAGACGAGATATACAGCTCTTGGTCGAGAACTTCTAGCAGCCTATTGTACCATCAAACATTTCCGGCACACAGTAGGTCGCCACTTTATCCTCTTCTTCGACCATAAGCCGCTAACATATGCTCTACATACCAAGTCTGATCGCCACGCCACGACATAGCAGACATTTGAACTATATCTCTCAGTTCACAACAGACCTTCGTCACGTTAGAGGCGAGTCGAACTATGTCGCTGATGCTCCCTCGCGTATCCAAGTGAATGCAGTTATTTTACGGTGCTTGATCTCCCTGTCGCTCAAGCATGTGGTTCCTCTTGTACAGAAGCACTAAATTCTACATCCCTTCAGTACCGAGAAGTGCCTCTAGCTAGTAGCTATCTTGTGTGATACCTCAACTGGTCTTCACAAACCCGTCGCACCTTTTGCTTATCGCGGTCTCGTCTTTGATACCCTTCATGGACTGTCTCATCCAGGCATCGCAGCTACGTTACGTCTTACTTCCTCATGGTACATAAGGCTGTCCTTACCGTTTGTCGTGTTAGTTATGGGAACGAGCTTAGAGACAGATATCCAATGTTCCGTCGCTGAACTTATATTTCGCACGACATTGTGTCTGCAAATGGAATTTTTCACACCACTGAGCAGTATTAATTTAGATGGGCCGAACTATTCCGGATGATTGCCTGAGTAAAAGCGAACACTGCATCTGGTGTCAACTTGAATACAGCATCTACAGGTCGCTCTCCCTCAAGAGTTATTCACCTGTTCACGTAGTCGGGACCAGAAAATTGACTGAGTGCATTGACAACAGCGTGGGTGACCAGGTCAGTAATTGCCAAAATTGACTGAAGTCGATCGTACAAACGCGATGTTCAAACATTAAAAGCTGCAACATGCAGTTTAGAATGGGGTTACGGGAGACCAGCAGTAGCGTTTCGTGTACGCGAGTCGTTTGCACTAGCGGTGAGGGGTGATAAAGGAACTTGAGAATTTTCAGTTATGGAGGTAACAACGTTATTAAAAGTATGGAGGGGATTTGATTCTGAATAGTTTGGTCTCATATGTTGTTCCGAGCTTGAGGACGGTTGGCACTTCCTGGTTGCCCACACAGCAGAAGGGTAGTTGTTGAGAAACCTGAAAAAGAAGTTGGCCTAGTGTTGGTCATAGCGACCTGGAAGTGTGATCGCAGAGCCCAGTGAATAACTGCTTGAGGCCGGTTATGCAAGGTCATTTTATGGGAGGTTTTTAAAATATGGAAAATATGCTCCAACCAATATAGCTTGGTTGGGTCACTACGATAGTAAAGCCCGACCACCAAGTCAAGGTAGCTGCTGCGGTCGTGATACTTTGAGAAAGTTTGTATGCTACTAACTTAGCTTCCTTAAACCTACAATATCAAGGTGAAAATTTTCTTCCCTAGGTACCTTCTCAGGTTGTCATTCTCACCTCACTTATGTGGAAATCCACGCCCTTAATTCCTTAATTGTGTGGGTCGATTTTAAACGGCGTCTTCTTATCAAGGATATCGCTACTGAAAAATCGGACCTTGCATTCGTTGAACGATCAGTCGCCCTTCAACTATTACACCAGAATGAGGATGCCAGCTTGTTCGTCATCCTAATAAATGTGAAGGAATCACAAGAATGCGATCCGCAATCCAGCTGTCTAGTCGAACGCTTTCGCCAACAGTGGAAATTCTCGCTTCCAGCTATAAGCGTACCTGAATGGACTGAAGGTCTTCCACTCGTGCTACCTGTAATTCACGATGAAGTAAAAGCCGACTTGGGGTGATTTCAGCAATTTATATTCTCTCCTCCTCCGGAGTCATTTCTCTGTTCCCTTCTCTGCTGAAGCTGGATTATCTCCTGCCGCAGCAGATTGTTGCCGGTGGTTTCTGGGCAACGAATTTGAATTATATGGAATAAAAACTGCTTTTTATACACTTCTATCTTTTGGCTGATGGTTGTAGGACTTCCAGCTATCGAGACGTTTTTATTGAAAGTTTTGAATTTGTGCTTGCTGACAGATGTCTTGGGTTTTAGCTGTTCTTCAGTTAGAGATATGTTGACTTTGCATTATAACTCATAACTTCATATTTGCATCAGATCGTTTCTGTTGACCAACTACGCAAACCGATTACACAGTTCTTGCCTCATCAAGAGTTTCCTTCAGATCAGTAACATTCTGATGAAGATTCTACGTTTTGCTGTCAGTAGTGCGATGACTCCGTATTTATAACACCTGCTAAGACCTACTTTGTATGGAACATACTTACAGCTACGTGAGTCTGAATTCAGTGCTTCAGCTGGTATGTTATCTAGTCCTGCTGCTTGCCACTCTTGATTTGTCTGATCGCCGTACTGATTGCTTTCATTGTTGGTGAGTTAACATCTATAAGAATACCTGTAGATGCTGATTCGATATCCAGTAGGTTCATTGGAGCTAGTCTATTTAAGATTTCTTTAAAGTGCTCTGCTCACTTGTTTCGCCATTATTGGGTGTTAGTAATAGGTTCTCCTTCCCTTTTCTTGATTCATTTTCGTATTCATTGTACTTTCCAGTTAGCTTCTTTGATGTATCATATAGCAGTTGTCTCATGTTTCTTTCTCTTACAGCTTTTTCCGTTGTCACTGCAAGGTCTTCCACATTTATCCGCTAGTCAGCTCTAATTCTCCTCTTCACTGGCCTGATTGCTTCTGTGTATTTGACCTATGCCTTAGCTATCTTTGCTCTTGTTCGGCTGTGATTAGTTGCTGTCTTTCAGTTATTCCCTTCTTGGACCTTATCCAGAGTATCAACGGAGATCCATTCCTTATGATGGTGCTTTTTATGACTTGATAGGTCCTGAAATGAAGTTGTTATCTTTTTTATCTGTTTCCACTAGTTTTCTATAATGGTTTCGTCGTGTTTGGGTAGATCTCATCAGGCTTGAAACTTATTGCTGAAATTTATCTTGAATTCGTTGAGTTTGTCAATATCTCGAAGTCAGTATTAAACTTTGTAATGCTGTTTGTTCAGTGCTTCATTAGCTTCAGTTTCACCTTGGTCACCACCAGGTGGTGACCCGAAGGGATATCAACTTTCCGCTTACATGAATCTGAAATTTTTATAGGGACAGATGCGATCTACCTGGTTCTGTGTAGTGTGATGTCGAGAATCCAATGTAGTTGTGTAAACGATGGGGAGAAGGCTTCTACTGATGACCAATTTGTTGTAAGCGCGTGGATTTACAAACTTCTCACCATTTCTGTTCCTCTTAATAGCTCCATGTTGTTCCATCATACTGTAATATTTTGAGTTTAGGTATCTCATCACAATGGTCAAATCCTTTGTCTAGACATTTTTCTTGCGTCAAATTGATCATAGTCATCTTCGCACAACACTGGATAACTTCCATTAAAATATCTCTATTTCTTTGTTTCGAAGGATGCTTTGCTGACCCTGATTCCATGAGATTCCCACTCTATAGTTGCTTTTCGTGCTTCTTTAGAAAACGCATGGGCGATTCCGACTTCATCTGAGACGTGAACCCCGTGACTTTAAAATTGACTCAGTTCTCACCATGAGGTTATGCATTTCGTGTTGATGAAGACCATTCGATTACCAGAACAGAGTTTAAGTGTTATGGTAAGGTTTGACTTGTCAAATGTGGTCGTCGATGTAATGCTTTATTCTTCAACTTCGTCCGTGCTTGAGAATGTCAGCAGCTCCTGAGGGGCTGCAGGTGGGGATAACCAATCTGGCACTCTGATTACGAGGTGGAATGAAAATCTAAAGTTTCGCTTCCTTTGTTTACGAAAGGCTAACTGTAGCCCATAGAAGGACTATAGTAAAATTAGTTAAAAGCGTCTGTTACATCTCACCATTAATAACTCTCCTCGTCTGATGTCTGTGAACCTCAGAAACGGAGAATACCTGACTGAAGCGCTTCAGGTTTGGTTCAATACGAAAAATGATCTCTTTAGTCTTGTAGATGTTGTAAATATCGACCGAGCTCAGTGCCTAAACAAAAGGGAGGAAAAATCAAGCACACAATAACTGGTTTATTTTCATGCGATTTCAGTGAGCGATTCAAGACACCAGATTGACTATGATCACCACTAAATGTTCCATACGGTCCCGTCATTAAAATCGAAATAAATCCATGTTCCAAGGTTTTATTGAGGGAGAAATTAGACATTACATCGGGAACAGCAAATAAAGAAAAATGGAAGCAACGCGAAGAGAACGTTGCGCACAAGAAGTGGAATAAGTGTTTTTGGTACAGTTAAATAAAACGAGTACAATAATGTTTATTTTTCACAAATCATATATAGATGAATTTTCTACTATAGCAGTTCACTCCGGCTCCCATAGGTGCAGGTTGGAACGCGCTGTCCCGAATCCGATACCAAAAACACAATAATTCTGGAGAAAACGGTCTTTATTGGATATAAAATGGAAATACAGACAATTACCCAACTACTATTACACCTTCCAAGTCCAATTTACCCTGGTGGGTATCCGTTTCTGGAAGAATAAGTGCTTCCAGTCCGAATTGCCACGGTATCAAATCCAAATATGGCTGTAGCCATATTAAATTTCAAATTTAAACAACATGTGTACAGTTCAGAAGCAAACATAAAAACTTCAATGTAAGTACAAGATATAGAAATAATAACAATATACAATGATAAAATCTCAAATTGGAATCAAATAAATTACCAAAATGTCAACAGAAAAAGTCGGTCATTGTAAATGTATTTCTACAGTGGCCGTCCCAATTGGTTCCAATAGAGGCACTCCTGTACGCTTTCCCCAGTTCCGGGTCCCAACCAATTCAAAAAGGACAAAATTCTAGGAGAAAACGTCTCTGTATTAGTTAAAAAATGGAAATACAAAGCATTACGGATATAGTGCTTCTTCCAGGGTAAAGTTACTCCGCAGAGTATCAGACACAATAACAATAAGTGACGCTAAGTCCAGCGGCCACTGCGTCCGTCCAACAATGTGGCGGTAGCCATATTATATCAAATTTAAACAACATATGTACAGTTCAGAAGCAAACACAAAAACTTCAATATAAGTACAAAATATAGAAAGAATAACAATATACAATGATAAAGCCTCGAATTGGAATCAAATAAAATACCAAAAATGTCAAAGGAAAAAGTCCGTCATGTCATAGTAGAAATATGTAAACATGGAGGGATTTTCCAAAAAACAAAGCATTCAAAAAGGATTCTACTCCGGCCCGCAAAATCCCTCCATGCAAAAGGAGCGAGCGTTAATGACACTTTATTTAGGGTTCCCCGTTATCCCCTAATCCACACCGGAATAACGTGTAGGACTTACAGCAGTACGCCTACCCGCCATCCAACATGGATATGACCTATCGTGTTAACTAGGTACCTATACTTTCCCATCAGGCCCTTGATTCCCCTATCTATCGTGGCATGACCTAACGGTAGTATAAACCTTATCCAATTAACCCACACGAACATGAACAACACGTCGTAAAACTGGTCATATCCTATCCGGGAACTACATTCCCTATCATGGGGACGAGTCGCCAATCCACCACCACTTGCTCCGATCAGCAGATACCATGAAGTCCGTGATGCTAACTTATCAACAGAAATTTTTGACCCGTAGATAATATGCAAGGGTGGGATCTCCAATTTTGACATTTCATCGTCTCCAGAAGACTTTAAGTAGCATGACGTGGGGACAATATTTATCTTTCCATCTCCCGATACAGAGGAGGTTTGATCAGTATTCGTCATCGTCGGTAACTCATTTGTCACATCAGTGACATCCAGTTTATTATCAACGTCATCATGATTCCGTTCTGTCAGACAAGTCGCGTCGATTCGGTGTGCATTAGCATCCGTTTCAGAGACACAAGACTTATGCTCATCAATAGCATCGTCATCACACAACGCTGTAGACTGGCCGTTACCATCAAACACTTTCTTCTCATCATCACTCGACTGACAGTCAACCGGAATATGAACAGTTACAGTTGCACAACCTTGTGCATCTTCAATCAACTTAACATTCGTGACGAGGTCCGATGACGTCGAAGCACTAGGAGGCTCATTCGATGAAGTTGATAAACTAGTCACTATAAGTGGACTACTGACACTTTCTATCTCCTTATTATCACTGTCACTACTAAGGTTCTGATGGCTACTATTTCCATTGCTAATCATAGCATCCGAAAGAGCATGAGGTTTAGGCTTCTTTATAATAGTAGCATCATGTTGTCTCCTAGGCTTCTTAGCCGTTACAGTACCACCATCACTTATCCTAGAATCTACTCTAGGTCCAGTTATATAATTTACCCTAACTGAAGGGTTCCGAAAATAAGCTTTATTCCGTTCAGACAATCCTGCCTGGGCCTTACTCATATTTGCTGAACTCATTAACCTCTGATTACTCGAATCCAAATAACCGTTCCAGGCTTTTCGAGCAGCTAAGAGGCTTTTATCATCACACACTTCGGATCCATCTTGATGCCTACACTTTTCACCTTTTTCTTTCTTTTCTATACTTAGAAAAGCCATCTTATCTGTTACACCAACCGGCTTCTTACTAGGATACGCATCAAGAGGTTTTACATCGTTACGGTCACATACTCGTCCTTCATCAGCGTATGCTTTCGTGATATAATTGACAATTCTCTTATCTTCCGAGCGTGCTTTAGGTAGAAACGAAAAATCCTCATGTCTCGCACGCAGACCACTAGTAGCTTCCGTATTATGTTCTGTTTTAGCCCGATTAGCTAATCTTCCAAACCTACTACTAGCTATCTTAGCACGAGACATAATGAATTCCGTCAATTCATTGAAATTAGGCTCTCTCTCCTCTTCGTCCCACTTGATTACTAGCTCTGCCCACTGGGCTTGCATTCGACGAGGTAAGAGCCTGACTATTCGTTCTAAAGTAACCATGGAATTAAGTTCCGTTGTGCAATTTAGCTGTTCTAAAGTTAAAGCAGCATTCTGCATTTTAATAGCCAAATTCGTCAATAATTCAGAATCATTAAAATCTACATTCCCAGTTCTAAATAAATCCTCTAAGGTTTTTCGGGCTATTACATGCGACTGTCCAAAGAGCTGTTTTAAAATGGCCTTAGCTCTCTTATATCCTGCTTGTGGATCCATAATAATACAGCCTTCAATCGCATTTTTTGCTTTTCCCTTACAATAATGAATTAAATACAATAAACGAACTTGGTCGTCTTTTATTTGGGGTTCTATAAACGTTTCGAACTGTCGCATGAACCTAAAATAGTCGCGAGACCTTCCATCAAAAAATGAGAGTTCAACCTTAGGTAGTTCTAAACCCTCTATCGATGTCTTTCGTATCTGATCGGTCTCTGGTACTTTAGAACTCTCACTTAATCCTGATTCCTTAATGCCTGCCAAGGGTGACTTACAATAATAAATATCAGACATAACATGTGGGTTACCCATAAAAAAGTCATCATTAACGACTTGCCTAGAGCCCTGTGATCCGTCGAGCTCTTCCACCCTCCTCATGTGTGATTTTTTTCTGTTTGACATCATAAATGAAGTTCAATAAAAAGGTAACAAATACAAAATATAGTAATTCCACAGTTCAGCTTCGGAATATGATAAATAATCCAACTTCTTCCTCCAAGAAAGTCTAGTGGGATAAACGATTAAAATTCCAAATGTTTCTTTATAATTCTTAATAATCCAACTGTAATCGTAATAGATAATTCCAGGATAGAAATATATCCAGACTGTAAATGTATTTCTACAGTGGCCGTCCCAATTGGTTCCAATAGAGGCACTCCTGTACGCTTTCCCCAGTTCCGGGTCCCAACCAATTCAAAAAGGACAAAATTCTAGGAGAAAACGTCTCTGTATTAGTTAAAAAATGGAAATACAAAGCATTACGGATATAGTGCTTCTTCCAGGGTAAAGTTACTCCGCAGAGTATCAGACACAATAACAATAAGTGACGCTAAGTCCAGCGGCCACTGCGTCCGTCCAACAATGTGGCGGTAGCCATATTATATCAAATTTAAACAACATATGTACAGTTCAGAAGCAAACACAAAAACTTCAATATAAGTACAAAATATAGAAAGAATAACAATATACAATGATAAAGCCTCAAATTGGAATCAAATAAAATACCAAAAATGTCAAAGGAAAAAGTCCGTCATGTCATAGTAGAAATATGTAAACAAGGAGGGATTTTCCAAAAAACAAAACATTCAAAAAGGATTCTACAGTCATGTCATAACAAAAATATGTAAACATGGAGGGATTTTCCCAAAAAACAAAACATTCAAGAAAGATTCTACACTTCTACGAAGAAAATATGATGTAGAATCTTTTTTGAATGTTTCGTTTTTTGGGAAAATCCCTCCATGTTTACATATTTTTGGATCTGACATCACTTATTCCCTTTAACTTGGATACTCCTCGGCGTAATTGTGACTTGGCAGGTGCATCAAAATTCAGGTATTGATTTGTATTTCCATTCTAATATAATATAGACCGTTTTCTCCTAGAATTATTGTGTTTTTGACATTGGGTTGGGAGATAACGCGTTCGAATTGCACTTACTGGAAACAATTGAACTGCTACGGTAGAAAATCCTTCTACAGAAGCGTTCCACTGCAGCAGCTGTCGCCTAGAAAGGGTACACACTTTCGATACATAGCGGCTGCTTTCGGGGGGGGGGGGCTGGTCGGCTAACATTCGATTGTAATGCGGAAGGGTTGACCAACAGGAAGCGACCAGTAATGCTGGAGTTGTCACCAATAGTCTTCTACGTTGAACTGTACCAGTAGTAACGTGCCAGGTTTGCTGCTCGAGTTGACATGCCAAGTTTTTCTATCGGATTGGCATGCCACACCGGCGTGGCTCATATCCAGAGTCTGATGATTGCGTTCGTAGGGATTCGGATCAGATAAGGCTGCAGACGCAGGACGAAACCAGATTGAGCGAAGGAGCCAGAAACGACCAGTACGAAACCATTCGTATACCAGATGTATTCGTAACCAGAAAATCGATTGAGTGCATTGACAAGAGCGTGTGTGATCAGGCTAGCTTTCGCCAAGGTTGAATAAAGTCGACGGTACCAACAGGGCAACGGTCGGAGGTATAGGATCGGGATAGAAAAATCAAAGAAAAAGGATAAAAATATAACAAGCATGTAGTATGAGGGTAAAATCCTATGCCGCACCAGTGGTTGATTGGTGGTTAGTTGAGAAAACGTACAAGTAGGCGTACGCGGCGACCGGAACGCGAGACCGTAGCCTCGTGCTTACCTCGTGAGTCTGCATTCTCATCCGCAGCCAAGTGCGGCGTTGTCTGCTGATTTGGACTTTAGACCGGAGTCTCATCCGTAGATAGAGCAGATGACGCGTGCTGCTGACTGGGACGTGAGAATGAGGTCTTTGGTTTATCTAGCATGGGATCAGAAGGAAAAATAAGAATCCTGCTAGTGAGTTGGACGAGTCCAGCATTAAATCTCAATTTAGTAGGTAGGACACTGTCATTGACGTGTGCTGGTATGAGACGATCAATGCTGACTGTGTCCATCAACCTTGAAGGCCTTTTCGTGACGGCAGATCATGTGAAAAGACCTTTCGTTAAGTTGTTGAGTACCGAATCTACTAGTAAGCAAACCTGTGGACAGGTAAATAACTCTCGAGGGAGAGCGACCTGTCGATGTTATATTCGAGTTCACACCCGAGGCAGTATTCGCATCTACGCAGATAGTCGTTGGACGTTATCTGATATACCCAAAACCGCTGCTCCGTAGTGTGAAAAATTCCCCAGGCAGATGCAATTTCGTGCCCCATACAAGTTCGGGGGCGGAACATTGGATATCTGCCGTTGCTGCTCAGTAATCGCTGAGTGGAGAGAGGAGTCTTAAGGACTGTGAGAAAGACGAAGTAATAGATATTGCAAGTAAACTGTCAAACTCACGCTTAGCGAAAACTAAGTTGTTCAGTGCCGTGACTGAGGGTCTGCAGGTGACGATGTGGCTTACTACATAATTAATCGTCAGTTGAATCTCCTCGGTTTCGTTACTTTGGGAAATTTATCGAATATAACATGAAATAAATAGTAATGCAAATATATATATATATATATATATATATATATATATATATATATATTGGTGATTCGGTACATATCTGTTTGCGCTTTAAAAACCATGGATTCGATATTCGACGAAGTATCGATTAACGCCGCCTACGTGAATCGACTAGCAATTCATAGTGCTTTAGGCAATCGATACCGAGTATGGCTACGGGAACATCAGCAGGGATGAACGTCCATAGATACTGTTGTCGATTATTCAGGTTGATAGTTAGCTGCCGTGTACCGCAGGTAGGAATGACAGAGTCATTCGCAGCGCGTGGTCGAAGCATCGTAGCTTATGACTTACTGCTACCAAACGATACGACAGAAACTTGGGTACTTGTGGTCACCAAGTACCTAGCGTTAGTGCAAAATTCGAGCACGTAAAATAAACTAACAACATGAAGTGACGGGAAGGAGACAGGTGAAGATGCAATGACCCACACCTCGGAGTCTATTATTATAGCTATCTACCATTTCGAAACGTGTGTTGTAAGTATTCTATATATTAAAGTCATTATTAGTAGTATTGCAACATTATAAAAGTGGTGATAGATGAATAATAGACTCACCGTAATTGACTTCATTTGAAGAAACGTTGGCTCACCAATTGTAGTGAGCGATTCAAGACACCAGATTGACTATGATCACCACTAAATGTTCCATACGGTCCCGTCATTAAAATCGAAATAAATCCATGTTCCAAGGTTTTATTGAGGGAGAAATTAGATATTACATCGGGAACAGCAAATAAAGAAAAATGGAAGCAACGCGAAGAGAACGTTGCGCACAAGAAGTGGAATAAGTGTTTTTGGTACAGTTAAATAAAACGAGTACAATAATGTTTATTTTTCACAAATCATATTTTCTCCGTAGTTGCGTTGCACTACACGATCTTCACTACCAATTAATTAAGCTATTTCTTTACTTCTAAACTCTTCGTCTCATTAAAAAATACCCGGGAGAGTACCGGAGGAATAAGAATTGAACGCGAAGGAATCAGTTGGTTTATACTAGCTCCTGAAAAAGATGTTGGCTATTTCATGTTTAACTGACAAACTCTAACCTGTTCTGTTACCTTTGTTGTCCTTAGGTTAGGAGACTAGCTCTCAACTCTTCTTCTATAACAAATAATATCATTATTCTGGATTTTATTTGGAAAATACTTCTGCTAGCTCCTTTTGCTTGCAGAGATTAGGACTTCAGATTAGCGGGCTTTACGGACTACTGCGATACAGAGTTAGTGAGTCTTGGGTTGGTTGTTCATTTTGAACATTACGAACAGCTCATGTATACTAAAAGCTGATCCCAGATATTTTTTGAATTCACTTAGTTTAATAAGAAGTCGATGATCCGAGTTATTTAGCAGGAAATGCGCTAATTCTCCGGCCATAATTATTTATAATATGGTGTGGATTTTGTAGAAAAGTAGATAATCAGGGATAAGTTAAAGTAATGATTTCAAGAGGTTTACTTGTATGGGAAAAAAATGTAGCAGTTTAATGCGTTGTACTATGTTTTTAAACCGGCTTTACTAAAGGATTTCTTGCATCGGTATATCGGAGGTAGTTCTCATTGTTTATTATGATAGAGTTCTGAAGATGTTTACTTTACCTAAGAAGACCGATTCAATAAAAAATTCACGTCACTCTGAGATTGGGTTATTTACACAAACCCTGATATTGTATTTCCGGGTTTTGGGAGAATGCCACCAAAAGTGATGCTAAAATATCACTTGAAGCACTGCTTTGTTAGTTGGGTGTTTCTTGGGATTTTGCTGTGTCTGTGTAGTTGCCAGGTTTCATAATACTCAGGTTTTCTCGTTCAGTCAAATAAAACATCTGGTATCTGTATGGGTATTGGGTTCAATTCTTCATCACTTTTGCCTACAATAAGCTGTTAGGACATGTTGCTTAGAGTCATATGACGAAGACTTGATTGCGACTGACTAGAGTGCGTTACACTTCCTAGATTTATTCTCGCGGACGCCAACCGGGTAGTCGACAATTACCGACATGACTCAGTTCATTTGTCAGTGACTTCATGGATTTCTGCCATATTTTGGTCTGGCCGCCCCTAGCTTTCTTCCAACCTACTCCTACACTACAAAACAAAGCTCTTCGAGGCAGTCGGTGGTTGGGCATTCCTAACACATGTCCCAACCACCTCAACTGATGAAGTTTCAATACTTTATCGATTGGTCTGCCATCCTTGCCTAGTACTCGCTTCCTAATGGCATCATTGCTTACTCGGGTGTCCCACGATACACGAGCGATGCTCCTAAGACATCTATGATCGAATACTAGTAACCTACGAATATCTACTCTTACCGGCCATGTTTCAGACCCATATAGGAGAAGGGAGCGAACTACTGTGAAGTACACTCGTCCTTTAGTCAGCAAACGGATATCTCGCCTACTCCACAAATAACGTAAATTGGCAAAATCCGATCGAGCTTTCTGTATCCTTGTTGAAATTTCGTCACCAACCAGGCCATCGGGACTGATGAGACTCCCCAGATAAGTGAAGCGGTCGAGATGCTCAACTACTTCACTCCCTATCACTAGTTCAGGTACCGATGCAACCCAATCTTGAAGCAACATTTTGCATTTCGAGGGGTAGAGTCGCATCCCGAATATGTTTGCATTGTTGCTTAGGGTGGTCAGAAGACTGCATTTTGTCAGCGTCTTCACCGAACAGAACTATGTCATCGGCATATTCTAGGTCAGTAGGCGATCCTCCTGGTAGAAGCTCTACCCCTAAACAATCTGACAAGGATAATGTTAACTCTTAAAGTATGTCTACGACAAAGTTAAACAAGAATGGGTAAAGTGGACATCGCTGACGGACACAACTTGAATCGAAGAATTCCGATGACAGTTCGCTATAAGCTCTGATTCGACCTGTAGTGTTCGAGTACAGAGCTTTTATGAGGTTAATTTACTTCTTTGGTACACCTTTCAATGACAGACACCGCCACAGAACCTCACGATCCACTGAGTCAAATGCCGCTTTTAGGTCCAGGAAAACAACTACTGTCGGACGCCTAAATGTGTATCTGTGTTCCAGGACCTGTCGTAGTGTGAAGATGTGGTCTATACAACCACGTCCAGGTTGAAAACCAGACTGGTTTTCTCTAGTCTGCTCTTTACGAGCTCTAGTTAGGCATCTAAGTGCAATCGACGCTGACAATTTAGATACTACATTAGTTAGACTGATTGCCCTGTGATTTTCACAAGAAGACTTTTGTCCTTTCTTATAAATTGAGACAATCATTGATTGAGACCAGTCGGATGGGATTACGTCCAGTTCCCAGATTCTACCTAAGATCTCAGTCAATCTAGCTGCTAAATCGGGACCACCATCCTTAAATATCTCAGGGGTCAATCTATCAGGAGTCGCAGCTCTTCCCAGCTTTAGATTTGGAATAGCTCTTACAACTTCATAAAGAGCAGGAGGACTTACTTCGATTTGCAATTCAGGATGACTGGAGGTCGTGTGGCTGAAGGCCAGTTGAACTGATCCCTGAAGTGTTCTGCTCATCGATCCAATCTCCTGGATTGAGAATGAATATTAAAGCCGTCCTTTTCCCGAATAGTTTCACTCACATTTGGGTTACTAATACCAGTTTCCTTGATGAGTCTGAAAAGTTTCCTACTGTTATCTATCGCCTTTGCGTTTTTCATCTGGCATTCGCTACCCACCACTGTTCTCGATGCTTGCGAAGGCTTTTTATCAGCCTACGCCTAAGCTGACTCCACTCCTCATCGTACTTAGAGCCAGGTGGGATGAGCTTTCAAGCATCCATCAGTTTGGTGGATGCTACTGAGATCCACGGCTTCTTAACCTTATGATTCACCCTACTGGAAGATATCACTGCTGTTTCCACAGCCTTTTGAATATCATTCCAAGCTGCCTCCGGATTGGAATCACTTACATCGTTGCCTAACTTTTAGAACGAATTTTCAGGAAACCAGTAATAACGTTTCGTGAACTTGAATCGTTTGCATAAACGGTGTGGCGTAATAAATGAATGCAAGAAGGGTGAGTCGTGGAGATTAGAGAGATTGTAGGGAGTTTAGGAAGAGTGACCAATTCGGTCTCATGTGCTGTTACGGGTATAAGGGCGGATGTTACTTCCCGGCTGCCCACACCATGGAAGGGAGGCTTTATCATACTTCCTATATGACTATTACTTTTTTGGTGTTAAATATCTGTTTGTTTATTGCATCTGAAAATAGGTCTTGGTGTTGGAATTTTATAATCTTTTCTGTTTTTGCAATTCACTTCTGTCCGTTTGATAACTGGCATAGTTGCTTCAGATCGTCAAGTTTATTCCCGGTCAAGGATGAGGTGCAATGTAATTGTTGCAGGATTTGATGTAGTTATTGATGCACTGGACTCACTTCATCTGCACGCTGTCGTATGCGAAAATCATAATGGCTGTTCCAAATATGTACTCCACAATATCCCTCTTGACACTTGATGCAGTAAAGCTTCTGAACACAGAAAACTTACCACAAATAAACGGCAAGCTATAAGTAAAACAGAGCAACTGACGTGTCTCGAAGACGTATTGGACATCACCATCAACAAAGCCATTCGGTAGACCCCTAAAACATGTATGATGAGCACACTGATTCACTGAAAGCTTCAAGGAGAAATGTCAAGCGTTCGAAGACGAAAAGACGAAATATGATGAACATATAAAGTGCGAGGTGTCGGATACAACGTCAGAACCATACGGTAACACAGAAAAGACCGTATCAAGGCCTGATTATCAGAACGTGGAGGATCAAATCGAATCAAATTTTCGACCACTAATATTTTCGATTACCGCTAATACTGCTACTACCCCAACTACTATGGTATTTGAACTGATAGTTCAATCTGTCTGTGCAAATGTGGTATGGCAACTCGAGGTAATGTACATACCATGTTCTATGTTGTAGCTGACTGACTGAAGAATTTGACAGTTTCTAGAAAGATTTCTTTTTTATTCAGCACTTAGTATTACGTTTGTATACTTGCTTACAGGAATATGGCTGGAAGTAGGTGGCCGGCTGCAGCAGCTCCCGCTATCAGAGTTGAGAATGCTTCTCGAGCAAAACAATCTATTTTCGAACCTACATTTGCGAAAGTATGTCTTTATCATGTCTCATGTAGATTCTATTAAGATGGAAAAAGAGAATTATGGACTAACTCAACGACTAAAGGAATCTTTCTCTGAGGTAGGTTGTAATTTTAATATATATTCTTGGCTATGTTAGGTTGAGATGCGGTATCCTGGTTTTAGTAAAGATTTCATGATTGGCTTGCTTCAACGGATGGGGGTTGATAGTGAAATCGATGTGACTGAAACATGTTTACGAATCGCTGCTCTTCAGGAGTGTGGTATTATCCTTGATGTTTAAATTTTGTATAATTTCAGATAAACCGAGAACATCATTAAATCCCAGAGTTTTGGAGTTGGAACGTACGGCTAAGAAACTAAAAACCATTCTTAGTCGCATACCCATTGAAATTACAGATCGTAGGGCATTTATAGAAGTCATCAAGTAATTTAATTATTCAATCATTCAATAAAATTTCTTTACTCAGAGATATAGCAGAAGCAATAAAAATGTTGTTAGCTGCTGTCGGAGCCTTTTACGATGCGTTACCACCAGGAACACAAAAGAAATGCCTTGAAGATCAAAAAGGAAAATTCATTACTTACTGTCGCAAATTCAGTGATACTTTGAAGCAGTACTTCAGGAATAACGAGTTAGTATGGAATTGTTTAACTACAGACTATTTCTTGCTGTTTCATATCATTCGTTAGCCATTCAAGGTTAACCGAATAAGTATGAAAAATTGCTTCTCACACAAATTTTTGGTAACGTTGCCTTAGGTGTAATATCCTCATCTTGAGATGTTTGTTATTTCAATTTCCGACAAGACATTCCACTTATCTTGAATTTAAAGTAGTTTACTGGAAAGTTCAAGTTCCTTCTTGTTTCAGTTCGTTGTTCTCAGTTATTCGAGTTTCTTTAGTTACATGGCAGTGTTTATTGTGTTCTCTTATTTTTGTCACCTACATATTGTTTTAAATGTAATGTATTGACTTTGTTTAACTAGTAACTGAAACCGTTGGTGCTGTAACTAATGTTAAACACTCAACTTTATATTCAGTCAGTCAGTCAGATGCAACGTAGAACTTTGTACATAAGTACATCAGTTCATGTTGCCATACCACATCAGCACAGAGAAGTAAATCGTCAATTCAAATCCAATAGTAGAACAGTTAGTACGGGTATTAGAAGTAATCGGAAAGGTTAGGATGAGAAGATATTATTCAAGAAGTATGATTAAATGAGAAAAGTTTAGAAACTCAAAACTAGAGGGGTTGAAGAATCCAGAAGATTAGGATTTGAGAGAACACAGAGAATAAATGCACCGGCGCCATTGCGAACGATTTTGAGCCATGTCGTTCAAGGTCTCTAACCATCGATTATTATCATCTCGCGGACCCCAACCAGGTAGTCGACAATTACCGACATGGCTCAGTCCACTAGTCAGTGACTTCATGGATTTCTGCCATGTTTTGGTCTGGCCGCCCCTAGCTTTCTTCCAACCTACTCCTACACTACAAAACAAAGCTCTTCGAGGCAGTCGGTGGTTGGGCATACGCAACACATGTTCCAACCACCTCAACTGGTGAAGTTTCACCACTTCATCTATTGATCTGCCATTCTTGCCTAGCACCCGATTCCTAATAACAGCGTTGCTCATTCGGTTGTCCCACGGTATACGAGCAGTGCTTCGAAGACACCTATGATCGAAAACCAGTAACCTACGAATATCTCCTACTCTCACTGGCCATGTTTCAGACCTATATAGGAGAAGGGAGCGAACTACTGTGAAGTACACTTGTCCTTTAGTCAGCAAACGGATATCTCGCCTACTCCACAAATAACGTAAATTGGCAAAATCCTATCGAGCTTTCTGTATCCTTGTTGAAATTTCGTCACCAACCAGGCCATCGGGACTGATGAAACTCCCAAGATAAGTGAAGCGGTCTACACGTTCGACCACTTCACTCCCTATCACTAGTTCAGGTACCAATGAAACCCAATCTTGAAGCAACATTTTGCATTTCGAGGGGGAAAACCGCATCCCGAACATGCTTGCATTGTTGCTTAGGGTGGTCAGAAGACTATGCATTTTGTCAGCATCTTCACCAATTAGGACAATGTCATCGGCATATTCTAAGTCAATAACTCAACTTTATATTATAATGTCCGAAATTTTCTTTTCAATAAAGTTTATCACAACGGTAATAAGTATAAAAGAATCATAAAAGGTGTTTAAAAGGTAAATAATAATAATAAATAATATGAAGATCCTGGATGAGAGGATTGATATTCAAAGTTATGTAATAATAACAACAACAATGGATTGACTACAGGATAAATGAGTGAATCGCAAATAATATGAATTCATTTTGTTTCGTAGTTCATCATCAGCTGCATACAATCCATATATAATGGTATTAATCTATGCTCCGTGTATCTAAAATCTACTGTACATCTGTTAGATAAGTCGTTGCATATATCGTTCAGGAATTAAAGCAGGTCTTACAGTGTAATTTAAAAACCTATTAAATATACTTATTCACTAGATTCACTCTACTTACTTGGATGAGATGGATATACAGTTTTCTAAATTCTATGGTTTTCAGCTCCATATAGGATAATAAATCATCATAAAACTGGACGTATATAGCATCAAGTTGTGTTAAAAATATATCGTTTATGATATATGTGTTTAGAAATAGATCGGATTAGTAATTAACGAGTAATACACGGAGTAGCAGTCTCTATGATAACATTAGTAACACACGCTCAAGCTACTGACGTCAATGCTTTAAGATAGTGACACCATTACACTTATTATATGAAGTTTGCTTAATAAATATTAAAGTTTAATTTCTAATGCCCAAAATCATGCATTCTTCTCGTGTTATTGAAAATGAATTGATTTCTGAATGTTTGACCTTTCTTCTTTTTAGTCAAACTGTGGTTTTCAGCAGTGCAAACCTACTAGTTAGCCAAACTAACCTCATTCTATTCGTTGTTCGTGATGTAGATTGAAGAAAAGTGAAAAAACTGCAACCTATGTTAATATTCTGTACTTTGGATTATAGTTCCATATGAATGTGATTGATGAACAGTTGAAAAATTAGTTGATGCTTTTGTGTAAACATCAGTTACAAATTTCAGCTGATTAATTTTTTTTTAAAAACATTAAAACTACGATTTCTCTCTACTTTTTTCCAAATATTTGACTAACTGAAAAATTTGTTTTGCATTATTATTTATATTTTCCTTACTTCCAACTCCTTGTAAATTGAAAATAAAAGCGTTTTGTGCTTCAAGTTTGACTTTTACGTTGCATATTGCGACCCTATTGACTAACCATACAAACTGACACAATTTATTTACCGATTTGTGATAGATGACTTTAAAATCATAAAAATAAAGTAGACCATCTGTAGTTGGTCCCATTAGTCCATTTTCCTCCATATAGTCATTTATTTGTCTTCTGAATACGTAATTACATAGTTGATTTTATGCTGAAAAGATTAGGGGGCAAGATACTTCAGTGAAACCAAAAAAAATTTCCTGTCACTTTGGTAAGATGGCTAATGAGGGACAGTGTTGATGAATAGACTACTTTCATACGATAATCGGAATGTGAATCAGTGTTCTTTTGTTTACATTTATGTACTTCAAGTTGTGCTATTTTCAGCGTAAACAATTTAGCGATTTGAAAATGCTCGTAGTTCAGGGTGAGAGTTTTCAGAGTTCTCTATGCTGTTTAGCTCATTCATGAAACTCGCATTATCTTTCTGGACAGCATCATCAGCACGTACTTGGATAAGTGTTATTAGAATTCCTCCACAATTGGTTTGCTGCTTGTTCTGTCCTTATACTACCTTTAAATTCCTATTTGAAGAAGTACTAAAGCGAAAATTTGGTGTAGCAAAATAATACAGATCGTGCAATCACTTCCTCGACTTAATATGACTAGTGTGACCCAGTAACAGTTACTCACAAATTCGAATTATTCACATAAAATTCACAATAAGTGGATGACAAAAAGTGATAACTCATCAGCAAAAATGTATCATTCAAATATGCAAATCTACACACATACAAAATAATAGCCACAAAATTAATACGACTGGATTGTGAGGTGTGAGTTTTATTGATAATTCATCAGTCGTTTAAGAAGGCCTCGTTATCAGACTTAGTTCTTATTGCTCGCTATATCATAATTATATATTTTACTAATTATTTCTTATCGTTTTTCCAACCTAATTAGTTCCAAGTATTGGAACTTTTTCAACAACTTCTAGTATAAGCAAAGTAATCTCTATCGAGAAGAAGTATACAGATTAATACGTAGTTGTATATCTAATAGACAGCAACTAATAATACAGATCTAATTCGTATTTAGCAGTAGAAGTACTTTCACTTTATTCTATATATTACAGTTCCCGAAATCTGGTAATAAACAATATAGATCAATAAACTAGGAGTGTTTGTATAGTTCTTGAATTCAGAACAAGTCAAAAATTAAATTACAAGTTTGATATTCGTAGGTGTACCTATTAAGTGAATAATACAAGTAACATAGTCATATATTAGGTGGATAAAACAATAATGAAGCGGGCATGACTAATTTTGAACACAGTAGAAATAACGAATTATCGTGTGAAATCGATTGTATAACACGGAAATAAAATATCGTATCTGTTGCATAAGCAATAACGAAGGGTGATTAAATTGATTTTTGAGATATCACTACTTTTCGGTTTAAAAGTTCTCATTGATCATTGTTTTCAGACAGTCTAATAGTAAGTATTAAGCATACCACAGGCAACATAGAATTTTATCCAGATTCTTAAATTATGTTCTGGATTATCGGATATATTTCTGACACGTTTTAATTAACACAGTTGGAAAAATGGATTATTTTGAGTAAGTCACTGGTTGCTTCTGTTAATCGGTTAGCCATATTTGTATGAATTCAATAACACCAATGGTAGATAACAAGAGTTTTGTCCAAATTTTACAGAAAAATCTGCAGTCGGTTACACATTAATGGCATTCCTACTTAGATTACAAGCTAGTTTTACATGTATAGGTAATTAGGACCAAACAATTGGACTTATTTTGATGAGAAAACATAAGTATAAACATGGTGTATTCAAATGAATAGGAACAGGCTTAATTTTAGAAGAGAATCCGATTGACATATATCTCATACCTTTTCATAGATTTCGCCAGTGACATCAATAGTACTGCAACGACTACATACAAAAAAGCATTTGTATACTTAAATGAGAATTTCGACAGATGGAGACAGTAAATAGCAATTTGAAAAATATCGAAATATATCTAAGTGTTGGAGTAAGTAGTTGTTTGTTTGAAGGCAGAGAGATTTAAGTATTTAGCCAAATAGTTTAATTTACAATTTAAAATCCGCTGTTAGTATTTAAGCCATTTGGAATATAGTGGTCGATTTGCGTCATTTTCATTAGAGAAAAAAAATACTTAATGGATTATGAGTTTATCAACTTACGTTGAGTGCATTTCGTCTCATAGTAATGATCGTAACCTAATAACAAGGATCCAATATTTTAACAGTAGTATAGTAAAAATTTTAAACTTACTAGTTATTAACGTCAATTCTAATAACACTCTAAACACATATATATGTTTGAAATTAATTGTATTAAAGAGGTACGACTACTAAATTGTTTTTTGTCACAATGAATAAAGCTATCGGAAGGGTTAAATGAAATGAGGTGATGTCAGAAACAATTACAAGGAAAATCTTAGGGATGTGAGAAATAATTAAACACAAGGATATTTTCAAATGTGAAATAATAATAGTAATAACAGTTTGAGGCTATGGTAAGGACAATGATATGATCACATTTCTAGCTTCATTCTGTGGATGGAAAGAGCATCTACTGTTTAAAAGAGTTGAATACAAAGAGATTTTGGTAGATTTTGACGAATCCTATAAAAAACTTTCAAATCAGCCTATGGATAAATGGAGTGACTAGAATGAATTAAATGGTCAAGGATAGTACTCGTAACCGTTTTCTTGTAACATTTGTCTAATCACACGGAACATATAGTGGTATTCTAGTTGCAAGCAAGCACTGGATACAACCCATGAACTTTAGTGACTTCAGTTTTGACGAACAATTGAATATGCTATGAAATAAATCTCCCCTTTGAATTCCGCATAGTATTCTTAGGTGAACCTCGTTTTTGCGACAGCGGTAGTTGAAGGCCGATACGGTTTATTGTGGATGAATTTATTCCATACATTCGCGTAAGAAGGCACATTAAAGAGCACTGTTAAAGAGAAGGGAAATGAAGCGGAAGATCTAGGTGCGTTAACTCAGTGTGACGAAGCAAAATTAAGTATTGATGGTCAGACAAGAATAAGCAAGACATTTGATAAGCGAAGCAAGCAAACTACCAAGATTTTAAGCGAAAAATTGACAACCCGGTGAGAAAAGGTTAAAAGGTTTATCCAAAAACTAGGACAAGCCATGTGGACTCGACACATTAGTGCACACTACAGTGCCATACTCAACGAGAGCAAATGATCTGGTAGAGGCAACCAAACCAGGGAGCTTATCTCGTAGGGATGCAGAAAACTGGTTTTTGCTGGTTAACGTTAGTCCCAGCTTTGAGAGATAGAACGCTCTTTGTGCAGATATTGAAAGCCAATTTTCAAATACACTAGAAGTTTGGTTAGTTTTAAATTCCAGATTCATATAAGGATATTTTTTGAAACGAGATTTCAAGATTCCTGGATGATCTTAACTCATTCACACTACGATCCACTGATAACTTATCGATTTTGCAATGATTTAAATTCGTATAAAAACAACATTTTATGATTATTATTTACACCATATAATCAAGTATTATAATCTTTCTATAGTGTCATTATGTTTATTCCTTGTTCATATGTCCTCAAGAAATAAATACTTAAAATTTCATATCTGTATACAGTTGTGCAGTTTGATAATAAAGTCGCTGAAAAAGAAATTTTTTTGCTGAAGTTTGTGTTTTTAATACAAATATAATCCTTATTAATTTTGGTGAGTTGATCGACAGAAACCTTGGAATTCGTATAATAATGAAATGCAATATCAGCTGAACAGATATCTTATAATTTCGGTATAATTGTCATGATTATTTGATGTCGACTAGAAAACCATTGTAAGCAAAGAAGCAATAAAAATCTATTTAATCCTATTTGGTATTCTCTAACACTGCACACATACAAAATTACAACAAGCATCTTCATGTCTTGTACTGGCTCGCATTCTTTAAATGGTATGTTCCTTATTTAAAGTTATTGATGAGTTATTTACTTCTTAACTCTTGGTTTAGTCAATTGCATTACTACTTCAGGAAATCTATCTACAAATTATTCGCTTCATATGAACTTGGTGATGATTTATTGACAAATTTATGTGTGTTTCATATGTTACGCAGATAAAGTTCACCGTGGTCTTACAGTACGTTTTATTGTTTTATACCAAAACTATCATACTTCAACTGACTGCATGCACCTAATTGTCTGATAGTATTAACGTTATTTTTATTAGTTTCCTACAATAATAAAATAATTATGGTTTTTGATATCCTTCCTGATGAGCAGATATTTGTATTTCTGACATTTCATGACTTGTCGAAAGTCACTTCTTCAACCGAATATTTTTAGTTTGATTGTAATAAAAATATTCTACTTTGTTTCCATTTTAGCCACTTAAACTTATATTATTTATTTATTTACACCGAACAAGTGACTTGGATTTAGTCATGAAACGTCAGGAATACAAAATTCTACTTATTAGGATATCACCAAAATCATTATTATTGTATTGTGATTAATTTTCCACCTAATGCTCAATCCTATTTGAAACTATCAACTCTTACCTTGGTACTGATATCTATAAAGTTTCATTTATCACGTCAAGTATAAAATGTATAACTGTTGCTCCTTTTACCAATAATGTCTTTGAGGATCATTAAAAACGTTTGAGAAATTTTTAACCTTCTTAAAGAAATACAATTTTCTCCACTATGAAATGTCACGGATTTCATGTTTCTCATCTGTTCATCAAACTGTCGAATTTTCAAGTACTTGTTTATGATATCAATGGATTTTTGTTATAATAAATTTAACTACTTGTTAGTAACCAAGAATAAAAGTTATACTTTTTTTTCTGTAAAAAACAATCTTATATGTATAAGCAAAGTTTATGAGCTATGAAGCATCCATGGAGTTTAAAACTAATACTATGAGAAGTTTTATTTGTAAAATGAAGTTTCCGATTCTTTCCCATTGAATGTATAAAAATATATGACATTTATTTTCGGTATTAAACATATTTTGGTGCCATGTTAACTGATTTAAAGTCAACTGAATAATTGGTATAAATAGTATTTTTCTGAGCATCTAAATATTCATAACTATCAGATTCATATACGATATTTAGGTATGAAATAAATGTGTCAATTTCAGGTTTCAAAAATTTGATAAATTTATTCTAGTTAATTCTGTTTTAAGCGACCAATTTCAACATAACTTTCATTGACATGGTTTTTTTTTGAAAAGCAATATTTTAATCATATATATATTTTTCTTATCCAATGACCAAATGATTTTCAATCGATCATTAAATTAAAAATAATTTAAATAGATTATCTTTCTATCAATCAGTTGAACAATGAATATTGTTTCAATGTTCATAAAAAGATAAAAACATATTATCTATGTAAATGTCGGTTATCTGTAGAAAAATTTTTCAAAAATGATAGTACATTCTTTTAATTTATAAATGTCATTTCATTTTCTTTATTATTTTTGAAAAGACGAAAATGAAAAAAACATAGTTTAATCGATTCTCTCCTACTCATGTAATGAAAACTTAAATAGTTTGATTGACAGCATGAACACATCATTTGACTGATAGAAGGAAATCTATATTTCAATTTCATAGAGATACGATGTTATGAAGTTAGAACTTTTTAGAATGTTTTAGTAAATCACTGGAAAACAAACAGTTTCTCTTAAATTATATTCGTCGTTGTTAACAAAATATAATGAAGGCGGAAGTACGATGATGTTAGGGTAACGGATATTAGTAGCATGATTTCAATTCAATACACAATGACAGAGCTTTTTCGAACTGTTATGAAATCTACTTTAACTGGAGATTCTCTAACATTTTAAGGTGTTTGGTAGCATTTGTGAATAAGATATTCAAGAATAAATGTCAGTTGAAAATAGATTAATTACATAATTCTCTCTCGTGACTAATTAGTGAATTAGGAAAATATATAAGTTAAGACACACTTTAAAGTCCGTAGCATCAGCACTCTTATTATTTGTGTAACGTATGAAGAATATAGTTTATGTAAAAAATCTTGCACACACAATATTGAAAAATCCATTTGCAACACAAGCGGGTTTACTACTGTTTTATCTAACATCAATTCTGGTATTAAATAGACTCTGATTGCGCTATGTATTTTCAGCTTCAGACACTCTTTTCCGGTAGCAAATACTTGGTAACGTTCCACTAAAAACTACTTATATGATGCATTATAAGTGGCATCTACCACACTTATATTTGACAACCAGAAACCACTGCAATTTCAACGACGCGAAATGAGGACATGAAGAATGATGAAGTTAAAGGTTTGTTGACTTTGCAAAAAAGTCATCAAAACAAGTCATCCAAAATCGCATCCTCATTAAAACCAAATACACCCATTTATTTATTGATTTTGTACACATCCGACGATTAGTCAATAAACATCATATTAATGGAAGATGTACGAGGTTATTGTAAAAAATAAGAAGTTAACACTGAATAACATAAAAAATATAATAATTAACACAGTGAATATGGTTTATATTTAGTTAAAATAGAAAAAATGTTGGTCAAAATTAATATTACACTGGGAAATATAAAGCAGGGAATAAAAACAATGTGAAGATTTCACACTGGGATAAAATCTAATGCCGTAAAATGTGACAGTGACTTAAGGAAAACATGAACTGACCTTCTAACCTTTATTTAAGACTGTTATCAAATTATGTCGTTAAATGAAATGGAAATTATATGTCATATGTCATATATTGCTGACTAATCATCTATATAAGGTTTTAATTAAATAATTGGAACAGAAAATAATTGTTTAGTGGTAATATGTTAGGCCAGTCAACTGTAAACCAAATGGGTGAATACGGATGATTTTCAGATACCATTCTGAATTTGATTCAGAACGGTTTGACATTATGATGCGTATAAGATGAAGTTACTGGTAAGTATGCGGTTAGGTAATAACGGTACACAGTGTTTCTATTGAATAAAGCTAACTTCATGAATTATACTTGAACTAAAAATAACTAACTTGTGCATCTCCATCCAATAGAAAGTGTCTTTCGCAAACATAACATCTACTGAAATTTAGACCAACTTAATAATGGGTTATAAACTCTGTAGTAAAAGTTGTTTTGATTTTAAGTACTACTTCGATATTAAAAAAACACAAACAGAAGATATTATGATTAGATAAACATATTTGATTTAGTAGATATATACTATGATTATTACAAACTGTTGCAAAACTAGAAGATTCACTGATATCTTACAAGTGCGACTTTAATGCAACTTCAGGTAAAAAAGATGTTTCATTTAATCTTCCAGATTAAAGTTTTAACACGTAAGATTTCAGTTAAAAAACTATAACAAAATGTGTTTAAAATTACTATTACTCAGAAAGATCACATTCAAGTTTCATCTCATCGAAACATCTTACAGCTTACATTTTCGGCTTATTTCGAAAGCATTTTTTATATTTTCAAAAATGACTGGCAAGTAACATAGGTTTTATTTAAAATCAGAATCCAGAACAATGGTCAATTATTATTCGGTACTCATCTGCCGAATGTACTTTCATTTCAATGCTGCTGTTCACAATGGACTTAGAAGATTTGGCTTCGAACAACTAGTGTGTCATCCATCGAACTACTGAATCCAAGGTGTGTATATGCCAAAAAAACAGGTTGGTCAATTATATCGTTTAGCACCAACAGCGGGAAGATGAAAACACTTGAAAATATTGCATAGGATTTGGTATCCATTACAAATCAATTTATCCACATTTGTGTTTAATTTTGAATACATTGAAATGTATGTTCGCTCAGTGAATCGTTCTGTTTCAGCTGATAATGAATTTATCATTGATTTACAGTCGATAGTCTTCACATATAAGCATGTCCAAACATGAAACTAATGACATTAAGGGTTTTTATTGGACATACTAATCTGCAGGAATGATGTTATTTCTATCACCTCAGAGAGGTGAAGAGAGATTCTCCTGAAGCCCTTCTAGGGCTAATGTCAGTCCCATGTCCAGATAAGAGAGGAGGGTTATCGATTAGGTGAGAGACCTGACCTGGCGGAACAAAAACCTACTCAAAAAACACTAACCAGAAAAAAAAGATTTGAACGTTAGATAAGAAGGTATGGGTGAATTTTCTGAGTTTACTGACTTTCAGTAAAAAAATTATTAATCCTATCTATTTAGCTCTATGAATTCGGATGAATTGAAGAACATTATACATTTTTCAAAGGAATTATTTAAAATACTAACTCATGAACAGATAACATTGAACAATAGTTAAATCCTACATTATGATTTCGTTTAAATTATGAATTTATACCGTCTTTAATGGTAAAATTTCCATTTTCTGAAAAACGTTATTCTTCTATAGATAAATTTTAATAAATGATATTTTTTTTATAATTTGATTAAATACTTTTATTGAAATATTCAATTAATTTGTAAAAATTACTTTCCTACAAAAAAAGAATGACATTGTTTCTTTGAACAAGAAAAAAACAATGAAATACATATGATTTTTGTTCTCTGTTATTGTTTGTTAGTTTATCATTTTCTATTCTGTTGCATTTTACTTATAATGTTATAATTAACTGAACGACAGGATAGTTTAATGCAAATCAAATAAAGATAACTATCAATCATAAATACTGCATTGTATATTATCTTCTTTAGTCAACAGAAAGAACGAAAGGCATGCATAACAGGAGAAATGATAAAAAGGTGTGTTTTTTTGGAAGAAAGCAAGATTTGGACAATTGGACATATCATAAAGAAACTCAACGACACAGTGTGTATACAAATGAAAATGAAATATTTCATAATGTATAATGGTTTACACATCAAGAACTAACGTTACTCATTGATATTGTATTTCAAAAATTAGGATCCGAGCGGAATACAGGTTGAAGAAGGATAAAATGAATACAATAAAAGACAGTTTCTTCAAATAGTCTTCTTATCAGATAACTTGTTATCTGTTTTGTGTGTGTATTCATAATCTATTGGTCGAAAACATGGCTTCTTTTCAATTTTTTATATTAATGGTGAGTAGAAAAGATCACAAGTAATTTATTTGTTTACTTTTCAGATCAACTGTCTAAAACAAAATTGAGCTTCTTGTCTCGTTTATCTTCATTAAGATACGCATACTGGTGCTTGTTTTCTTTGCATATGCGTAGTTAGTTGATAGAATCAAGTAATTGAATTTCTAGTTATTTAATATTTTTATACCGATAATTTAATTTGTTCCATCGCATCAATAAAGTGATAATGACGGGGTTGTAAAGAATAAGCCTATTAGTTAATCCTTATGATGTCTATATAGTGTTTGAGTCATTTCATAATTTACCTTTAAACAGTTGGTAAAGAAAGAGAAGTAGAATAGATAATATAAAATTTATAAATACTTTTAGTAATCAGACAAAGTTAGTTCATGTATTTTGCAGAATATTAGGAAGTAGTGTATTTCAGGTAGTTGGAGGTGGCCTCTTATTGGATGGCATATTAAAAGTCTCGAAGGAACTGATTTTTCTGGTAGAAGTTTGTTTTATGTGCTGGATAGTTTAATAATAAAGATTTCATTATCATTCCAGATGATATCATCAGCACAAACTTCAGATGAAGATGAGCTACTCGCATTTCTCTAAATACGACTGGCAGCTTGTTCTATCAACCTTGATCAAAAATGATTGCTATTAACCCTTGGCTTGTCTACATATTTCTTTGATTGTTATTTCCTTTGATCTGATTTTCATCTTTATAGTTGATCATGATTTTTTGAAATGTTTGATAAACTGGGTCGATTACTGCATGTTTACTAGTTGCTGATTGAACTTGTTCTTGATGACCTGCTTAAATACGTGGTTATTTGACGACCGGAATTTGTTGATGAGTTCTTTGTAACCTAATTTATCGATTTGTCAGCTCTTTTAGGTTAAGAAAACGTGAGAAATTCGGTGGTTCAAAAATACAGAAAAATACGTGACAAAATGTAAGGAAAACGCTGAGGACAATGTAAATCACTCGCTGGGCTCAAGTGTAACTGTTTGTGAATAATGTTTCAAAAATAGCCATTCACTACACTTACACTTGTAGCCTTCAAGAAGTAAATGAAATCACACATGTAGACATAAGTGGAATGTTTAACAGGTGCCCAGGTTAAATATCTAATGCAATAAGAGGTGGAAAAATATTTTTGAAATTTCATAAAAAGAAAAACTCAAGGGTTTTACAAACAGTAGTGCAATTAAGTATTGTATTTATCAGTGTGGGATAAACAATAAAAGCCTGTACAGATGAAGAAGCATTGAAGCTCTCATGGGAATTGTTAATGAAGATTTGATGAATGTTAGGGAAGGGAGTAGTGGGGAAAATGCAACAATTGGGTAGTTGTTCGACAATAAATAATCTTAGATATTTTCACAGAATCTTTTTCAAACATGCAGTCAGTTAATTTTGAATGGGTCACCTAGTATTGTGATGACGTTGGTTATGAATCAGAATAGCGAAAACATTTTGCAGTCGATTGCCTGGACATGCCTTGAGCTAACTGGTAGTTCTGGAGAGTTAGAACTTTTATGGTTCATTTACCATAAGAAAAAATACAGTGCTGGATTAATTATCAATGGATTACTCAGAACATAATAGCAAGAGTAATGTAAAACAGTCGCAACGTTTTCAATAGGTCTTTAGATTAACCAGCCTACATTACCACTGGCAGTTAGATATCTTAACTGGCATAAAATAGCATTAGTTTCTCACGAAATAATTAGTGTAGTTGTAAATTTCCACATAAACGGAAAGGAATTCTGCAGAAATATGGTCGGCTGTAGATGTAGTATAAAAAGCAAGGTACTTTCAAGTTTTAAAAATTGTCATATACTTCAACTTAATTGTCACTTAGCCACAGGATATAATCTAGCTGATCATCATTAAAATCGACAACTCTGACAAGATATGTGAAAATTAGATCATAGAAAATATTTTAACCGATAAAATATAGATTAAAATATATAATTCTTCGAATAAAATGTTATATTTGATTTATTAAGCTATTATTGTGCACTGTTTACTATGGTTTATACACCTACACTTCTTCCAGATTGTTTTGTACAGCTAATTAGCTATTTTGAATTAATGTGTTTGATTTTAACAAACGTTCGACGACATTTTAATAATCGATTTCTTGTTTTTTTTTAAATGGAACTTTATTTCTAATAGTTTTCGAATTTGTTGCTATGATATAACTATTAGCTTTATGACAAAACAAAACTTGTCTGTTAGAAATCTATCATCATTTTGAACATCAAACTTATCCAATAACTATCGCTTATTTGCCTACTTTTCACTTTCAACACAATATTTTTCATAATTTATTAAGAACTACTTTATCCTAATATAATGACAATGTTTTAACCGCAGACGTTTCATTCATTTGTTTATTCTCAATGAATTAAAACAAAAAAAGATTCCTGTCTTTAGAATAAAACGAGAAGTGATTTTGAAGAACAATAGAAGAGAAATATTTTCATTATAAGTCAAAATTCATCTAACTTTATTGTCTGATTGTGTTTTTATATTTTGGTTGTAATGAATGAGTATATGTTGAATCCTTGTTTAAAAAAAAGAATGCGAAGTATGAATATTCAAAATGAACGTTACACTATAAATGAAGAATAAAATGATAACCAGACAAAAGAAAGAATTGCCTTTCATGCTTTTACATCAATCAGGGGAAATGAATTTATATTCCTAATCTTTTTGTAATTTCTCTTAAACTAAAACATATTTTGTCTAACAATATAGATTTAATAGCTCTATGTTGATTACTAATGAACTAATGACAAAGTGAAAAAAGTAGTAATATCGATCACTAAATTAAGTTTTAAAGTGTGTAGGATTTTTAGAAAGCATTTCATGGAAGTTGATTGGTGATTTCTTGTGTTATTCCAGTAAACCTATGTCATTGAAAGGTAATCATGTGTTTTGAAAAAGTTGAAGCGCTTATTATTATTATTATTATTATTATTACTGAGTAAATATAACTCGGCTGAATTACTAATTTACTAATGAACAACTGAATTTGAAATAAAGCTAAATCAATCAGTGTTTCCTCTCGGTGAATATGTTTTTCATTAATTATTAGTTAAGACGAAGTCGATTTAATTGGATAATAAGGTTTTGACACTGACTACTCATAATATAATACGGTAATCCATAAGAAAATCATAGAATAATTGTTAACTTATGATCAACCAAAGCATTAGTATTGTAACATTTTTTCAAACTTAAAAAAATGCCTGCTCAATTTCGCAAACAATTTATTTACACATTTTGAAACCATGAATCGATGAGTGTTAGACCACCATTAGAAACCTGGAAGCACCGAATGGCCGTTTCGTCCTGGTATGGGACTCATCAGCAGTGCACATCCACGGCTACTGCACCCCGCAGGATTGGAACCCAGGACCTTCGGTATTGTGCGCGAACGCCTAACCTCTGGACCACTGACCCGGTATCTAAAGGTGTTAATGTCTAACATGATAACGTTTTTTCCCTGATTCCCCTCTTAAGCTTCGCCACAGTTTGCCTCTGCTTTTGTGTAAAATTTTATGTCTGTGGGCATAGTTTATGCATAAACAGAACAAGTTACTGAACTTCTTAACACTACTAACTCAGTTAAACTAGTGTTCTAAAAAAATCATTCATTCCGTTCTAGTATTCTAACAGTGTTACAAATATAAAAAGGAAGCGAAACATCTCATTTTTGATTTTTAAATAAAGATTTTAACTAAACAAAATGAAACTTTGTACAAAGTCAGTTAATAATATGACTGTAACAACCTATTATCTAAACCATGTATAATTTTTATGTTAGTTGAATCTCAGATGAGGAGGACAAATTTATTTAGCAACTAAACAGAACAGAATTTATAGATAAGTAAATATTAAAAAATTCAGTTTTTTATAACAGAACATAAACACTTTGGCTATCAATATCGATCTTAAACATCGAATAGTGAGCGATAACGTTTAATGGAAAAAAAGATGTATTAATTGCAGGAAAATAAAATATACAGGAGTGAAGTGTACTAATAATCCAAGTGATGAATGACTGTATAAAAATATCATTAATGTACAAAGGCTTAGATATCAGGTGAACATCATCACCGTGAAAAACAGATATATCTTTATTTAAAAGCAAATGTCAATGACGTATAAGCGGACATTACGCTTACAAATTAAAAGAAAACACGAGATTTGACTTTATTGATATCAAAAATTTGTTTAATGCATTTCCTGTTGGTAAAATATGTTTGGTATTCGAAAACAACTAATGTCATTTAAAAATTATCTAAAAGCGTTGAGAATAAATTGAAGTGTATATACACATATATTCACTAAAGTTTTTTCATGACAAATAATACATAGAAGGAGAGCAGTAAAATATGGTAGACGAGTATTAATTAAAGAAAAAAAATGATATTACTCACGTCCTTAATCAAATGATTATCATAGGAAATTGTTGAAGTTTGTGTGGTCAGTTCTAAAACTCTTTTGATCCATTGTTTTGAAAATGGATAATTTATTTACTGGTTGGATTATTAATTCTACAACTCTGATAATCACACTTATTGAAATTTAAACTATCATAAAAAAGAGACATATATCTTCATTTGTTTACAACTAAATGTTTACTTTCTACAAGAATCTGAAAATGTCACGGTTCATATTTCAAACAGCACATTGGACTTGCTGTTCATTACAAAAGATTTAATTTTGTATATGTATTTGTTAGTTGATATTTCTTATAAGCAAGTTGATCCAAATTTTACATTTTGTATAACTGACGCTTATTAAAACCACAGAAATCAGATTCAATCATATGCGTTTACAGTTTTAGTCGATTTCAAATGTAAAACGCTGATTATTTATTTCTGTTGTCTGTTACTGTTTTACTCTTGTCATATCTGATCCTCTCTTTGGTTTTCAGTGCTACTTCAACCGATATCAGTCTATGCCAGAGCTAAAATGACTCTCAACAAACTACTATGACAAAAATATCAATAATGACTTAGAGAATCTGACTAGAATTTATTAATGGCAATATTTTTTCATTTATTTATGCACTGACAAGTGGACTGAGTCATGTCGGCAGATGTCGACTAACTAGTTGGGGCCGGCGAGATGATAGTAATCGATGGTTAGGGATCCTGAATGATATGGTTCAAAACTGTTTGCAATGGCGCAGGTGCATTCATTCTTTGTGTTCTCTCAAGTCCTAACATTCTGAATTCCTCATCACCTTTATCTTTTTCTTTCTAAGTTTATTTCACTAGATTCTACTCCTTGATTGATTGATTGATTGATTGATATGGGTTTGCTAACAATTACAAAAGTCTACAAAATGATGGACACAATAAACTTGTTTATTTTAATTGGCATTTATGTCAAAAACTTTTCTTGTTAAAAATAAAACAAATGCAAGTATATGGTCGTTATTATATTGTTAGTAATTACTATTGAAAAGGAAATGCGTATCCTTTGTGCTGGAAATTTTGCACAGTAAACAGATTTGTACGCACATATTTTATCGTTATCTTTATCATCATCATTATGATCATAGAAAGTACAGCCATTGTTGATAAACTGACCGGAACCAATGCAATTTAAGTTACCTAAACATTAGTTTTAACTTTAGTATCAAAATAAACAAGGTAATATATATGCATACATAATGTCTTCCTTAAAAGTCTTCAAAGAGTAATAGGTATACAAAAAAAACTCCCCGATTTAATAATAATGATAATATTCCTAAACTTACTAACAAATAATCGGAAGAAGAAATTCTCAAAATAATGTAAAGGGGTTGTTTGGCCGAAAGAGTTAAAGGTTTGAATAAACAGAGAATAAAAATTTTGTAATTCAAGAAACTGACTGCAAGGGAAAATTAGCACAACCAGCTTTCAACTGGCTATGAAAGAAATTATTTTTGTCAGATTACTGGTGAAAATGAAAAATACATCAATTGGTCGGTTAACACTAGTTAATGTCAAATTGTGTACGAATGATGCAGAAAATTTTTAGCAACCTGACGATTTATATGAAAGTTACCGGTTTTTGAATGATTCATTAAAAAAAAGATCTTAATGATATGTGGCATACAACACGAAACTAACGTCACAGAAATTCTCTACATTGCACCAAATCACGTAATATCAAAACGAGAACTAGATAAATTAAAGACTGCAGCAATTACACATCCAGATTTTATTTGATAAGAAATCATACGTCTAGGTCTAGGATAGAATATAAATTTATTTTGCGTTTTTCATTTGAGATACACATAATCTCTTCATGTCAATCCTAATTTTAGTTCGGTATGTGTTTATTCGACGATAATCATTATCTGAATATACTGCATCAATATATATTCTGTTTATTCTGTGTCGCGTTTCTTCATAGGTCTATGGAGACCCTAACCACTAGAAAAAACTCACCATCTATACAATAAAAGCAATATATTCTAATCATGAATCTATCCTGAAAATCTCCAGTTCATCTTACTTCTTACGGTGGTATGATAAATAACCATTCTTTTCACTTTATTACTGTATTCTCCCCCTTATTCTCAATAACAATGTTATTAAACCATTACTTAATTGATCTTTACCAAGAATATGAAGACAATAGATAGTGATTCGTTTGACACTAGAAATAAACGGTTTTATATATGTTTTCTTACCAATGCAGTGCGACTGCATGAGGCTGTTTCATTTTAATAGATTATAGTCTCTCTATCTACTTACTGATAAAAATGCTTTATTAATATTACTTATCTCCGGACATATTTCAGTTTTGTTATCAAAACATTTTTTTCTTGCGACGTTAAAATCATTGGATGTGATATGTATATGCATTGAATTAACAAAAACATTCGAAATGATAATTTACTTCTGTTCAATGAGTGGAGTTGCATATTTTTTTTTAAAAAAAACACAATATATGGGTTCTCGTTGTTTGCATTGTTAATCTATATGATTATTTAATTTATTGTGTTATAAGATAACGAACATTATCTGTTAATTAGCTTTTTTTTAAAAAAATTTCATTCACTAAGGTTTGTTCCACAATGGTAGTATTATCTAACAAGAAAATTAACTGAATTTCGATAGAAAAAATTTTTGCACCAATTATTCTTAAGTCATAATGATTATTGCTTACGAGTAAAATTTTCCTTAAATTGTTATTTGTTAAGAAAAAAAATTACTATTTGATAAAATCAAATTGTTAAAATAAAGTTGTTAAAATAAAATTGATAACCTATTGTATAATAATTGTATGAAGAATGTTTGAACAAAATAGTAGATTCATTAATGAAATTGTCAAGGTAACGAGGAATACAATGTTTATTAAATGTGAATCTATCACTTTGGAAAAATATTTGAAAATATTTGCTACAATTACGTAAAATGATTGTTTGTGTATCGCAGCATTTTTTTTTAGAAACTAACGGTTAAGGTCATTAGACTTCTTAACAGCCAAGGTTATTGACTGTGAGAGCAATGAAAATGTATTACCTACGTATGGATAAGGAAAAAAAATTATTTTTTTTTGAGCATAATGCACATTTATTTTTTTAAAAAAAATATTGATTTACAAATTTGTTATTTTTTTCCGTTGTTACGCCCAATGAAGTAATTCTCATCATCTATGATCATTGTTTACCGTGTTTGCTAGTATATTTTACTTGGATATGTATGTTTACATTAAGCATTTTATAATTAGCAAAATTAAATTGTGTATACTTATTAAATACTTTGAATATCTCTATTAATAAAATAAATTTTACACTTTCAAGGTAACATGGTTGGTTAGTGCAACTAAATGTTTCATATTTACTGTAATGTTTATAATTTGTTTTAATTTCATTGGATTAACAACGGAGAGATTACTTTGTTGACTTTGGCTAGATTTACTTCTACAAATAAATTAAATGAGATTATTGGTACACCTGAAATACCTCATCAACTGTATCTGAATCCAAGCTTTGCATATAAATAATTCTAGTCACAAATAGATTACTGCCTGTACATTTCTATAAATATTGAGTTACACTGCGTTTCAAAGTATTATTTTGAAACTATTAACTACTATTTTTTCATTGTACAACTAGCCACTACCGAAATTCTTGAAATCACAACAAACTATAAATGTTTTTTTTTAAATTTTGGATTAATTTAAAGTGAACACTTTTCAAATAAATATCAACCGAAGTGAAGCTGAAGTTTTAGAAGAAAAATTACTCATTTAGTGTTTAGTTACTCATGATTTGAAAACAATCATTTGACAAGAAACCTTATTTCCTAAATATCTAGAGAATTAAAGAAGCATTGAACGATATTTTTCAAACTAACTACTCTGTTTCTTGAAAGGCATATAATAAAGATGTACAGAAAAGAATTGTTCACAAAAGCGATCAGTTCTTTTACCTTCTTCTGGTTCCAATAGTTGTCTAATCTTACTGTATCTCATTGAAGCTTGTCATAATCCACAAATATTTTGCATTCAGGTTAATGATGACCTGACACCAGACAGAAAAATTGGTTACCGATTTTAGTGTTTTACATTTTAAAGGCTAACGATGAATGAGAAATTAGTTAACAATATTTATTTAAAAAGAACATTTCAATATAGTTTGTTATTTTTTGACCTGTACTGATATGGTTCACTTGAGAAGCTCAAAAATCTTATCTTATGCCATATTACACATATCTAGCCTACACGGCTTGTCCCAGCCTTTGAACAAACTGACTAATTCATTCTTCTCGAGTTATTCATATGTGTTTCGACCATGTCAATCATTCGTTTATAACCTTGGTTTTTTTTACTTAAGTGCGTATGTGCATTGCTTACTTCGCTCGTCACATGTCTGGCGCATTTTTGTTTGACAATATATGCACTTAGTCTTGTCTCATTGCATTGAGTTGTCTCATTAGCCTTCTTCACTACACTACTCGTTCCTTTTACGCTTTTTATTTTAAGGCATGTATCCGTGAACGACTGCAAGAAATAAACCTATCCAACTGAATCCGTATTTAGCTTCTTATTGCCACCGTCGCACAAACAGAGTTCGCCTAAGCATAATACACGGAAATTCAATGAGAGATATATTTCACAGCACATTCAGTCGTTCGTAAAAATTGAAGTCAAATCTCGGGCCCCAAAGGACTGTATTTTAAGACTTGCGTTTTTCAACATCACATGTTAACAGCTGAATTGTGTCAATAAGACAGTCTGATTGTTATCCATTATGAGTTAGCGAAATGAATGCTAAATAGAATCAAAATTTATTCTTATCTATATATTCGATATTCTAATAGGAAAAGACAATCATTTGGTAGTAAATAAAAACATTTTAATCTAGATATGATCGCTAAATTCATGCACGACACTCGTCCTTGGGACCAGCAGTAACCTCAGAAGGTCTCCAAGCGGTAGTAAATTAAAACCTTTTATTATCGTTTCATTAGTAGGCTTTATATTATATATATATATATATATATATATATATATATATATATATATATATATATATATATATATATATCATATTGTATTTAAAGATGAATTTTGCTATTTAATCTACAGTGATAAAATGGTGAGAAGCCGACACAACACAAGATGATAGTAAATAAATGGTAATAAATTATTTTACCAATTTATTTAAAATTATTTTAATGATGTCCAATAAACTAAGTGAAATATTTGTTATCAACTGAACGATTATGAAGTGTATTTCATATTTTAATGTTGCTTTATTTTCAAATACCAATCATTTGCACTGTATTTATTATCTTTTAAAAACTTTCATGATATCAAGTATGTCAAGTAGAACATTTTAATCTTATGTGCAGATAAGAAACAGACATTCCTCTTGACTTTTCAAACTTGGAAAGAAAAGTGACAGGCTAAAGTTTCCTTCAAAATTACTGTTATTTCTATAAATTTTGCAACTGTTATTTCGGGGACATTTTTCCCTGCTACATTTATTACTATAATGATAAAATATCTTCCGATCGTTCATCGTTCTCACTTTATGGTAAACATGAATTTTTGAAATAGTTCTTGTTTATATGTTCAAAAAGAAGATAAGTAATATATACGATATATATTCGATATTTATTAAATGAAACTAGTTATAAACATTAGGTTTTGTGTAGCACATTTCCGGTCAACAAAAAAATAAATTGGTTGCAATGGAAGAAAAGATATGTAACTGAGTAATAGTTTTTCTCAAAATAGGACCTTATAGTGGGAGTAATTATGATGTTCAAACGTTCCTTACCAAAGTTAGCAGTTAGTTTGAATGAATTAGTGACCTTAAACTGAATACTTCATCTCCTACTTATGCATATAAGGATAATTACTTTTTGTATGCGTTTCCTTCTTGACTGTTCATTTAAAACAGAGTTTCGTTCATGATAAATAATCCTAAATTCTATTGGAATCATTTTAACGATTCATTTGTTTTTACAATACGTCGTTAATTATAGTTATTTTATATTTTCATATAAATTACGGAACATTGTATGATGGAATTAATAGTGATCATCCATTTGTTTTACTGACAAATAAATGGAATATTGAAAAGTTGTTCAATTATCAAAGATTAAAGTCTGATCTGTTCAGAAATCGTGTTATTATGGAAATTAAATTTCACATAATAAATATTACACATTTGTGTTATTGTAAATATGACTTAAAGTTACTCTGAAATGATAGACGAAATTCGCGTTTCAAGTGTTGAGTTTTTAGTTAAAAGACTGTTTGATTCGGAAGTTTATGCAGCTGTTTTGAACAAAATCTTCATTATCTACTGCAAATATAAATATGCTGTTTATATTAAACAGAAATGAAGTTAAGAGAATAGTTTTAGCATCCCTATTTATGGGCCTACTTAACGAATTATTTGGGAAGTTTTATTTAATCTAGGAATCTAATTAAGTGACTGTGGTATAAAAATGAGTTTTGGCTAAAGGTTTTGTAGTCATTTAAACTTCACTAATTTATCAAACTTAAGTTTCTGTCGTTAAATAAACGAATAATGTTTTTGGCTTAGTAATTGTAGGTACTCAAAATATGATGCATCAACTGGTATTCTTATTTCAGGAAAAGCGTTTCTTGGGTTCGTATTCATTGTGCAAAAAAAGACAACTAAGGATGAATAATGTTTATTCAAAGATTTATTTTGCATCACAATGAACTTGCATAGTTAAGCTTGCAACCACTGGTGAAACATAGGCCACCAACAAGTAGTCTTCAACTTAATCTGTCTTAGGCTCACCTTTTCACTTCTTGTTAAGTGTTACTTACTTTTTTGAGGACTTCATCGTTTTATCTCGCATTTAGGATTCCAGGTTAGGGTTTAACTTGTGACGTGATTGGGTGATTTTCACAATGTATGTCGTATCCATCTACAGCATTTTTTCCTAATTCTTCCCTCAGGTGAGAATTGGTTTGTCCTTTACCAACGTAGGTTGTTGCCGATGGTGTCTAGCAAATGGATTGCGAGCATCTTTTGGATGGTGTTTGTGGTAGTTCTTCGGGTTTCAGCTCCATACAACAGAACAGTCTGGACGTTTAGATTGAAAATCTTGGCTTTGCTTCTGGTTGACTGCTCGTCTGAGTTTCAGATATTTTTCAGTTTTAGGATTCTAGACCTTACTTAACTAATTCATACATTTGCATTTGTATCCGATTTCTCTCGTTGATCAACGATACTGACCAGTTACACAGGTATTTCCACCGCCTCTAGAGTTTTCTCATCAAGTATGATTTGGTTGAAGCTTGCCGTGTTCCGTCCATAGATCTTGCATTCTTCTTGTATATGTTGAGGCCTATTGCTGTCGGGGCTGCTGCTATATTGATCGTCTTCTTCTGCCTTTGTAACTGTGTTTAGGGTTGAACAGTTAGTTCATCTGTGAAGTTAAAATAGTGCTCTTCTTGCGATTTCCTGTCAAATTAATAACTGGCGATACTCCCGTTTAAAAACATTCCTTCTTGAATCCCCAAATATTCTTTAGCCTCAATAAAGAACTTTGATTATTATTTGATACGAAAAATCAAACTAAAGTGAAGTGAAAAATTCAGATGCTTTGAAAATATAACATTGCAGGAAAATGTTAATAAACTATGCGATAACATAATTTTCAAAAATTATATGAAGTTTCCTTGTTATGCACTGTTATGTTGAAATACGAATATTTACAAGATGAAAAATTCAGATAATTTTATTACAGATATTAATATGTTGTAATGGAGTTAACTTTTTTTATCGAATCAACGATTTTTATTGATTTATTAAGTTTATGCCTCATAAAGTAGCTGATAAAATAAATAGCGTGATAAAATACACTTAACAATAAACTGTTTTCTGCATATAAACTTAACCAAGTGTTTATGGCAAACGAACGAATCTATGTCATAATTATCTGCTAAGATTGTTAATTATTGCGCTGACGAGATTGAAAAAATATCCAGTAAAGTGGATTAGTTGTTGTCGAAATTTAAAAGAAAGGACATTTTAACTGTCTCTGTAAAGTGTACTGTCTTGTTATCGAATGAAGTTCTTGATTAGATTAAGATTTCATCAGGAATTCCAATATTTCATTCAATCGTTAAATCATTTGCTTCCACATTTAAGTAGTTAGGATGTATAGTCATTATCAGTAAAGTTAGAACTGTTGAGACACATTTATGCACTTGATAAATGACACAATCAGTGACGAAGTGAGATTAATGATGTTATTACTGATAAGCAAAATAGCACATTTTCTGATTTATTGTCTAGATAAAACTTTGTAAAATGGTGCGTTAAGATGGATTTATTTCTTCTGCATATTTTTGTTATGAAGTCTGACAATAAATAAAATGATCTGTAGTAGCAGTTTTATATTTTTTCTGATCACTAACAAAAATATATTTATGAAAATGGTTTTAAGGTGTATTCTTTAAATCACAAAGAATTTTTATTTCAACTTAGTAGCATATGATGAGGCTTGATGATTATTTGGGAAACCTTCGATAAATGATATATACTATTGACTAAAAGGGTATCTAAGTTGAATTTTATCATCATAGTGTCTTGTTAATAATTTATATAGCTTTATTTAAACTCAGCTGATCGGGTGTTGTAAGTAAAAATGCAATTCATTTGACTAAATTTCTGACTGAAGTTGATAAACCAATTGCAGTTATTTCATGATGAACTACATCAGCTAAATTTATTTCGTTCAACTATTTTTTAACTCCCTACTACTGATAACATGATACATCTGAAAATCACCTCTACACGGTTCCTTGTTTACTAAGATTATCAAAGCAGTTTAGTTGATATTGAGTAATCATTCACATGTATTTAGATCTAGAAAATGAGCTTTTTAAACTAGAAATACTCCAGTTTTCAGTAATATGTCATGGTAAAAAAGTGAAGCGATATTTAGTTTGACATAGTGGTCACAGATGATAACGTTTTGTTTTCCACTAAGCAAGTAAGTGTTCTTAAAAGGTTACCATTATTATTCTATTTAGTCTCAGTAGAGAAAATTTTTACAGAATTACAGGTGCGAACGTAATAATCAGAGGGACAACTTACCTTAAGGATATTGTTTACTTTTTTATACTGCTTACAGAAATAAAGTTTTTTGTTTGAAGTGTAGGTACACCTTCAAGCTGAGAGTATTTAATAAACAAAGCAAACCGAATTCAGAAATGCTTGCAAAAATATGAAATTAACTGCAGAGAACCTTATTCACAGGTAGAAGGCAAGACTATGACTATGACCTTCGAAAAATTTCTTCCAAGAAATTTGAAAACTGAGGAGTGAAAGCAAGCAGCCTCGGTATTTCAGTTTCGAACAATACATGTCATGGTGAATGACAATGCAAAGATTTATTCTTGTTAATCAAGCCGTAGCTGATTACCAAATTGTAGTTAGGTTCGATTCTAAAGTTATCTGTCTGAATTTACCGAACCTATCCTTTTGACATCAAAAGGCACAAATGCCTGAATAAATTAATAAATAAATCTAACCATCTTTGTTCTAAACGTCGATTAAATAAATGACTAGAATCGTCATTCATTTTATTACCACGTGTTACAGAAAACAACAATTTAGTATGCCAACTTTTAACCGATCTAAACCCATATAATAATAATAATAATAATTCATCTTCAGTATTCCAGCACAAAACTTATAACATTATGAAGGGATGATGTTCAATGTATGTGAAAAGAAATATTTAGTCACAATCGTTTATTGTCTCTAATGATGATTCAACAAAGAACAAAAATGTAGCCTTAAAGCATTTTCTTCTCAACGTATTAATTTAATTATGTAATTAACAAACATTGAAAAAATTTGATTACAATTCATTGATTCGCAAAAATCATCTCTGTAACAAGTGTTGCATGCTGAATAGAAGTCAATTTAAATGAAGTGAAAGAAAACAGTGGAAGCGGAAAACATATTTACATATCTACCAAAAATAAAATTGTGTGATTTACGTTTACAGAAAAATGATCGAATCAGATGTTGAATTTTCAGTAATTTGAAAAGTTAACTCTACATTGCATCCATTTTTTAAAAGTTAAAATCATTTCTGATCGGTGGATAACTTGTTTTATTGATAACTAGAGTAAAACAATACAAAAGTAACTAGCCTTCGAAAAATTTGACAATTACAGTCAGATAAGGTAGAGTCCTACTAAGAATTTCGTATTTATGGATAGGTTGATCAGATAATAATCTTATTTCGGTGGGGTACTTTCAAGCTAAACTTGTCTAGTACTAGTAGCAATACGCTAATAATCAATTTAACTAAAATATACTGGCTATTCTATTAATCTTTTCTTATTATATTAGTTTAAATTAAGAAATCAAGTTGTTACGTCTTTAATTCCCTTTGTTTAACTTAAAGCTTTCGAATGAGTTTCCCATTTTTGCGCTGAAAAATCAAAGTTAGGCGCCTTGGATTCCAGTAGTGCATGACATCCTGCCTTTTTATATTATGATTTATTTGCTCAAACTAAAATCTTCCTTAAAATAAATATAAATACGGCTACTTTGTCAATAGATATGTATGATGAAGCGTTAACAACTTACTACCTGGAGAAAATTTTCATTAGTATATATATATGTTTATATATCCCGCTGCATTGTTAGTAATTACAGGGTTTCACATGAAGAAAGCGGAACACATTTATTATGATCATAAATCTTGATAATGAACGGAATCTAAGTACTTCAGATGTTTGGAACTATACTTTTACTCGTTTTTTCTATAGTGATCATTGATGTTGTTTTTTGTTCATTCAAACTAAAACGCAAAGTTAAAATGAGACGAGCTTAAAATGCAGCCTCTCCTAGAGTTGAGTTGACATTGACGTTCATATGAACAGAAGTTATAATCCATAATGTTCAACAAAAATGATATGGTTCAAAACCAAGGTTTTATTTATTTTTTGTGCACTATTGCATAAAAAGTTTATATTAAAATTTGTTCGGCAAACAAACTGGTAAATATTTGTGTGTTGTCTCGAAATTTTATCATATTTATTTATAACATGTAAATTTGAATATTCTATCCAGGTTTTCTCAAAGAACAGCTCACTAAACATCATTATTAATTTAAGATGCGTGCTTTGATTTGAGATCGAAATTCAAAAATGTTGATAATGTATCATCAGGGAAATTTGAATTACCATGACCGGATGTTTAGGTGACTAAATACTTGGAGATCAAATGACTGCCTAGACATTTACAACTGTGACAGCTTAGACTGTTTAAGACTTATTGTAGATTATAAACCTGCTAATCAATGGCTGTTAAAGTCCCCTTAAATCCTACTTGTGTTTTAGCTGGTAGAAATTTGTAATTTAAATCATTTGATGAATGGCTCTTACTCTCCCTTGACATTAAAGTTAAGCTAGCGGATACATTTACTCAATATATATATATATATATATTCATTATTTACTCAGTTTACATTACAAACAAATACACCAACAAATGTTGTTTATAGTTTAGTCATCTCAAATTAAATTGTCGGCATTACATCTTTAAAAAAAATTCAAATTCTTTATTCCGATTCTAAATTACCTGAATGTTTTGTTATTTTCAAAGAATTAAACTGTAATAGCTTCTTTCACCGTTAATTATAACTTTACATACTACTTTCATTATAGTTTAGGTAGTTTTTGTCACCAAACAGGAAAAAAAACGTTTAATTATAGAAGCACTTAATGTAAAACAATAGGAAATCCTTTCAATTATTTTTGTTGCAAACTTTTCAAACTAATTATTTCTCTTTATCAGTACAGTTAGACAATTAATTGTTAAAGTTCCACGGATGGAAATGCAAATTAAAAATTTGCAACAAAAAATAAATTTTATGAGTAGAAAAACTATTTACTTTACCTTAGGTAGTGTTGAATATGAACAAAATGAAATGACTCTGAGAAATCACTTAGCATCAATGAAAGATACTTTCCGTTTTTGTAAATGTTCATACATCGGTAACCACAAATAATATCAGAGATTTTAAAAGTTGGAATGGTATAGAAGAAAATGAATAAATGTAAATGCTAAAAATATAAAATAAATAATAAATGAAACTATGTAATAGAATGAAATAACTGCTGGATTTATGCGTAAACTTTTCTTCGCTTAGTGAATTTTGTACTGAAATTTATTTGTAACTGTAAATGATTTTCAACATTCTTTAGAAAAATAATTACAGGTGATATTTTACTTTGATTTGGTTTGATTGGATGAATTGTGTTATTACTGTTACGAATGCACGTAAACATGCCATTTGATATGCTTGAGTTATTACTTGCTCACCTTAGTCGGAAAACGAGAGCGAGGATCCGTTGACATGACAGTCTACTCTAATCCGTTTGTCCCAAAACCCCCATTGAGTAAATGAAGAAGACTTGATATGAAGTAGAACATGTATTCTACAAGCATCCAGAAAGTACGAGGTCTGAGTTCAGAAGAGAATCAGGATCCTGGACTAGGGATTCGGGTCAGTGTCCGGGTAATAAAACGTTACAGATAATGCGTATTTATACAGTTACGTCGAATAGGAAAGAACATCGAAGTCTGTGACATTGATATCTAGGACGACCATAATATTGACCAGTAGGAATTGGCCAATAGAATTGGACTTCCAAAAATAATTCTTTTAGGATATTTGATGAATATCCTAACAATTACATGTTTATATCAAAGGTTATCAAGATGATAGTCTTTCCGTTACTGATGTTGATTTCGTCTGTTTGTGTTGTTTAATAGGTTTCATAAAGAACAGTACCGGCTTTTGCATGCCAAAAATTAAATATTTTACATGTACAACTAATTTGTCTTATTTAAAAAAAATTTATAAAAATAACTAAGAAAGTATGTTCTCTTAAAATCGATTAATTTCAACGCCTATAAAAAAAACTCAATTGATTTATAAATAAACAATCAAGTTGATGTTTGACATTCGTGAGTATTTTCAACTTAAGTATGTGACTTATCAACGCTTCAGGAAAACAACATGAACACAGCTTGTAATACACAAAGAGTAAACTGAACTAGGAGATCTAGATGTGCTGTCTAAATTTGTTGATTTAACAGACAAATATGAATTAGCTCCGTAAGAAATGCTACGTCATGTAGTTAGATTTGTAAGTGAATTCTTAACGCTGACACGATTACAATGTATGAGGTTCTTTTGAAAAACATTTCAAATAATTTAAGGTTTAGATTAAACGGTACTAAATGGTACTAAAATTAATAATTGATCAGCTGATGTCCAGATATATTCATCAGTAATAATCAAAATACAGCTGAAATCATAATTACAATATGGAACTGATGGTAGGCTTTTATGAAGTAATTACATATATACTGGTTATTACCGGATATTCTTAAAGTCAGTTTGATTCTTAATGTGTACAAATGTTAATTGATGATGCCACTTGTTCAGAAGATACTAGTAAAACTATAGAGTCAAAAGTAGCTAAGATAAAACAATAATTGTAGATAATTGGTAGATAGTTCTGTTGATATTTTGAAGCACTGCACTCAATTTAACATGGATTAGATTATCGGATTGTTAATATTTTGACTAAAATTTGGTTAGAACATATGCAGCGTTAGTCAATCGCCTCAATATAGCCACTGATGACTCGATTTAGCATAGAATAGATGAATAACGCAATGACACTTGGAGCGAAGAGTACTGAGTTCGGGTCCTGGAGAGAGCGTCAACTCTAGCCTGAAGGGACATACAGCTGTTGCGTCCTCCGTAAGACGAAACACGCGCTCTGGATTCTATTGCTAGCCAGATTTCGACTATTCTACACAAAACATTTTCCATATCAAGAGGCCAAGGAATTAGCATCTCCAGACATCTCCCAGATTTACTTCAACTAATTGACAATAAAATGGAACAATTTACTATTGGATTATGAAAAGGATTTGACTGACAAACCGAAAAGAAGTAAATTATCAACTGATGATATATACGAAAGTGATATATTTTTCTTTATCATTGTATGTGAGAGATATATGTAGGTATAAAATTGTTAAATATTTGCTATTTGTGAAACAAGAGACCATTATTTTAGTTATTTGTTATTTGACCAGTTGGTGCCCTTGTTGGCCGACAATGGTAGATAATTGTTGCTTAAAACATTGAATAAATTAATTTTCATGTAGAAGTCTGAAAAATAAGAAAACTCTTTAATGCACTGGTTGTTCTTAACGGTCTGATGTTATGAATAAAACCACATAATAAAATTTGAAATTAAAATTAACAATGCATTTATTCATTCTCAGACTGTTTTATTTGAAAAATCGAATTAGTCACGCGGTAGAAAAGGATACAGTTTTTAGACAAATGAACACAACAACCACAAATCGAAATTATATACATGTGGTATAAATCTAAAATCATTGTTTTCAAGCAAAGTGTTCACTGAAAAATGAAAGATTCGTTCAAACAGAAAAATCTTATACCACTTCATTTATTGTTACCAGATCCCGTTAAACAAAAGTGATATTTTTAATGTCATGCAAAATTTATGTTTACCATAATACTCGGCCTTTTTGTATGAGAATAAAAGTATTTTTTGGTGGTCATAAACTGCGGAATGGTACAAAATCAGATAACGCAGCAACATGAACAAGTTATGTGGGAAAATGTCTAGTTTTTCATCGTTCAAATAGCTTCTTCCCTGTGGTGGTGTTTCGTTCTCTGAGCTGGTTGTTTTGGTAGTGGAGCTTTCTATCTGAAGTTTGTGCTGATGATGTTGTTCAGAAGAACAATGAAAGCTCCACAACCAAAACAACCAGCTCAGAGAACGAAACACCACCACAATCATCCACCTGAGCTTCAAGTTTTCTCCACCATCTCACCTTCTTCCCTGCCAAGATTTTCTTAGCCTAGAGAAACATTAAGTTCATTTTATTTGCAAAACAAAACTTAATAAATAGTATCACGTATGTAAATATTCTTTGCTCGACTTTTATTTTGACCATACGATTTAGAAACATAATAACAACTGTAGATCTTTTTTGGACTTGCTTGTCTCTCTAATGTTCCACTTTAGTATGTTTCATCTTCATTTTCATTTCATCTTATCCTCATCTTAATTTCATCTTCTTAATTAACTATTCTATTGTAATAAGTATCTCTTGAAATCTTGATCAATAACTACTTTATCATATTTGAGTAGTTTGATCAGAAAAATTTTCCTGCATCATGCATTGTTAATCATTTAAAAAAAAATAAATATGACAAAACTTAATGTAACTGCACTTAGTGGAACTACTCAGTTAATCAAGGAGAAAATTGTTTTAATTCATTGGAAATAGTAATAATAAACAGCCTACAATTAGGAACAAGAAAAAGAATTTGTCTACAGTTTAAGTAAGTTCAGACACTTTTATTTTTCGAAATATTACAACTTAATGATTTAAATAAGTGGCTATAAATGATAGTTTTTAAGTATAAACATAAGATGAAAATATTTTAACGTATGTGTTCACAAAATATGCGTTCCTTCTAAAAACGTCAGGTTTTAGTTGATGATAGTAGTACTAACAGCTAATCACGCTAGTGATAAAGAGTCAGAAATGTTGAACATTTGAACAAAAAGTGAAGTACATCTGTTTATTTACCAAAATTAATTAAATCTTCATTGATATAAAAACCAGATTTTCATACTGCTGAAAGTACTGACAGGACCATGGTAGTGTATTTCGGTATCTAGGTTAATGGTGGTAAGGACATGACTGATGAGATCGGTTCACGTAAATTGAACGCCAGGGTGGTTTATGTCAATCTAAGTCATATTTGGCGCCTTTGTGGTGTTAATCTGGCTGTGAAAGGTCGGGTCTACAATGCATCTGTGAGGGCAATTTAGATCTATATGGATGCTAGGCAACTTTTTCTGTTTGATCGTGGTTGTCTATGAACGATTGTTGACATTCTTTGGCAGCATCGTGTTAGCAGCATGGGCACAGTGACGATAGTCTAGTTGGTGTTACCAATTTGAAACACTGACTTCGGTGGCTGGGAAATGTACTAAGAAAATCATCTCAGTTAATTCCATATATACCGATTATAGAACTGGTTAGCTAAAACGGAAAGGTGGTCAGTTTATAACAAAATACCATGTTAAGGAAGAAGGCTGTGCAAGACAGTAATCTTTTGGTTGAGATCTTAAAGTCTGTGCAACGCAGTGGCTTAGAACGATATCAAACACCAGCTGGAATCAAAGCTAGTAGAGGTCCTGTTTTATCTGCTTTCTCCATTTTTTATATGAGTTATAAAATCTTTTTTAACTTAGAGTCCTTCCTGGTTGCATTTCCCTTGACTGAACTGCCTCTTTCATGATTATTATTATTATTATTATTATTCCACTCACATTAATGTTTAGGTATTTTTTGTTCATTTTTTGAATCCACTCACTTTACTTTCTGTCTTCAAAGTTTTATTTTTTTTGTAGAATGGTTAGAATGTATCTAGCAATGAAATTTAGGGTGCGCGTTCTGTCCCCTGTGAGGCTCATCAGCTGGATATGCCTGAATCCCAGAGTTAATGTTCACTTCGAGACTCGAACCCAGTATCGTTCGCTTCAAACACTATCGCGTTATCTTTTTAGATACTGAGTTAAGATAGCTACTCTATTGTGCAACGGGTATGCGAGTTAACCCAATTTGAAATGGTTTTATACTATTTCGTTGTTGATTTTTTAACTGAAACTTAATCAGTCTTTATTGGCTTATGAGCTTCCTGTGCATATTGCCTTGATATAGCCATTATAACAAAAAATTTACACTGAATAGAATGTACCCACAAAAATTTCTAGTTATCGTATATATATATATATATATATATATATATATATATATATATATATATATATATTGAACATTAATTTGATTATGTTGTAATTTAAAAATGATCAGGAATATTTTCTTTGTACCAAATGACGTTACTTCTGCTACTTCTACTCAATTTTGAACATTGATCTTCTTTTAAACTTCCTTCCACTTTAAAACACTAGAACCTTGAGTTTCTTTTGATTAAGCCAAGATATTTTTATACATATAAAGTACATGAAAGTTTAAACATGCAATGATTTATAACCGATTAGTTTTTGATGTGTTTTTATTAAACTTTAGAAGTTAGCTAATTTGGATGAAAAAGGAAAAGATACTAAAGTCATTTTCATGCTTTGCTTCAGAAGTATCTATAAGAGATAAAGCTAAAATTAGGTTAAGCAAAATTATCCTTCAAGTTCTTAAGTCTAATTAAATGGACAAGGACATTACTCAAAACTGATTTTATTTCAGTCTGGAACAGACGGCAATATCACACAGATTTAATCAATAATAATCCAAACCCGAATAAAGGTGGTTACCTTTTTTCATGTTGATATGAATAGCTTAAGAATTATTACAGTAAACTTTTGATAAAGTCAATAAACCGAGTTTAGCGAGAGAAAATAAGTTGAACAGTATCGGGTATGAATTAACTGTTACTAGCTATTATTCAAAGCGCACCATAAATTAGTTTTTGTTGCAACTTCGAAAGCAGTGTTTGATGGTTAATATCCTTTTCTCCTGTTTATACTTGAAGGAAGTGCGCTCACATTTAGGTAATGTGAGGAGACGTCTGACATTTTAAATGCAGATATCGTTGCTAAGTAATGTAATTTTACGATAACTGTGACACACAAAAATGAAAATATTTCACAAACGGTCGTAATGTAATTGCTAAATCATTTTTTAAATTAATGACATTAAATTACAACATGTCAAACTAAAAATAAACTCATGCATAAAAAAGCCCATAAATTTAAAAGTCTCTTAAAGAGACATTTATATCAGTGTACTGTTTTTTTCTTAAATATAACTGCATACGATGTAAGAGAATAAACTTCTGAAAGATTTTTGAAAATAGTGAATATACATTATTATAACCATATTATTGTCGAAATATTATTTGTGTCAGTTAATTCATTTCTGAAAATCACATCCAGAACATAGAAATATAGAAACTTGGTTTGTATATTGTGGAGTCGAAAAAAGTCACCTGGAAATTTTATTGTACTTCCATTCAGCATACTGTAGCTACACTGTTAACTTCGCATTGATATTGATCGTTACCGGTTCCTTTAGTGATCGAAAGTTATGAAAACTGAATAGCTTGTAGTAGTCATTCCAAAGATTTTTAGATTATTGTAAAGACAGTGGAATTATTGTTACTGTAGTGGGCGAAATCACGAAGTAACCATTGTAAATCAATGGTTTGAATCTACGTACGTATTCAACGAGAGCCCTGAAGGTGTACGGTTCAATCCTTGATCTGAGTTCCACAAAAATGTTGATTGATAATGCGTTCAGTATTAATAATATATAAAATCATATAGGTTTTTATTTTTATTTCCTGACTTCGGAATCACCACATAACTCGTTGGGTTTGATTTATGTTACGTTATAGATAACTCTTCCTGAGGCCCCTTTGGTGCTACTGCCAGTCCTAAGCCCGGATAACAGAGGAGGGTTGGGCTTGGGATTGGCGATCCTATCCCGTAGATTTCGATAAAGCTGATGGACGTAAAAGACATGAATGCCTAGATTTATGTTTGAAGCTAGTTGAAACGCTTCAGTAAATGGCATCTGAAAGTGAGAGGAAAGTAAGGAATATTATAAGATTAAATCCTTTTCAAGCGTTTACTGCTGGTTACCTCAATTTGACTCACATCCAATCAAAGGTTCTGAAATCTTTAGTCACTTAGTTCAGTAGCTAAATCACATTATGATAATAAGAATTCAAACAGTACTACATGACACGGCATTAGTTATTACTCAGTAATAAACCAGTTTGGAGTATTCACCCTTACGGGTGGACATTCACGATCCCATTATTTCGATAGTGAAATCTTTTACTATAAGTTCTGCACGATTGAAAGTGCACATTCTAAAACTTCCCACAGACTGTTTTAAATTGTTTGCCAAATCAACCAGTAAACCTGTTTATTGAAATCTTAAGGTATAGTTAATGTAAAGTTATTCCTAATTGTTTTAACATTTTTGGCACTTTAAAATAGACATTCCTTGCAGTTTATGTATATGTTTGTGTAAAATAATAATAATAACTGGCGTCATCATTATCATCAGTAGACAGTAGTAATTAGATTGGACCAAATGTTATGCACCAGTGAATTGTTATATAATAGGAATAAATTCATAATAATTATCACATAATGTAACTATTTGCTAGTTTCATTCTATACATGAATATATTAGGCAAAATAATACAGTTAAAATAGCTAGCATATTTATTACTAGAAAAATCTGAGGAAAAGTTTACACATCACTTCAATCCATTATTAGTAAATCAGAATAAATGAAGTATGAAGAAAATTCTTAAACGTTCCAGTGAATTAAGTATGTCTATTCTAAATAATACAGGAGTAAACCATAGTTGTGATTAATTTGAAGTGTATTTCATTCTTTCATATTATAAGCTGCATTCTTATATTTGAGGTTTAGGAGAGTTAATTTTTGTCAAAGATTTATATTTAAGGTTGTAAAATAAATGTCAAAACACGATGCATTTATTGCAAGCTTAGCTTCGAAATTACTATAATATCACTGGTTCAAATAGTAAACTTTGTTTCCTGTCACCACCTAATACATAAAAATAATGTTTTGAAGTCTCTAATGACTGGAATGTATACTGACGATTGGCATTCAACAAATCGAAAACTGGTGTTAAGGCGTTCGCTAAGAGAATGATAACAGTAACGTATGATATCCCAAACTAACACCATTCTCAGTACTGTATTTGTCCGCGAATAAAAGTTGTGTAAATGATTTGACAGTGAGTTATAAAGCAATCAGTTATTAAATGAATATTTCCAGTAGTAAATCTGAACTCTCTAAGCAACAATGAAAATCCAGTGAATTTGTATTGCCTATAAGGTTTTCAAAAAGGCATGTGATGATATTTTCATACCTTTATTAGCCAATGAAAGGTATTAGAGTTACGATTTTCGGTAAGTTTGAGATTAAATTACAGCATTCCAGTTTCATTTCCAGAGGTTACATGTCAAACATATTTTTCATGAAGACATAAATCTAGTGTTTTGTAGTTTAGTATACTCTTAATTTTATCAATTACTCGGTGGATTTATTATACTAAGCAAAAGATATACTTTTGTCAAGAGTCAGTATGATTACGTGGTATTTGTAATTTTAGATCTACCATATATATACATATTGCCTACACAATTCTTGCTAAAACATTAATCAAATAGAACTTTTGGGATGTTTTACAGTTCTGAAATATGCTGATATTTGTTAATCCAACTGATTCTTGATTTCATTAGTTTATAATTAGTTTTAAAAAGCAGTTTTATATATGGGGAAAGAATAGTGTTTTCAATAAGTTATTGAGTTCTGTAGTTAAATATCAAAACATCTATCTTAAAGGAATGCACAAATTTAGGGAAGTATAATACCACTGGTACTATTGTTATTTTCACTAATATTAATCTTTTAATCTTGTGAATGATTTAGCTGCTAATGATACCATTTTATTGCTTACTGAAGGTCTGCGACAGAGAGTTAAATTTGACATGGATCGACATGCATCATCATTTTTCTCATCGCACGTTGGCTTTGTTTATTCTGTTTAGGGCAACTACATTTCTGTTGAATGGGACTCAGATATGAAAATTTGTTTATTGTCTATTTCAGTGTTGTTTTTGATATTTGCACTGAATCATATGGTCTTCTCCTTAGCATGATATCGAGGTAGTGAAATTTTGGATACGGTTCTTATTCCAGTGATATACTGAATGACAATGAGGTTACCACAAAAGGCAGGGGTGTCATCCAATTACCTTTTGCATATGTGAAAGTCAGTAGTTGTGGGTCAAAGTATTGTGTTTTCAAGGTTCGCCATGTAACCATATGGTAGAAGAGAATTAAGTGGTGAATCCATAGCAACGCCATCGGCTTTTATACAGAAATTATCGTTAAATTTAATGTTAATAAATATTTTTGATGTCTTTATAAATTAGGAGTTCGCGAAACGAATTCAGTATGAAATTAATTCGCAATACAGACTAAAACCAGCCTAGGAGCCTTAAAAAAGCTGCCAATTAATAAGTAATATGCTTCCACAATTTCTACGACTAACACTTGTTTTCATACTTTTGCGTTGATATTCCATTTATCAATATGATTATAATCATTTCGAATAAAAATAACATATGACGGTCATTTCCTTTCCAATATTATAAGACAAGTATTCACACTTTAAGAAGTATAATAAATGCCAGGTTGTTGAATATGGTGAATATGTAGTCACACGATAACTTATTTAATCATCGTTGTTAAATACAACTCACTTCAGTTTCTAAAAGTTTAACTGTGAATGAATCATTTAACTAGCATTGTATTCCTAAATCACTTTAAATTTTTTCTGGAGCCAAATAAACCCTTAACACCAGTCTTTTCTTTTTCAACTCACACCCTTTCTCTGTGTTCAGGTCACTGTACAGATCTAGTCTGAGGTCATTAAAAGCGGCTAGGATCAAGTTGTTGGTAGAAAAACTTATCAGGTTGTAAAATATTTTTCCGAACATTATTTTTCCAGACACTAGTTAACTGTTCTTAGAAAACAGAGTAAATGTAATAATTTCTTGCGAAGTCATTGAAAGTTAATGTGTTCATTGGGTTGCAAAGTCGACATGTACACAAATACCTATGATTACAGATCATAAAGTAATGTTTTTCTGTCATTGATTTTCAGTTTTTTTGAACGTATAATAAGATATTGATACAAAGGGATTGAAACGATAATAAATGTTTCATCGAAGGAGGTGAACGATACATGTGTTCGTATTTCTGTTAGTCTGTCAATGACATTTCGGCGCCTTATAATTAATTTGATTTTACACCCAAGTAGTATAAAATATTTCTAACTCTTGAAGTTAGAAGAAGACTGTAGATTAAATGGATGGTATCATGTTAATATTTGTAACTCTGGTTAGAGATAAATTGAAGCCTCTACATTCGTTTGCCATTTACCTTAACTGCAAATTAAGAAAAGTATTAAACTTCGTTGACATTTGAATATTCATTGATGATAACGTTTAACAAATAATCTAATTTCCCTTATTCATCATCACAGCCTTCTCCCCCTTAGACTAATCAGAAACGGAGTTCCAATCCCCAAATAAAGAGCCAACTTTCAGTAGAACAACCAACAACTTTGAAGAAGTAGCATTTCAGAAATCTTATTAATGTAGTCACGTCATTACACATGCCTATATCTAGCGAAGAATATGTTCCCAGAAAAACAATACATTTTGTCAGTTTGATTCAACCACTTGCTGCATCATTCATATTTAGTGATAACGTAGCATTGAGCATTTAAAAACAATGAACATATGCAACAAAGATGCGAATAATTTTTCTGAAAAAATTAAATTAAAACTTAAAATTAGAACAGTGTATTGTGTTATGTTTGTTGCATAAAAATGATATTATTTATATAATGGCATGGTTTTTCCTGTCGTTGAAAATTTATGATGTCGAAAACTATTTTACGCTTCAGGAACGAAGTGAACAGTGAATTAAATATTGTATTTCAAAAGAAAGTAAATGAATTCACCCCGAAGAAGTGTGTATTTCACTGAATAAACTTGTACCGTTATCAAATAACTGACTGAATAAACAAAATAGTTAACAGTTAAAATATTTGATAATGAAAAATAATGCTAAGAAATAAAATTTTTATTTGTTTTGTCTGGTTTTATAGGCATATTTACTTAATTCTAGGTAAATTTGAGAATTTTATGTTTTTTTTTGTCTAAGACACTGTGCAATAAATATTGCAAATTCAATGAATAGGTGTAGTACATAATCATTTTCGCTGTATTGGTTTGGATCTGTGATATTTCGCTTCTGAAGAAGGAATGTATGATTAAGTTACCAATGTCAACTCAGTATACCTTTAAAAATTTTTAACTTACTGATTAAGTATCAATGTTCTAGAACTCGAACACTACTAACAAGGAAAGGCTAGTGTCATCAAACAGTAATTTTAAATTGGCTAATTAAATATTCCGTTTAAATTGATGAGAATTAGCTAACTTCACAATATTTAAAATAACATTCAGTCTTACTAACATTCCAAGTAAATTACTATAATGACTCGTAAACCATTTCGATAGCCATTATGTGACAAAATATTTTTACAGATAGTAGTGATACAAGCCAGTTGCGTAGTATTCTGTTAAATGTGAGTGATCATAAAAATATACTCTTCAGTTTTAAAACATATGTTGTTAATTCTTCTCATATCTTTCTCCATTTCTCGGCGTAAGTGTGTTTCTTGGCTTTACTCTTTTCCTCTGACCTTGAGGGTTCCAAGTGACAGCCTGTCTTGTAACGCAGTTGGGTGCTTTCTTCAGTGTGTGCCCTATCCACTTCTACAGCTTCTTCCTAATTTCCTCCTCCGCTAGAATCCGGTTTGTTCTATCCCACAACAGGTTGTTGCCGATGATGTCTGGCCAACGGATCCGACGTATTTTGCTTAAATATCTATCCTTGATAAAAACGCGGCGGATAATATCTATTTCATTCTCATCAAAAAAACTATTTTTTATAGAGTTTCTTTGTTATCCGATTGGTATGGAATTTCAAAAATAAGTGTATTATCCATTTTCAAATTTCTATGTATATTTTCTGAATGTTCTGAATGTTGGTTGAGCAGCTGTAAATGATGTGCCATTATCCTTTTCTTCTTCTAGAGTAAAATAAAATCGTTTAGTGGATGTTATTGGACATGTTAAGTAATTTGTTTTTATTAAGTTTATTTTCCAACACTGTGAATGTAATGAAAATAAAATATTGCCTGATTAGCTATATCTTTAAAAAGACTATTTTCCAGTTTTGCAATTAAAAGAACTGCCAGCAGATAATACAGTGATGTATCATCTGATTGTTTAGAATATTCATTGCTAAATCAAAAGTTGAAATTTATCATGCAACTGACAATTAACTCTTTTTATCACAAAAAAGGGGATTAAGCAGATATCACTACCAATGTTGGATTTGATAGTTTTAAATAGATTAAGCATTGGGTGGAAAGTTAATAATCATCAAACAAACATGATTCCAGGTGATATACTATTGAGTAAAAACTTGTATTTTTGACATTTTGTGAATTATTGCGCGTCACTTCCTCAAAGTAAGAAATGCAAATTTCTACTTATTAGGAAATCAGCAAGAATCATAATTGTTCTATTATTAATAGAGTGGATTAAATTTTCCATTCGTTACTTGATAGGTTGAATGAAAATAAAGTCACTGTTTTTATTAGGGGGAGATTAGTGAACAAAGGTGATATATCTGATAATAACGTGAAGCTGTTTTTGACTATAAACTTTCTTGTATTATTGAAAAATTTAGGGTAGCCCTTTAAACGGTGCTTTATGTAACTTTCTGAGGATCTGTGCTCACGTCGAAGAACCACGCAGTTTTGTACATTTTAGGCGCCTTGAAGCACTTACAATCCGATACCTAAGCACGAATTTGTTGAATTATCATACCATACAACAGTGTAAACCTGTGATGTAAAATTAAATGAGCAGAAATATTTTTTTCCTGTATCAGTGTTTTTACCATGTGACTGAATAGAAATTTTTACTAAGTTGAAGTATTCAAAAGATTGTTATTTACGTTCAAGTTACTTACTGTCTAAAGGACAATTTTAAGATAACTTAAAAAATTATGAGCTGAAATAGTAATTAAATTAAAAACAGACGAACTGAAAAGAGGAAGGAATTTAAAGGTTCATCAGTAAGTGAATTATCTTGTTAAGGTTGAATTGTACTTCCCTCAACTTCAATTAAATGACATTTTGTAGATGATAAGTTTCTTTATATTGAAATCTTCATTTTGGCATATGTTAAAATGTTCTTCTTTACATTTAAATATTACTAAAGGGCACTTATACAGTTTAAACGTTCTGTAAGTTATGTATACAAAGCATTGTTATATGAACAACTGACACTTGACCCTATTTAGCTATTAAGATAAATAGATCATAAATGTTGAAATCACTTGAATTAATAAAAAAATTTGGTTTCAGTATGTTCACTTCTATCAATTTATTGTATTTTAAGCTCAGGGACATTAGTGTTTACTTTCCAATGACTGGACTGAAAATGATTAAATTTTAGCTTTAGAATGCTGCAGTACGACTATGTTAAACACTTAGCTAAATACTACATTTAATGAGGTCCGTATCATCTTCCTGGTACGCAATCTGTCGGTAACTCCAAAAATGTTATACATGAATTAAAATATTCTACTCTCAGGCCAGCGGTGACATGCTGACAGAAACCGATATATTATAAATGATGGGCCGACATAGTTTAGATAAATGACGAATATGGGTGAGAAAAGGAATCCAACTTTGATTACCCTCAAAAATTGTAGCTAGGATATTCATCAAATATCTCAAGAGAATTATTTTTGGAAGTCTAATTCTACTGGTTAATTCTCACTGGTCAATATTATAGTCATCCTAACTATCAATGTCACAGACTTCAATGTTGTTTCCTATTCACCTAACTGTATAAATACATATTATCTGTAACGTTTTATGACCTTGACCCGGATCCCTAGTCCGGGATCCTGATTCTCATCTGGACTCGAACCTTGTACTTCCTGGATGCATGTAGAATACATGTTCCACTTCAAATCAAGTCTTCTTCTTTTACTCAATCGGGGTTTTGGGACAAACGGATTAGAGTAGCATGTCGTGTCGCCGGATCCTCGATCCTCGCTCTCGTTTTCCGACTAAAGGAAAATCGCAATAGTTCAAGCATATCGAATGACGTGTTTACACGCATGCATAACAATTGTCCACACGAAAAGGAATAACTCTAAAACAAATTAAGCCGTGTAATATGGGTCAAGCACATTTCTTAGGAAATTAATTATGAAACAGATCAATCTTCTGAAATTTTCGTGTTCCTCATTTATAGATTCAAAGTTGCTACAAACAGTGATACATCATAATAGATTTAGATATTTTCATCAGTCACTCTGATTGCCAAAGATAATCACTGTAGTAAGGGCTGTTTATGACCTATTTTAATTAAATAATATTTGGATTCAAGCATTTCTAGGGGTGTGATTTACATTTTCTACACTACCTGATAAATGTTGTTCAGAAGCTTAATCAAAAAAATTTTATTGAAAATGATTATAATGCTTCAGTGATTATATGTTTCTATTTTTTTCTATTCCAGTTATGTTGATTACGACAATTCATTATCATATTATTATTTTGAACGTCGTCTATTCTACATGCATGTTACGCATATATATATATATATATATATATATATATATATATATATATATATAAATCTGAAATTACACTAATGATTATGGGAAATCTTGCGTTTAAATTAATGCGAATATTTTTTTACTAGAAATATTTACTGAAAATGAATTATTAATAATAGGTTTTATAGTTTGTATACAATTTTAGAAACAAAGCAAAATAATAATAGTAGTAATTAGGTAGATTTAAGAGAAAAAATGTTAATCCATAGGGAAATTAAGGTTTCAAGCATATGACATGGTGTAGTATATTGATTTGTTTAATAGCAAGTAGAAAAAAAAAGTATTCGACAAATAGTTCCAGTCGCCCAGGAAATACTTATGCTATGAATTAGTGAAATGAAAACAACAACATTAACTGAATTTCATTTTCAAAAAGTACTTAAATACGTATCATAAAATGTTACGCCTGATTTGTAATCTTTGTACTAAGGTCATATGCTTTATGAATAAGTAATCATTTTCAAAAATTTATCCTACTGACTTATATAAAATGTAGACAACCTATTGGATGGATTACTGTGATTTTATATGAAACCGCTTAAAACGTTAAAATAAACAAACACACTGTTTCGATATAATACCTATTGTTAACTGCATACTCATTCATAAATGACTCTCCAATTATTATTATAAGAAGTAATATTACTGAAAAATTTATGAATTAAAGCCGCTGTTAGATTTTGTTCTAGGTGAAAAAGTGAATGTGACATAACAACCATCAACAATTGTTTGTGGATGGAACAAAACACAAAAAGTAAATAATTTTATCATTTTGAGTTATGGAGATCAGTGTTTTTACACGCTGAAATCATCAATCAATCATTGTTACACTACTGTTAGAAGGTTGGAAGCACTGGACGGCCGTTTCATTCCGGTGTGGAACTTATCATCAGACCGCACCCATGACTTCTGCACTTCACAGGATTCTGATCCAGGATATTCGGTCTTGCGCGCGAACGCCAAACCTATGGACCACTTGGCCTGCATCCAATGGTGTTAATGTCTAACTCTGATCAATCTAGGGATTTTGCGCGACCTCAGCCATTTTAATGCTCAACCAGATGGTTGTTGCATAACAAAAAGGCTAATTTTTTGTTACTTAGAAATACGAGTGGAAAAAATCTTTGCAGTTGCCATCCACCTACTAATGAATTCTTCACTTAGTCATAACGAGAGAAAAAACTAACATTAGGTTTCCAACTCTGCCTAAATCTAAAGCTGTATTATACTTAAATTTATCATTAGCTGTAATGAAAACTGCCTGAATAAAGTGTGAGTGAATGATAGAATTAACCTTTTATTCACTGAATTGACTAAAATCCTGGGAGAAAGAATACAATCATCTCTAATCTGTATAAGACTGATTACATCAAAATCTGCAGTTAAGGATAAACAAAAGAAGAGAATTTTAAATAAAAGACTGTTTTCGGTAATATATCATGGACGTGTGTGAACATGGACTTGCACTTTTAATAATTGTCATCTATATTCTGAGTAATACAAAGACTGTCTTAAAAACTGAGTTTGATTAGAAATGTTGTATTAATAGTAGACGCCTTAGTATAGTGCTTCTTTCTCAGCTAGAGAACTCAATACAACCAAAATTATTGACCTGAGTCTCAAATCTTATTCATCAGAACAGTACATAATTTAAAAATATTGATTCCAGGTCTTCGGTTAGATTCTCTGATAAAAGTGAAGTGATTTCTAATACTGTCAAGACGACCATAATAAAACAATACTCGGAAAAATATAAAACTAAATGTAAGTTTTAGATGTTTTGTTATTATGCTTCGTATACATAAACTTTAATTTAGTTTCATATTTCAGTTAGGTTGATGAAAACATCATACTTCCTGTTAGATCAGTTAGAATAGGAAAGTTAATGTTTTTGGAATTTGATCTTAATATATAATTAGTCCCTCACTCTGAATGTCACTTGCAAACATTTAATAATAAGATATTTTAACTGTAGGAACTACATGCTCTCTAACTCTCCAAACAAGAATAAACAATCTTTGAGGATAGTCGTTTAAACCATGAGGATTCGTTTTCTACTTAACGTTATGGTAATGTTATGAACCGATATAAATTAAGATATCTGAAAACAGGAATCTGTCATATATTTTTAACAGCAATGGGACTCCCAACGTCCTCCTGTCAAATGATAGTTACATTCGACTGGCTCAGTTTTGGGTAGAACAAAGTTTATGCGTAAATTTCGAAATAAATCACGACAATCTAAGTTTTGATTGTGATTTGAAAATCACATAATCTGTACCAATAATACTAAATAACTGTTGTATCAGTCAGATATTCTTCTAACTGGCTAACTATAAGAATTAACTAAGTTTCTACAATTTGGCAGATCGTGAAATTACAATATATACCGAATTTCTCTTAGAAACTAAGTAGACATTTAAATAATTGTTGTCCCTTTCAAATCATTTTCCAGGTGTACTTGTCCATAGGTAAATTCTGTTAGTTATTTGAAAAATGTACTGCTTGTGCATAGTATTTCTAAAATCTATAGTGAGTTGTTAAATAGGTAACATTTTGTGTAAAACATGTTCGTCTTTTAGTTCAAAGCGTGTGCTAGTAAGTTTTACGTAAATAGGATAACTACAGAGAATTCGACTCTTCCAAAGCACTTGCCACATAAAATGCAGGAAGTTATTATTAACGAGCTAATGAATCTACAGACTGATGGATTATGAGTTGTGAAATAATATTGGGTTGCTGCTCAGTGCTGTAAGTGAAAAATCTGAATGCAGTCTCATATGAAGATACCCATTATTAAACTTTTGGAAGTTGGATCAGAACAAATGTCAAACGTTTTGTCACTTTCAATGATTCCACGGAGAATGTAACATGAAAATAAATTTAAACATAAAGTTTATTTACTTTAAATGTAGACATTAAAACATACTCATATGATCGATTTTTACATTGATTTGACGTGATAATATATTTCTTTAATTCAAAAATTTTGTTAAAATATTTATCATTTAGTAGAGACTACTCATAGTGTACGGGTTTTTCGATAAATATTCTACTTGGTATAATGTAAATTAAGGGCAGTCTTACAAAAAACATTTTAAAAAATGACACAAAATGCAGTCTTCATCTTGTTCTTTGAAATTACTATAAAGAGATATTTTCGTACTACTGAATCACATAAATCCATTATTGGAGTTGTTATTTTCATGTTAGAAACGATTATTTGTAATTGTCAAGTTGGTCAGTCATCAGTATCAATGTTCAATAGGGTCCTATTATTTAAAATTGTTGATTTTATAAACCGGTTAATAAGCAGATCAGTTTACATTTATTTCAAGCTTTATGAAAGCTAATTGCATGAAATAGTGGTATACTACATGGTTGACGTTAATATCATGTTCAGAAATTGTGTTTGACTGTTTAAGATATTTTATTTATGAAGAAAACGACAGCTTTAGGTAAGAGGGAGATAGTAAACGTTAAAGCGATGAAGTATGTTGCAGTGACGTAACTTTATTTGTATAATAGTGGAAGATAAATACTGCGATATTTTAGTAAATGAGCTGTACACAAATTATACCTACACACAAACATAGTTTTAAATTATTCAGATATTCGATTTTAGGTGGCTGAGTGAGGACGATGTAACATGAATACTTGATATGAGAAAGAAAGATGGTGAATAAATCAGCTCACAGTTCGACTAGGAAAAAGTTCTATTTTATGACTTCAGGGTATTTATAACATAGTATTGGTCGACGATTGTATACCTACATGCAGACATAAATGCACATATTTGTGTGCGATTGCATTTCCTTAGCTTTTATTAAAAATAATAATTTAAACACTGTCCCTATCGTTCAGCTGTGAACTTATCTGTTTTAAATTTAAAGAGAGCATACAAATCTGTGCTATTAATAATTGGTGGTGTAATACGCATTTGCTTCGTTCTAGATCGTTACTCTGTCAAAAATTTTACACAATCACTTTGTAGCATAGTTAATTGATGATCGTTTTTATATGAAGTATGATGAATCACACAAATCGTCAGCATTGTAAATTCACTGAAATTTCCTGACAGACAAATTATATCACACTGTAGTTTTTAATCCATTTGTACATATTTCGACTAAGTAATTACAATTATAAATGTTAACTGTTATGTTTTATGCAACCATATTTGTCAGCTGTTTTATAACTTCAGTTGATTTTATTTGCTTCATAGATCAGAAGTAGTGCAACTGTTTACGTATCCATTAATATTTCGGTCTCATTTCTTTAACAGATCTAGATAAGCCGATCTACTAGTCTAACATTAGATTATTGTGACGTAGAAAATAAGGACACGAAATACCTCTGAAATGCAAGTTACAGATAAAAAGAAATCTTTATTTCAGTAATGAGAATTATTCATTGGTCTTGGGTACATCAGTTCATTACTCCAGACAATTAACATTTTTGAAAGAGCTTCAAGCAAAGGGTAATTTATCACTGATGTGATTCATTGTCACTAAACAATTATGGAAATTTGAATGAATGTTTATTGGCCAAATTAATCAAGACCTAATATGCTTTTGTTATTATTCATATTTGATGAGAATTATGATAGAGAAACAGCAGTTGTTTTCAAAGATGAAAGTAAAAATAAATTCGATTATTTAAGAAAGGATTAAGTGTAAAATTTGATTTTGCTATTACGTCTATGGTATAATTCATAGAGATCGTTGATAATGCAGTAGTTTGAAATATAGATTTATAGATATTTATGGAAGCAGTTTTTTTCATATTATTTACAGATAAGGAACAGGTTAATAGGTTGCCTTATAACAAAGTATTTTAATAATCTATTTTTCTGCTATCGTCGGTTATATTGAATCAAATCTGTTTTTAACTCCGAATCATATGATACTTGGACGAACAATGTTAACTGAAAATTAATCTAATTACTACAGAAAAGTATTCAATTTTCATGGTGAATAAACTTGTAAATGTAAAATAAAAACATCGATATCGTTCAAATGAAAAAAAAAACATTTTCAATACTCCATTTCTATAATTTGAAGTGATTAAAGTATTTCATTTGGTACATGCCGAAACTTTACTCTTACAGTTATCATTTCTATATAAAATGACATTACTTTATGTAATTTTCAATCAAATAAACCTTTACTCAATTGGTGATAATCATATTTACTCTAACTAATAGGTCTATTAGTATTCTGTATTATTTATTTTCTTATTTCATTTATTTCCTAATGATGATTATGTAATAATATACATATATACAAATTTGAGTTTTTACATTGATATTGCCTACCTACTCTAAATTTTACAAATTGTGTTATTTTTCCTGTTCGTCGTGAACTAGTTGTTAGACTAATATAAACATATACAATTTACCTAGATCAATCATTGTTTAGAGAAATCTAAATGTCGAGAAGATACGGTAAAATTCTCAAATTCACATACTTTTATGTTCATTTACTTTGAAGTATTATTTGGAAAATACTTGAGAAGCCCATTTATTCAGTAAGAAGACATAGCAGCGAAGAGAATTTGCTTTTCGACGTTATCATTTGCTTGAGTTATGCAATCGAAAATAATAGGTAATCATCCACATGTAGTAGTCTAAATTGAAACGGAGGAATTTTACAAAATGAGTAACGATAGTCAAACGTATTCAAAGGGAAGACAGTGAAAACAAAGTGATGGTGCTTAAAATCGTCAAGATTATTATTATTACTTTATAAAGAAGGGGAGAACGAAGGTAATAATTAGCACCCAGAATTTATAGAGATCCAAAGGTGTATGAGCATCATTATGGAATATAAGGGATCAGACAACTTTTCTAAACACAGAGGTCGAGTTTGAAATTGCGATCTGATGTAGCATAATTTGTGCACGAATTCCTCATTCAAACAATTTTCAATCCTAGTTCTTCTCAACTTGTAAAAGATCTTGAAAGATGAGTACAGCGGTGGCTTGTGAATTGAGTTGACTAAACTTTTAAGGATTGAAGTGCTGATTAATTTACATTCTCCTTTATATGGTGATGCAAGATAGTCCTTGGATATTTGTTTGTGAAGTGTCTGTTTTGTACTGCTCCACAAGAGTAAGTAAACTAATAAGTACGAACTGAGGTGACCCAAAGCGGCACTTTATACTTGACACTCCCCTGAATGTGTTTCTCGCTAGAGAAAACAGTTCGTAGCTCTATCGAATGTTAGGGATCTGTATAGTCTCTTTGCCATTTCTCCCTTATACTCAAATTTCAGGGGTAAAAATTTCTTCGGAACAGTTGGAATACTTTTATTCTGACATTTAGGTTGCAAGTAACTGTCACTGAACCTAGACTACAAACCACTTTCAAAAACTGCTGGTCGTATTAGACTCATTATCTGATGTGTCTTTGTTGCACATTCGTTTGTCCCTCGAGGATAGAGAATGAACTGCATTTTTCGCCTACTCATCGACTTCCAACTTTGGAAGCTCTTATACTGTCCATTCCAGGTTGACTTTCTGTACAACGATCGCTGTAGAAACCTATCTGGTCTCTGTTTCATCACTGTCTACAAAACAAATAATAAAGGAATCGTCCAGACATCTCTTGTAAAAATAAGATTTATCAATAGTTGCTCGAAGAGTAGTATTCTACAGGTTATTCATAAAACAGTTTGCTAGAAGAATACCTAAAGAAGATCTCATCACGACACCGTTAATTTGTCTCTAGAAATTAAGGTTAAACTTAAACTGAAAGTGCAGCGTAGAAGTAGCTTTCTTAGGTAATCATTAGGTATCTCAAAGTCAACATTGTTACAATCAACATTAAAATTATTTGAATCGTTTGGACGAAAAATAAAACAGCAAACTTTATGGAATAATATCAAAAGTAAAATCAATTTATCAAATTGGAAACTGAAGCTCGTTTGCAATTTATGTTCAATATTTTCCTAAGATTAAATAAGTGAAACATATTTTCAGAAACATCAATTTTTCTTTAAGTGATCTATCTAACAATCGAGTTATTTTTATGGGTATTATGTACGGTAGCCTTACAAAATAATAATTATATCAAGTTTGTACATGGTACAGAATGAAATATAAAAATCTTTAAAAGTTTTCATGAAATCAGTATTGTTAAGATACACAAGCATTTCCAAACAGAGTTTTACGTGTCTACAACTTATGTAATGTTAGTTTCATCATGTAAGTTCATCAGTGTTCCGTGTATCTTGATCACTAGTGTGCTACTTACTGCTAATTCACACAGATTTGTTCAACCATTATAGTTGATATATATGCGTATATACTGTATTGCATAATCATTCTAATATAGCACAACTACTAACATAGCGGTTTGCATTCACGTGCTAGAGAAACTAATCTATTGTTTCAATATATAACAATCATAAAATGAGAATAACCATTACCTACTGTAACTAGCTGAAAACAACATTTATTTCTGAATAACAGACTGCTTCTAATTTTACAAATAACAAAAATTATAAATCATAACAATCCCAACTACATTTTTTTCCGGAAAGACTAGAATTCAGGAAATTATTCATGTTCTGTGTTAATTCTTATGGTTAACATAGCGTAATAATTATACGTTTTTGTGAGATTAAATACCTACATTTAGCTTCCAGGTTTTTTTTTGATATAAAGTTTTTAATATTGTATGATGACCGAAATCATAGTTTTTACAGCATTAAAAATATCCAGTTTAGATATGCGATTGCGAACAAAATAGTCTCGTGATATTTTTTGAGTGCATGATCATTAGGTCAAATGTGTCTCTTCAGAGACTTTTTCAAACGAAATATGTATTAACAGACTAACTTTTTTCTTCGTATTGGGTTCATGTTTGGATATTTTAGTCGTTATGTTATGAATTCAGCTATAAAGTAATTCAAAACAGTGGTTCCCTTTGATAAATATGAATAGATTGGAAGACAGGATAGGGGAACATATTTCAAAATGGCTAATCAAATTCATGTTTCATCAACCTAGCCCATTATCTCAAAATCGATCAAGAAACCCAGCCTCGTCCATTGCAAAACATCTAATGATGAGTGGTCATCAAATTGACCCAAAAGCAGCCTTTCGAGTTGTGACATGTAATCAAAACCCACACACACTGAAACTACTCGAAGCTATCTTGATTGATAGGAAAAGTCCAACTTTATGTGTTCAAAAACAACTGTATGTTGACCTTTGTTTACCATGGTTCTAGTGAGTAAATGTCATGCTAAATAAGAAATTTTAACCTTATCTTCAAAACTGTATTTACACAAATAACATGTTGCTTGTATGTGACTGACGAGAAAGCACGAAATGGTACTATCTCACAAAATATGTCTTCTTAGTTCTCTATTCAAATATAAAGTAATTGTTGTGCAAAGCGGCAGGTTAGTTATATTTTGTTATTTTTGGAAGTTCAGTGTAGATGGTGTTTATGCGTTAGTCTTATGTTTAGCAAATATCATGTTGATTCATCCTTTTTGGACCAGTTCTAAGATCAAGTCAGTCCTGAAATCATCGCTGTCTTCTTATTTACATTGAGCATTATCAGTTCATATTTAGTTAGAACATATTTTAACTACGTTTCACTTATTGTTATGTTGGATTTTCATTTAGGTATAAAGTTTTTCTACTCTAGAAAATTATATTTATATATGAAAAGTATGCTTGATTCAGAAACAAGCGAGATAAGATAACGTTGTTTAACACCCGTTTTAAAAATATTTTATTGATGCGACAAATACTAAGGATAATCAAACTTTACATACCTTCCTAACATCACTTACCATCTTAAACAGATAAGAATTATTGAAGTAAAAGTCACGTGAAACAAACTGCACTTATATATCATTATCAATTCTATGAACTGTAACCATAGAAATAAGTAGTTTTTTTATCAGGTACATAAAATGATATTAAATTCCTTATTAGCTGATACAGGTCACACATCTTCGTCACTACCTTTCATTAGTCTGAAAGCAATAAAGAAATTATTGTTACTTCTATTTCCTACAAAAATCAGATTGAACAGTTCAGCCTTCTACAGGAATAAAATTTTAGACAAATAACTGTTAAATATTAGTGAATACTATATATTTTAATAATAAATAAAATACTTTGCTTAAGCCATCCTCTGGTAATCATGATTAACAAAAATCCAGAGTAAAAAACAAAACAGCTATAATTGATAATCAATAAATTCAGATATAGTATTACGTATTTCTAAACATCCTGGATGGTTTAGCAAATGGACAACTCCAGCGGCCTATTGATTTTATCATATTTAAAACGTAATTGATCAATTACGTCTTCTCACTGTTCTATCAAGATTTTATCATAGTTTTGATGTTAGTTGAACAGTTTACATAATCGTCAAAAAATAATAATGCAGGAAACATGATCAGTTGACAAAAACATTGAGGAAAACGTTTATTTGATTTAAGACATGATATCAAGCAATTTACGAAATTAAACACATTTCATCTACTTTTAACAAGTCTATTTTCCAAATGAATTTAACGGGAAATCACGATTAATGTATTTCTTTGTGTGATCACTTATGGGAGAATGGGATTATTTGAATTATTTTCAGGATACATCAGTTTGTTTATTCAGAGACCGACAGAATTAATGTTTTTGGCTTCTTATATAGTTTGAATTTTTTTTATTGATAAATCAGTTTTGTAATTATTCTCATGTGTATTAGCAGGATAGGTTGGTTTGTCAGTGTAGGTTTTTAGAAAAAAATGTACAATTTGTGTATTAGTTGAGAAAATCTGAGACGGTCCATGACTGTTGATTAAATTAACATCGAAATGTCATACAGACTGATTGGTCAATAAAAGCTGGAATTCAAAGACTGCAAATAGTTAGATTAATAAAACATCTTAATACTAGTTTAGATATGAGATAAAACAATAGTTTTTTCAGCTAATTAGTGACAAATGTTGTTGTCTGTAATTTAAGTAGTGGTAATAACGCTTGGTTATTTCAACCGTTTGAATATATATACAACCGAATGTGCATTAGAAGATTTGTCGTTCTTAAATATTTACTCATCACCATTCAAAGTCTTATATACTTCAAAAACAAAGCAAAAATCTAGTCATGACTTATATCTTATATGATAAATACCTGTCACATTATTTCATGATTATATTACCATTAATTATCAGAGATAGATTTTCAAAGTTCAAAACTTTCAACATTACAGATAAACCTTGCCCGACAAGCAATGGAACATCTTAATCCCTCGACCTCTTAGTTAAGTTTAGTAGTGAGATACTTCGCTTTCGGTGATGTATTTGGTTACATAACTATTTCCTATTATTTCCTAGCATTGAAACATATCTCAACTTCTTGTTCAAATAATGTGTAGCATACAATAATAAAAGAACACTAATTATTTCATGAACAGACATTTTCTTGATATGATTTTTGAGAGAGAGAGAGAAAGCAGAAAGAACAAACATGTGAATACTAGTAGTATTATAGTAGTAGTGTTATATGGAATGAATGCGCTGAATTGAATATGAAATCCTAACAGATAATCAAATCAATGAATCAATAATCACAGGACAATATTCACGACAACCAATTCATTCCTACATTAAGTGATTTTTGGAAATAGTGTTTTTATTTTAAGGAAAAAAAATTGACTACTAGTAATTTCATTTCACATGGAATTTATTACTAATGTAAATGTTATAACATAAATGACATTTCTGTTCCTTTTCTGCCCTTCCATTATTATGAATAACTCATATATATATATATATATATATATATATATATATATATATATAGGTTTAGCATAATTACATATATCTTTACTATAACACTAATAATCCTAATTGAATAAAATTGAATAGTCACTTAGTTTACTTATGTCAACATATCTGAAATAGCAATAAAACAGGGTTTCACTTGTTTATCTCATTCACCAACTTTTTTAGAACAGTAATTTTAAAAAATAAAATGCTTTAAGTAGTGTACTTCAAACAATTAAGCATAGAAGACCTGTAATTATGCTACTTTTATGAAAACAAGAGGATAGTATGACAGAAAACAATGCTGAAGTTTCCATGACACACCTAAATCAATCTAAACAATAATCTTTAGGTTATATATATATATATATATATATATATATATATATATATATATGTCTCTAAGTTTATATTTTCTGTGACTGTAGCAGGTTTGTAATTATCAATGTAAAAGATGAACATTGTAATCTAATCAAAGATTGCCCTCATGCATTGTAATACATTTATGAAGTCCTCATCAAACACCAAGCACTGAATGATACAACATAAGCAATTTTTCGCAGTTACTTCTTTAAACGATTTAACATTTTTTTTTATATTTAGACAATTTCAATTTATCTGTAGGTTATATTCGTTGAAAATGCAAATGAACCAGTTTCGCATTACTTTTTATTATTCATGCTGGAAGAATAAAAGACTGATGTTCACTGACGAAGTAAATTCATGTTTCGCAGTTTATAGCACTTCACTTATGTATCTATTAAGTGATCTAGCAATAGGTTTAAAAATTATTAATATGTTTTTTGAGTTTTTTCTTGAAATGCATAATCCTAACCGTTAAACATGAACCAGAACCAAATACAAAATATTTATATTACCTGAATTCTACGGGGCTGTTGAACTTTAAAAAAGTTTACGGTTTGTACAACATTCACCTGAAATCATGTGTCTGTAAGCATTTTATCATACATATTTGACATGTCAGTCAAATTTCACATAATACTATTGCGTAGCCTTAAAGTCCACATTGTTTTTTCTAATATTTGTATTAGGACAAAACATGTGAGTGATTGCAATTCGAAATATAACCTATTGTATCACAAGCAGTCAAGTACGGAATCCAAGTAAAAGAGTTCATGTCGTGGATTGAAACTGACGAAGAATCGCATACTCGAAGGAGGCAGCTATCCAGTGCTTTCAGAAGAAGTTCACCTAAGATCAAATTGTACCTGAAACTATGAAAAGTTTACACTATTCATAAAATTAATAGCATCAGTTAAAACAATAATGCAAACAAATCAATTGATCTGTGTCAATTCAGGAATTTTCGAAAACAGTGTAGTCTTAGTTTTTAATGTCACAAGACAAACTAACAAGTTACACTATATTACGTTTTCTCTGACTTGCTTCATCAGAACTTGTTCATGTGATAAGAACTTGCAAAAAATTCATCTTCAAACTAAAAGCATTGAAAATCACCAGTCTCAATTTGAATAGACCCTTGAAGTGATTTAATACATCTAAGATATTTGTTAATCCAAAGAGTTTAACTTTATTTTTAAAAATTCATATTCAGCACATAAATCATTTACGAAGAGAAAAGGATGTATAAATCAGTAATATTTAATAATGTCGTTAAAATTTCTGGTCTCATTTTTTCAATGCAGATTTTACATCCAAAGAAGCTCCAAACATTTATATTTCAACACGTAGAGTTGATACAGAGTTAATCAGTCGATTTATGAACAAAATCATTCAACTGAACAACACCTTATTAAAGTGTTATAAAAATGGTTTAACGTATTTTGTTGAACTGTGACATAACTAACATTTTTATTGATTACACTTTTCGATATTATAATAAATAATATGTATGCTGATTTATGGTCTTTTCTGATAAAAACATGCAAACATCTTAGTTAAAATAAAAACCGTCCACCAGATCAAGTTGGTTTGAAACAATATTTGATCGCTTTCGACACTTTCATTCGTATTCTGCATTTTTTTTTATTTTTCTAAAAATGCTTTTCTTCAGCTGTTTATTCACTAACCAAGTGTTTGATCTGTGCAAGGAAGTGGAAATGATAGTAAACTAATCTTACATGTTCTAGTCTGTATACAGTTCATATATTAATTTTTTTTGCGAACTAGTGTTGTTGCTTGTGGCTCTAGCAAAGTTGAAGGGTGGATATTCCAAAAAAAGAATAAAACGATTTCTTGTGAAACCTTTACATAAAAATAAGATTAATTTCAGTTAGATAAGTGTTGAATAGATATCTTAGATTCTTTAAATTTCTTTTTCTAGCGTTGTTTCAATTTAGTAACATGAAAAATAAAATGACCGTTTAGAGTAACATTAATGTATCTTTCATGTATTGTATTGTTTCCCTATATTTATTTAGATTATAAACTCACAGAACTAAGATCAGCACATTGTACTCACCTACTTTTTTTTTGTAAATTGCTTACAACAAGTAAACCGTACTTATACAAGTACTAAAATGTTGAGTTTTATTATCTTCAAATTTATAACTGTAGAAATTGTAACTAACAGGATGGTGAATTGTTTTGTTATACTATTCGCAAGTTTCGCTTTTTGGTTATCGATTAGGCAACGAAATAGCGTTAACTGAAAGCAATAGTAAGCACCTACTTCAACTGTTGCGAAACTAACTGAATTAAGCTGTAAATTTCTTGTATTCACCTACTGGAATTTACCATTGTTTTGCCCATTTATAACGGGTTACTAATTTCGTTGACGGTACAGCGGAACGAAGAAAAAATTTGCAAAATGATTAAACCTAATATAACCATACAATCTTATTTATTTATACAATGATTGAAACGCCTTTGGAAGAGCCAAAAAATAGCGTACTAAAATAATCCACCAACTAATGTCAGTGAAGGATTTTCCGAGGGGAAATTGTAAGCCGAAGGTCAAACGGTGCGAAAACATGGAAGTTCAAAGTTTCAGAACAAAATTATAAAATTAGGACTAATCCAAGTGATTTTTTGGGATCTGACGTCCCCAACAGTTTCACAATCATTTGATTAGTAAATACGTATTAATAACTTGACCAGGATATCTTACGCTCCGTGAAATACACTTAGCCTCTACCGCCAACCAAATTATTCCGTTTGGTAATCTTCATTAACAAGTATAGCTTATCGATCTCATACACACACTGTATATACAATGAACAGATCTCAGCATTTAATTTACTTGAAAAACAAAGATGATGAAACATATTTGATTTTATTGGTTTTCAGTTGTATTTATACATTAAGATGTTAAAAATTTGTGATTTTAATGTTGTTCAAGACTTTCATTATCAATGGTTAGAACATGATTCTTTCATTGTTCATTCGTTCAAGTAACTTTGTAACAAATTCAGAAAGGATGAAATAAGAATATTTTATTGGATATATAAGTGGAAGTTCAATTTATTTGATCGAGTAAATATAAAACGCTGATAACATTGCACTGTAGAAATGTAATTAAATTTAATGTGTATAACATATGATGAATAAGACTGAAACTTATCTCATTGTATAGTCAACAACTTACTGAGCTGATAACTTCCAACCATTTATGACATTTAATCACGTTTATTTCTGTGTAGATATTTCTTCTTGTGTAACAAAACAAGTTAATTTTGTGAGTAAAAAACTAAGACTATGGTAGAGCTATCTTGTCATTTCACATCAGTTTATTTTGTACCTATTTTACTAGTTTGTATGTCATTTATTATTTGACATTAGGTCATTGGTTTTCACAATCCCAACCATATTTGTTCATCCAATCTTTAGAAAATAGTGCAATGAAAATATAATTTCAATTGAATTTACTGTTATTCTAAACGATTATCCTACTTTCAAGTTTATGTACCAATTTAATTCTCTGTTATGCGCGGAAATCTATAATTACATATTTATAATAAGTTTAAATTTATCAAAATTGTTTTCTGAGAACATTCTAGATGAGATTTAATGTCCACTAACTCTTAGCTAAATCATCCAACTGTACAGTATTGTACTTACTAGGTAAACTTTTATCGCTTTCATAAATATCAATAATTCAATGAGAAGATAAAAGTTTTTCAATAATTTGTGTATCGCTGTTATTTTATCTGAATCTTCTGTATGAATATCAAGTAGAAATCAAGTATAAGCTCTATTAAAATAAACACTGATCGTGCTTGAAATAAAGTTAAATCTATTTCCTTTATCACATAAATGTTAATATTTCTGTATCCGGATCGTTGCACTTAACTATACATATTATTCATTTTAATTTAGATTTTTTCTAATGACATTTATTGATTCAATTTAATTCTACTCACTCTCATTTACTGCTATCGATCATCCGAAGAAGTATTTTCAAAAAGTTAACCGATTCGCTTTGCTACATAAATATGCAATTTATAATGCGGTAGTGAAGATTGTTAAGTTACTCATTGAAATCATGAGTCGATCAATGATAGACCACCATTAAAAAAACTTGGAAGCAATAGACGGCTGTTTTGTTCTGGTGCACATCCACAATGAGTCCCAAACCAAGACAAAACAGCCGTCCAGTGCTTCCAGGTTTCTAATGGTGGTCTAACATTGATCGATTCATGATTTCAATACGTATTTTAGTAGACAATTGTTGTAACGAATTCAAATCTCAGTATGCAGTTGTGTAGATTGTTGAACCCTACTGTGAGATCAAGAACAAATATAAGATAGACCACCATTGAAAAACTGAAATCATTGGATGATTAATGATGTCAGTGGAATTTGAAGCTGCTCAATGATAACAGCTGTATTTTCAAAAGTGATCAAAATAATACCATCATGGTGATGATAATTTCACAGTTAAACAAACACCAGTTATAATTTTTAATGTCATTATTTATAATTTATTTATTAGTACCATATATATATATATATATATATATATATATATATATATATATGTTCAGCTAACAATTACTATACATAAAAGACTATGTTGTATGAGATATGAAATACCCACCAGACCGTTGCAGAATACATTTTTTTTAAAAAAAGATCATATCACCAAAGCATTGGGTGGAAAGTGGTATCAAGAAAAGTAATAATGTATTTTAATGGATGGATGAAATAGTTATGTTTTTTTTAAGAAACGGTACTGGATAATCAATAAGAGACTATTTTTAAAGCAACTTTTGTCTCATTTTAAGCAGCAGTCAAAGTACCATGCCAGTATTAAGCAAGAAACATGTCAGATTGAAAATAATAGTCAGATTTTAGGAACTGGTGAATTGATAGTGTACGTATTATCAGCGTTAACACTATGACTTTGAACATGAATCATCATTATATCAGTAGCTGTTAATATTTAACTGAATAGTTCAATAGATGTTGTATACCGAGTATGTAAAAGTAGTACTTGAAGCAATCAAAGGTATCAAATTTCGATCAACTACTACGTTTCACCTGATAAGCTTATCTGATCTTACGAGTACTAAGCGAAATCAAAATAACCGATAAGTATCCAAAGCCTACAAACAAATCTACACTGAAACTTATCCAGTCATTTTTAGATGTTGATTCCTTTTGTATGACAAAAAAGGTTTCAATCATCAAGTGTGAAAAAATGTTCACAAAATAAGAAAGAATATGTGTGTATGCGCATATATATGCCAGTCTCTGTCTCCCACAAAGGAGATATCAATTAATTTTCTTATTATTAAGCTACTAGTAAAAATAAGAAAATTTAGATAGTTGCAGCAAGGTCAAATGAATAGTTATGATGTTACACTTTAAAATAATTATGATGAAAACAAGCTACAGATGATCCAAACAGAGTGAATAAAAATAAGGTCAACTTATAGGTTGACTAGCAGTTTCTATGATGTGATAAATCATTAATTCATGAAAGTATATTCATAAACATGCACAAACACATATATTAATACTTACTTTTCGTATTGATCCTTGATTAGCCTATTTTGTCTCCAAAAGGGAGATATAAAAAACAGGTATAATTATGAGTAGAAATGTGTGTTTTCTTTCTTTCTTACCCAGTCGATTCAATATTTATTACAATGTTTGCTTCTATTAGTGCTATTGCATAGGATGTTGTAAAAATAGAAATGAAACTGTGGTATTAGAACACTGTGTTGAGTGCTGTTGATGTATTCTCCACGTTGTCTTGTAAAAATATATTTACATTTATTTCTGTGTCGAAATTTTCTCTAAAAATTTCTGATGTTTTCTTAATTCATCTCAAGCAGCATCACATGAAAAGTATATTATGGTAAACCGCTTGATGTATACAAATTACAAATTTCAACTTCATTTAGCTCTCAACAAATAACGTCACACCAACTACAGCTTACTGACTTTATTGAGAACGTTTTTGTTAACTCAGAATTGCACTATTGATAATACCATGTACATTACCGAATCAGTTAGTTTTATAGTCTATCTATCAGTCATACTGGTAGACTCTCATGGATTTAATTAACTTAACATTGAAATATTTTCTTTTTTAACTGTTGAGACTGACTAGTTTTGGTTTACTTGTGATAAACAGTTTTTTTCAATAAAATGTGAACTCGTGTTGTTCAGCTATAAATTTCAGTAAGTTGCTATCAAGCTGTGCAAACAACAAGTAATAATCCTGTTCTGTTCATCTAGACATTATTTCAAAAATGTAGGAAACAAATTATGTACGCTCTATTAAAGTAACTTTTTATACAATCTGATAATAATTAATGAATGACCTACCACTGGTATTTCTGCTTACGAGTTTTTAATGTTCTAAAATTATGAGAAAAATCCAATTCACCATGTAATATCAGTCATTTGTCAATTTATTTGATAGTATGATCTAAATGTCAAGGTAAGTTAATGCATTTCCATGTCCTAAATTTAGCTCTTTCCTCATGGTTTAGATAAAAACATTTTTTTCTAACGGATGTATAAACTAATAAATGCTAACATTCTATAAGTTCGTAAATCATGAAGCAACTTTCATCAATAAATATGAATATTTCAAATTAAAGTTATACTTTCCATAATCGGTTACATTTCTGCTTTTATTGTAAACCTCAAAATTAGTCTTTAGCAAAATTTACCTAAAAGTTAAATGCTTCGTCCAAATCAGGTTAAATGAAACATCAATTTATTTTAAATATTCAAGTAATTTAGCATTTATGACACTATATTTAGTTTTTTGTCTGTAATTTCTTCAATTCAGAGCTAAAGAACCATAATAACGACTAAAAACTGTCAAAAAAGTTAAACGCACTTCTTAAGTTTTAACACCAACCACTACTTATTTCGCCACAAAAAATAACTTACTCAAAAAATAATAATAATAAGTAATTTTGAATAAATATATTTGTTAGGAATTCGAAGGTATAACTTCATTTACTAAAAGCTAAAAAAATAAATATACTTTTGTTATTTCCAGTTTTGACTTGACATTACAATTTCATTTTTAATAGCTAAGTTGCCAACTTTCATTCCTTTCGCATTAGGCATTTCGAAAACAAAAGCCAATTTACTTTTCACAATATCTTTGTATTTTCTACATGTTGCACTAATGTACAAGAATATATATATTCATATCAGGATTATAAGAATTTATTATAGCTCTGAAAGTAACCATTTGGTGTCTCAAAATTCCTATGAAATGTAATTTTAGGAAGACTTGTCATAAATGTAATCTAATAGGAAATAATAATCAATGGGGAAGTGGTACAGATTAGTGGTGAAGGCAAATAAATACAACAGATAATGAAGGAATGTACGAAAAAAGATGTTCCCTTTTTAAAATATGCTAGTCAAATAGTTACTGTCATCCTTATATCCTGCAACCTAGATAGATCAGTTGTTGATTGAAATAATATTATATTTTGTTCGTTTATTCACGACTATTACAATAAAAATACACTATGCATAACCATTGCATTTTAGTTTTGATGACAGAGTAAATGCTCCATTTATTAAGTCTGAATGACATTCATTTCTATTCATACTATTTGGATATTGAAGAGATTTGGTTTGACTACAACTAGAATTTTCTCGTTTACCGGTATCATGTGTTGCTGTTAAGTTGTGCTGAACTGTGTCTTTAAAATCATTCAGCAATAATTCATTTTCACATTCTGTAGTACTGTTAGGGAGTGAACCATCTCCGCGCATATTTACTGCATTTATATTGAAATAGGTATTGGATGAAGAAGAGGATGTGTACATTTTGTATGATGAAGTTCTTGAAATTTGTGACGTATTATTATTACCGGAAGTATTATTATTAATTTTAGTATTTAAACTACTGTCATATGGTTTAGGTAATATGAAATAAGTCAGATCATCGTTAAGGGAAGGTGTTAAAGAAGTATTATCATTTTTTAAATGGTTAGTGCTCAGCTGCTCAATTTGTTTATTTGTCTGAAGATATGATTCAATAAACCGATTAATTTCTACACATATCGAACTGAAATCTGGTCTTTGATCTGGATTACTATTCCAACATGAAGTCACTATTTTATATATATCGGCAGGACAGATGTTCGGTGATGGCAAACGGTATCCTTTCTCTAGCATTGCAATTACTGCCTGATTTGTCCAATTCCAATAAGGCCTTTCACCCAAACTGAATAACTCCCAAGTGACGATGCCAAACGACCATACATCACTGGCAAATGTGATTTTCCTGTACATTATAGCTTCTGGAGCCATCCAGCGTATTGGAACTTTACCACCCTTTAAATAATAAAATGAAAATTTTTCCAGACAGATGAGATGAAATAAATGTATTAAGTAAGGAAACTTAAAATGGTTTATGATGTATTTGTGAAATAAATTTTCGTTATAATACAATTTGAATCTACCAACAGATATGATTGTAAGCAAAAATAAAATAATTTTACAAAATTCAGTAGTCAGATGTTCTATGAAATATTCAAATTTAACAAGGGATGTCGATCATATAAACAATTGTTTTAAATTTCCAAAGGATATTCAATTAGTTAAAAGCATTGGATCATCTTCAGTGGATGACAATTAATTGTGATTTAGCTTTAGATCATTTTCAGCATGTAAGATGCAACTGCAAACCCAGTAAGCTTCACACTGAATGACAGACAAGTTTACACCAATAGTTTCATATGGTTGATGGCAACAATAATGGGTTCAAAGCTAACTTTCTTATTTCGAGAATGACAGTCTGTATAGTGATTTTGTGCAAAAGTATATAGTGTTAACCATAATTGATGAAAGACGTTTTTGTCCAGACAACTTCTGAGAGTGGGTGCTGATGTCAATCCTAACGTGATGGATACAATCACTTTTTAATTATAGGTTTCTCTAATAAAATTCAACACTCATGCATTGAATTACTCTCCACTCATTTAATCTCCAATCTAAACTGAACTATAGACTGTTAGCATCAATCAATAAAATTAAAATAATTATTCTTCTACTGAAATGATAGTGTCATATCGAAAATTAAATGAAAATTTTATTTCTTATAAATTGTTCATAACAAGCTTTCTGACGGATTATTTCCCCTTGTAAACCATCCAACAGAATTCGAATTTCATAAATCTAATTGACGAATGGTTGTAAGGTATACTCTGGTGTTTCTTTACTTACTATTCTGATAGTTTTGTTTTTTAATTGTCTCACATATTTTCCAGGTTTTTTTGAAGTGAAAACATAGTCCAGAAATTCGCTTTATTTGAAAAACTGAATTTTCATGTAATCCATACCTTATCTGAGAATTAGATGGTTACTTCAAGAAAATGTATTTCAGTATTATTCATTTTTTAAGTTAACTTGATAAACAACACGCTCTAATTAAGACACAATAACTTTACATTCACCGCATGTCCGATCTACTCATATAAATCAATTCTGAATCAATTAGAAGTATCTCATTACAAAAGTAGTCTCTGTTTGTTCGTTCGATATATTCAAGGACTTGAATATAAGTTGAGAATTCAGCCCACAGTATTTCAGAGGACTGAAGCATTAAAGATGAAGTCGAGAAGCAATATATTATCACATCATAACTACCTAACTGAATATTAGACAATTCATGGCAAAAGACATTACCGAAGGATGTAAACTTCATACAACTGTTTGAAAGGGAAACTTTTGTTTCAAAACTACCGTTGGATTTTAAACGCTTTATACTCTGGAAATGTACTAGTGTCCAACAAAACTTACAGTAAATGTATACGCATCTTCATCAGAATCTGAATCACATTTTCGCGTCAAACCAAAGTCAGACACTTTACAAACATTAAATTTATCAACAAGTATATTACGAGCTGCCAAATCCTAAAACAAAAAACAAAATAAATGAATTTATAAAAAATTGAATAGACAGCAAAATCATGGAAAATAATCTAGACTAAATTTAAATCTGTTTCAAGTGTGATTTCAAAGCCTACCATATAATATTACACGTTTAATTTAGGGATTCAGTCAGGTTTCATCATTCAAGGGGCAAATAATAAATTTCGAAAGAAGGTTTACACTGAGAATCATTTGATATTTTTCCGAAACTTTTTCACCAATTGTGTGAATCAATCTGGTTCCGCGATTAGTAGTAACTGGTTAACAACTACACTATCAGAAATGATTTTAGTAATAATCGCTAAATGTCGAAAAATTGAAATAATCTTTGCAGAGTGAAGTAATATTTTTCCAGGTTACAACACCGCTAAAAGCCTAAAAGTAATTATGAACTAATTGCGTTTAAGAATAATAAATATTGATTATAAATAACAAGTTAATCACTGATTGCGTCAACTTACTCTATGAACAAAGTTAAGACGTGAGAGATAATTCATGCCGCATGCAACATCTCTCAACATATACAATAATTGTTCCATAGATAGTGTATTCCCATTGCGCTTAAAATCAAAGAAAGTGAAAAAAAGCAATATTGAACAAAGTTAAATTGAAACAAAAGAAGATATAACGAGGAGATAGATTACTTATTACGTCAGGTATTGAGCAGCAAAAATTTATTACCGGTTATTATCTCAATGTTAATACAAAGGAGATATGGAGCTTCTTCAATCTGGCTACACCTCGTTTATAATTTTAGTTATACTGAAACCAGTTAATCGTTCTTTGCGCGATTTCTTTGATATACTTATATTCTTACTGTGTTGCATCAAGCTAATTATTCAGACTTTAACGTTAATCGTTTGCTCATTTTCTTGAAGAAAATCAGTTGCATAAAATACAAATTATTATTATTGAGCACATGTTGATAATTCCTGTCGGTCATTGTAATATTCAAATCCTTAAATGAACTAATACAAAAACCATACACATATATAGAATGAATGGTTTTATAATCAATACCTTATTAAACCTGAATTTTGTATCGCGTATACTAGTTAGCTTTAAATTGACCATAACAATTTAAATACCATTCTACATAAAGGATTTTTGTAACAAGCTACTTTTTCACTCATACATTTTTTTTACTTAAATAAGTTAATCTGTTTCTAATCAATAAAAAAATAAATATTTAGACATAGTTGGAAAAGATTTGTTCATTGATGCTTCAGATAAAAACATGAATAGACATTGATAGTTGTCATAGCGTACTTTCAAGGATTTAATGAGCTATTTCATCAATCGAAATCAATACTTTGAACTAGCACATGAAACAATAAAATGTGATGATTAAATGAATGAAAAGAAATAAATCCCTTAACACTATTCTTATATTTGTCTATAAGAGGTGAACTAATTAATCTGTGAACTTTAAGGTTATGCAACAAAAAACACTTGATTTAAATTCACCATGAATTATTGTTTATATTTGCTTAGACAAATGTTTCTTAACACCTGACAATTTCTCCTAGTAAGCTTACATCTTATTATTATCTTAGTAACGTTCAATGATGGGATTCAGTGTGTGTTTGTTCTTTCTCTTTAGTTAACCGATAAATGTTATTTTATTGATTTTCTTCAGTTGAATAGAAAATTCTAATGCGCATAATAATGACCTAATTGAAAAAAAAAACCAGTACATAACAATGGAAAGATACTATTGATCGGTAGTTATTTTGTCGAAATAATAATATATTTTGATAAAAGTGTTTAATCCTGTCCTTATTAGTATTGTGTTTATCATTGAACAAGTTAATACAAACCTAATTTATTCATTATCGTCGGTTAAGTAGTATGTTTCTAAAATCTCCATGTTTAAACAGAAGTGATATTGATTTCCATGAATTGTTCGCCCATTTTAATTAGATTCCTAAATAATTTACTTGATCAAGATTTGTAAACTGTGTTTAGAATAAATTCTTTGAATACTGTTTTATAAAAGCTAGTTCTGTTTTACATACGAAGTTTAAATTTTTATCCAACTGAATGCCGAAAAAAACTTAGCTAATGTATATGTATACGTGAATGCTTAGAATGAAAAATGAAGCTAAATTTGTAATAATTCAATGAAAATATTAATGAGTATTTGAAAAAAAGAAATATATTCTAATCACTTACACGTAAATAATTATCCATTGATCCATTTTCCATAAATTCAATAACAATCATTTTAGGTTCCGATTTAGTGACTAATCCAATCAATTGTACAATATTTGGATGATCTAATTGACTTAATGTATTCGCTTCTGTTAAAAAATCTTGACGTGTTTTTTCACTGACATCTGGATGTAACATCTTTATAGCAACAAGTTGAATTTTATTTTCACCGGTAGTTATAAAATCACCTGCGCATACTTTACCAAATTCACCTGTATATTTAGTAATAATAATAAAAACAATAATCAAAGCAATTATGACAAGTGAACAGCATTAATAACATAATGTAGCTTAAAGAAAATCGTAACAGTTTTTGATGACTTTAATTCTTATTACGAAACTCTAATAATAATTGATAGAATGAGCGACATATCAACGTTCATCTGCTCAAAATCAATTTATTGCCATACAAAAACACATTCAAGTGTGTGTGCAATGATTACAACCGATTATTTCAAGAGATCTAATACTTTCTTTTATCGTTTTTAATGTTTGTTGTTGTTTGCATAACTGTCTAATACTTAAGTGGGAAGTCGTGACCAGTGAAGTTCAACCTGTTCGGGTGTAGACAGTAACTACCGAAGACTGTATATGAGGTTGCGCAACTCCGTGAATTGATCAAGTTAGAGATTACCACCGTTTGATACCGGCTCAATGGTCCAGAGGTTAGGCGTTTGCGCAAAAGACCGAACGTCTTGGGTCCGAATCCTGCGAGGTGCAGGAGTCCTGGATGTATACTGCTGATGGGTCCCATACCAGGACAAAATGGCCGTCCAGTGCTTCCAGGTTTCTAATGGTGATCTAACATTGAGCGATTTATGGTTTCGAAATGTTACACTTTAGTCACAAAATAAATTTACCACTTAACAGTATTTCAGTGTAGGATGAAATAATCTTTTATCAATAGGCATCATTTTTATTGTTGGACGTTTATGCTTTGAAAACTGCATAAAATATACCCATTTAAGACTAATGTCATTGTTTGTATTATGATGAGAGTACAGAATAATTTTAAGAATAATAAAATGTTGACATACACTTGACAGAAGTTATAGTGTAGAACATCAAACCTATTCAACAACATCACTGTTAGATATTCAACACTATAAGTAGAAGCTGAAACATTTTAAAATTTACAAAACTTCCTAACCATACACATGTCATGGAATGATAATTGTTATTCTGTCAGTAAACATTTTCACAAACAGTCGTTCATATTTTTTATTTTGAAAAATGTTTCTTTATGCCTACATTTAAACTATGTACAGTATTTTGTCGGAAATCAAGAATGATACATTTAGTTTATTGACAATTAACATTTAGTCTAGTAGATATAACGTTCTTTTTTGAAATTTCTACGTTATACAACGCACTTACGACTTTTCAAAACGATATTATAAAAGATATTTTTTCAAATCCATCCACTGTTTCCAAAGTGATCATTGAACTGTTTTTCACTACCATTATTTGCTAATTCATATAAACAGTTGGAAGTATACAAAACTTATTACTTCTTAAGGAACTATGTATTAAGGAGAAGAACATATGAATTTATAAAGGGTTTAATTTACACTGACAAATTACTCCAACTTACCTTCTCCTATTGTACTTCTGATCATTATCCGACGTGGATCGATTTCTTTGCTTGTTTCGGGAATTGTAATGGCTGGTTGTGAAGGATCACACATGGTTGATTTTAATGGAGTTGAATGTTCGCTAGCTACTGGACTATCTTGATCTACAATCAGTATCAATAAAAGTTTAAAATTAACTTAGGAGGAAGTAACTGGATTTGTTTTTTTTTCAAGTAGCTTTATTGAATTACCTTTCTTAGCTTAAGATTGAACATCACATCTTACAGTCGGATAGTTCAATTATTATTTTTAACAAATTTTAAAATAACCATACTAAACAAGAGGAGTTACAATTAATAAAATATCAAAACCAGTTTACAGATGCCGAATTTTCGCAGGTAATTAACGAAACTATTTATGTTTATGCTAACACAGTACACGAAACTGAAAGTCAATTTGTATTTAGTGTGTATCGTTGCTAACAACTAAGATAAAAGAAGCAGGAGTGAGAGATTATGAAATTAGGAATCTTAATAAATGATCGGAAAGAAGTAACAAATATGAAGCGAATTCGTTCCTTGGAATTACAATATTTAAGTTTAGGAGTGTTGAATACACCAGTATGTTTTACTAAATTAAATACTTTTAAATTTACATTGAAACAGTATAATTATTAGTCTGAATAATTACACACAACATAAGTTAAGAGAAGTAATGATATAATCACAAATCGAAATTATCACCTTGTGGCTTCATCTAAAAATATGTTTATTAATACTGAAAAATAATCAAGAAGAGATCAGAAATTTCTAGAACAATCCACGACAGAATTTAGACGTATGAATGCCAGCTAATTTTAAACGCAGCTAAAAATACATGTTGGCTTCATCCATCTGTTCGGAAATTTTGTTACTAAATATGAAATATATTCTCATGTTGGAACGTAGTGTTAGTTATTTTATGATGACGACATTCACTCTAACAGAAGTACTACTGAATATTGGTGTTGCATCCGAGGACAATATTTTTTGTTACTTCGTGCTGACATTTTGATTTTTGTCAGGCGTAGACTGTTAGCACCATCCCTAACAATCCGCTTGTGAAATAGTGCCAAATAGATTAGCAGCTACTTCACTAACGTATGATAAAGACTACAAAACATTCCTAAAGTTCATCCAAATTGAAACTTCAATATGTAGGCCGTAGCCAAGACAAATATCCGTGTTGAGGACGTTTCCAACTACTTAATCATTTCATATAAGTGTGATGAAATACTGTAGTAATTCTCGCTTATATGTTTGTGCCTTATTTTAATAATATCGTAGTATTCTGCACAAACTACAAAGAGTACAATCAAGAAGAATAATAATTTAAGTATTTTACACCTGCATAAGTTGATAATCAGAGAGTAAGGTAAATAATACTTTAACTGTTGGCAACCAAAGATTACTTATCAGATTTGTATTAGATTTTAAGATAACGAAAAAATGTCAGCTAGACATTGAGAAAAAGGAAGTATAAGCTTATCTATTTATCAGTAGCCTCTAATCTATAAAACCCGGTTATCACCACCTAGAAATTTCCTGTTTTAACCTTATCAGCTGTATATAAAAGTCTAATTTAACAATGAGTAGGAATTTATCAGATAGATGTTAAAAAGTTTTTAACTTACAAACTTCTGTATATAATACATTATAATCTAAACCTTATAATCTCTATACAGTAACTAGAAGGAATCAAATCAACAAACAATGAATGACTTATAAGTTAGGTTGCATTGCTCATTACAAAAATGAGTATAGCAAAAATAAATTTAAGTCAGTCAATCTGTTTTCAATTTTTTTATGCTTATTAGTGACCTACAGAATACAAATAATCATGTTAAATTAGTTTCAATTATTTATTTATTTATTTATTAGTTAGTTATTCTGTCTTCAGCTTTAAATTCATTCACATAAATGGTATCAATTATTTACTTGAAGTGAATAATCATTACCAATGTGAACATTACATCGGTGCATAAAAAGTTTTTAAACATCTACAAAAGATTACTACCTATGCCAATTACAACAAATGTTATCAACAAGTAATTTATTTATCTATCAAATACTCTAAAGCATTAGATTATATACTTTTCTTTAAGTTCAAAAATATTTAGGTTTGAAGAATGAAAATACTATGAACACAAAGAAGTTCTGCTTAGGTTCATTAATTTTAAACAGAAATTGTTTTTAACTATACAAAGAAACGGCTGATTAAAATATGTACGCATCGGAAAACCCAATTTTCAGACATAACAAAAGCAACAACTATTATGCTTATGATAGTAGTATGATTAAAAGTAATATAATAAAGGTACAAATAAAATCACAAAATTTATGTCATTACCTTCAAGTTGCAAATCACATGGTGTATGCTTCTCTGTCATACCATTCATTGAATTTGGAACGAGAACAGTCTCCATTTGTCTAAAGATGAAGTCAGATTTTGAATAGAATTCTGAACATAATTTATTCCAATACATTATTCACCAAATCAAGTTAATTATTAACATTGTCTTTCAAAAGCATGAATGTGAATAGTAGGAACGACATGATACAGTATAAGCCATCTAACCAACGTAAATTCAGATGAAAGAACTAGTCACTATGTCTTCATGATTCTCAACTATATAATAAAACAGTTTGACATTTTCCTTAATCTCTCTGATTCTCTAAAATCAGTGACTTGAGATGTTTGGCTGTCAGAATGCATGGATACCGGATCGAGTTGTTTTGAATATTTAGATAAGTAGGTATTTCAGATTTATTTAGAAAATTGATCATTTGCCTGAAGTAATGCAAATCTCAGAAGTTCGCTTGCTAAACGTGGATGATCAACAAACGATGACCAATGTGTCTGAGATAATCGATGTGATACGACGCGAAAGATTTTGATTTTATGATCATATCTCATAGCTAGGAGTTTGAACGACCTTTGTAGCTCCAGTCCTCTATGGCAATTTATTTTATGTTAATACTTTATAAGTAGGCATATTAACTTCTATTCTTCTGAAGAGTGGATTTTGATTTTAAATCTGTCAATGGCTTTCGTTATTAATTCAATTGTGTGCGCAACTATCGCTCGGCCACACTTTATGACATCAAATAACATTCATTATTCTGCATCCCAATTATTGAGTTTAAAAATCAAAAACGCATTACAAAAATCATAGAGCATCCTGTACACTGTGAACCGCGATCTTTAAAGTTATGATAAGTATCACTGGCTAACCGTCCATATTTATGAGTAAAGAATGATAAAAAAGGGTTTAATCAAGAATCTTATATCACTTGGCGTTGATGGTTACTGACCAATAATTCATTTTCACTTCATAAAACTTCACTTCTTTGTTTGCTACTACTTGTAAACATCATCTCTTAATTGTGACAAATAATTACATATTTCATGTGTACATTCACTTTAATCAATCCGATGTAAACCGAAGAACAAAATGACACAGGAAGTAAACCCGAATTTCATCTACAAAATAAATTGTTTAGATTGAGAAAAACACTACATAGGACAAATGGGACGTCCTCTTTTGCTTCATTTGCGGGAACATCGATTAGCAGTCAAAACGCCAAGATATTTCTTCCCTAATATCGAAACATACAGTCAACTATGGACACATTTCCAATTGGAACCATGTTGAAATACTGGAAACGGATGGCACAAAGAACTTTATAGAATTCTCAGTAGCTTGGACCTAAGGTCAATCAGCAATCAATAAACACATCGACATTGACCCAATTTATCAACTTATCAGAAAAATCACTGCTAACATAGGATCAGGAAACAGAATAAAGGGGGATACAATCAAAACAAAGGTGCACACAACGTCAGGTTTAAAGTCAACAACAACTAATCAAGGTTGAGGCTAACAGAACAAGCTACGGGTCAAAGGTGGAGAAATTCGAATACTTCACTTCTATCTGAAGTTTTTGCTGATGATGTTGTTCGAAAGAACAATGAAAGCTCCACAACCAAAACATCCAGCTCAGAGAACAAAACTCCACCACAATCAAAAATGTTATTATTCAGACAAAAATTACAAAAACATCATAACTTACGTATTTTCTTCTGTAGATCTAGATCGCTTAGCACAGAAACGAAGAAAGATAAGAATAACCAAAAGGGAACATAACAGAATTACTCCTAAACCTAATATACCCATAAGTATCCGAAAGCGTTTAGAAGTTTGAGCTGGTTTAATAATTTCAGAAACATTTGATGATATTGAATCTTTTGAATTACTATCCATAAGTAGTGAATCGTAGGTTACTGATTCTAAAATAAGAGTGTAAAGTTCAAATTTAAATAGATTATAAAAGTGATTAATAGTATACCCAAAAATTCAGAAGTAAGTATTCAGAAAAGATACCGGCTAGGTATAAATTAAAATGTTTTAAACGAGTTAGTTAAAAATTACAACTACAAAAACATGATTTTATACTTTATATAAAAAACAACGTAAACGCATTTGGTATACTGTCCTGAAATTAGTAATAACAACAGAAGAAAAATGTTATAATATAACTATAAAAACCAGCACAAAAAGATCCCAGTTAATGACCTGAACAAATATTAAGTCGCCACAAAATCAATGAACTTCAAGTTAAGTTTCTGGTAAATCCAGTATTATATTGATCTTAATTCATAGAATCATTTTCTCACTTACATTGTTTATTCAGCTCATATCATCATATTATAAGGACCAACTTGAACATAGATAAATTCATAATTCACACACTAAAGTTATGGTTCTTCGTACTTTGGTGCCTAAATAAGAGAACAGGTGATTTCATTCAAAATTCTTCTAGCCCTAGAATCATTTTCTCCATATACCTAAATGTAAAACGTTCTAGAGTCCATAAAGTTTTGTATTTATTTAAGAGATAAACTTCAGTATAATTAATGATAGTAAATGGTGGTACAATTAAAAAATGATCCCACACAAAACTTTTTGTATCTCAATCGTAAACTCTAAATGAGTTATTAGATATCCATGGAGGACTTTTAGACTATTGAGGAACATCAAACACCAAAACGCTCGATCATTTAAATCTAAAAACACAATCTGATGTTATGGGATATTATTCCCGAAGAGACTATTCTGAAAATATTAGCTTAATGAGATGACATTACTCTGAAATTATAATTTCTGAGTACCTTATAGTTTATCTGTGCCTGTCACTTAGTATCCCTGTGTTTATTTATTATGAGAAATAAATTCAAAAATGATAAATTATAGTTTAATAAAATAAAATTGATATTATTGTCGGTAAGGGAAAACTTAGACCACCAGAGACCCACAGATTTTTTCATTGTGTCAAAATCTATGAAGCACTGTAAACGATGGTAAGAATAATGCAGCACGAAGTCCTATTTTTAAATGTCATTTTTTAAACCGGTAAAATTATGCAGCAGATTCAGATCTCCTTTATGATAGTATGAAAATACAATCGGCGATTGTCAAGTGGCCGATTGTTTGAGGTTTCTTAAGGGTCATAAGTATCAACTCAGGAATAATTACCATGGGTGATTCCACTTGATCAGTTAAACAATACTTTATAGATACAAATTGCTATGATTTTAGATTAACTGTAACTCTTGGAATGATAAAATAATATTGATTAATATGTATCTTTTAACAGTGATATAAATCACTGTAGTCTATCATATCGGCATGCTAACACATATGAAATTGAAAAATACGCACTGTTATTCAAATTTGTCACCTTACTGATAAGACACTTTATGCATTGTTATACAAAGGAAAAGAGACGAAAGCAAGTAACAAGAGTTATCTGATTTTAATGTACTATAAATGGTGGGATTTTTTTAATAAGATTTTTAGATAATGTCAAAAATATCTGAATTTAATGATAATATACGTGATACTACGTTTGTCTGAAACGAATAATTCTTGAAATGAAGATTTAAGTTAATTTCTGTCAGTATCCGAATAATTTACTAAAAATCAACTGTTCTTAGTACAGTGACAGATTCAAAAATAAACGAGCGACAGCTAGTAATATAAGTGTAACACATTGTTAATTGGAAACAGATCTTCTATTTTCAACTCTGAATTCCGGGTTCTTGGAAAAGCTGGTTGACAATTTTTTATTTTAATCTGATATTTTATTACACTGATATGTTCTTTATAAATCTCGAATAGATTTTTTATCATTTTCATTCTTATTTTTCATCAATGATACTATTCTTATAACAACATTTATAAATTACACCAGTGTGATAGTTATAAAACTTTATCTTTACATAAAAAATATCTACTTAATATAGGGCTCAGTGTACTTTATGCATATCAATAAATGCTGATTTCATTGAATCAGTGATTTTTAAGGAGATATGGAATAATCTATAAGTATCAGCTATTAAATTGACTTCTGAATTCGAGGTAAATTAAACTGTCAAATCTTTACAATTAATTCAGTGATGTTTCAACCGAATAATGAAGAGACAGATTAATTCCTATTAAAACACCGAGATTCAAACTGCTAAAATTGAACTGTATTAAATAGGTGATTTACGAGAGTGATATGAATATGTATACTTCATTCAATGTTAAAATTGCAAAAAATATTATATTATATAGTTTTAAGTTGTCATTTTTTCAACAGATTTCTCTCATTATATTCAAGTATTATTGAACATACAAAATAAATACTTTTGTTCGTTATTTTAAGAAAATAAAACTCTACCATCCTTACCTTCCTCGTTGGGGTAACTTTCATCAGTATTTGAATATCGATAAACTGATTTCTTAAATATTCCCCAGCCAGCTGAGAGATGAGGTCTCACCTAAAAGTAGTGAAACATTAATAACGTTTAACATGAGAAGAGATTTACAACTTTATGTATAATCGTTTAGCTAAACAACAAATAATCTCAAAGAAACATAGAAAATCATGCAATATAGACATATATATTTATATAACTACTAGCTAGATTAATCTGCGCTTTGGTCCCTATATACGTAAACAATTTCCTGTTAACAGGTAGTCGTGATTTTGTTCTCAAGAAAATCCTTACTCGAACTCTAATTAATACTTTAATCTAAAAAATTTAAAGTCATAAACTCACTCAATTTAATTGAGTGAAGGGACGCAGGAACTACCAAAACAATTCTTATTATCTTAGACACAATAGAGTATCTCTAAAATTACACAGCAGGTTACACTGTGAAATGAAAGTGCTACGTTTAATATTCCAAAGAGCAGTTTGTTTGCCATGTTACTTCATACTAACCACTAAAGTTTTCCACAACCTTAAATATTTTTACTAAACGCTCTTTTCAATAAAAGAAAGTAATTTTTAAAACTCAATGAAAGCCCAAAATCTTCCACACTTTAAAATTGCATTCTAATTCACTGCAGATACAATGAATAAATTAATTCTCAGATTCACTTTATTCTTCAATTTTGGCTTGATTTAGACAACAAACACTTAGTTAAATAAACTAGAAACCTTAGCTATAAACATTGTTGTAGATGTTTTACACAAATGCTGACTTTGCCTAATGTTCATTTTAAATTTTGCGTATTGTAAGGATAGAATGTTTTACTTCTATGTATTGTCAACGTTAAAATAATCGTTTGAGAGTGCTAGGACACAACAATAGGAGCTCCATTTTTAGGAATGTTCTTTACCGAACATATTCTTTTTGAGAGTTGATTTGAACTGTGGGGTGTATTTGCACGATGTACAATTCGTGAACTTGTGTTAAGCAAACCAAAGCATCAAGTTGCTTACACACACAAAGTATCAAGACTTAAAAATGATGCAGTTCTTCTTTGACTGAAGTTTTGAATTACAATATATTGTATGTTATAAGATTTTAATCCTACTTCTGAATCTTGAAAAATGTTCTATTACCTTCCAAGTAAACACTTACACGGCATCAGTTTAAAAAGATCTAGCTACCAAAACACATGAATAAAGAGATTTAAGAAAATGGGAAAATGTTGCTGTCATAAACGTTGCTGCGATATTTAAGTGACAAGCTTTTGTGAATCTTTTCATGGAGACGAAATAACACAATGATAGTGAATATTGTGATTTCCAGTTTCTGATTAGTTAGCTATTTAGGGTTTTTTTTCGGCATTTTCAGACATTTGGATGTCATGTAATTAGTTTTCAATTGGTAAATCATACGTATCACTGATTTTAAATCTAAGAAATAAATCAGCAATAGTCTCAGCTAAAAAAAGAAATTTCATGTGAATAGTATTTTTTTGAAAGTGCAACTGTTATTGACGAATAATAATACAAAATAAATTAGTGTGACATACCCATATTCCTAATATTCCAGGTTGTGGTAAGTCTGTTAAAAATACTGATGTTTCGGACAAAAAGTGAGTTAGCGCTGGTTTACTCTGCCAATAAGTATCTTCAAATTCCATCGCTGATGAATTAATCCAAACATATACTTGATATTCAATTACACTGAAATCTGCATTCAATGAATTTGTCTAAAGTGATTGAAATATAATAAGGGAATACCAAGGAAAGTTGTATCTGAACTGAAACACTTAATCTATTCTTGGTATTTCACCAAAAAACTTTCTCAAATGCAAGCATTACTTGCTTGTATTTTAAATAATCTCAAAGCGTATCGAATCTTATTGAAAGTAATAACAGATTTATATATGTAAACTAATAAAGGAACAAGATGAACATTAATATAGTGCACAACCAAATCAAATACTCACATACATTACTACTTCACAACGCAAACCATGAAGTGTTTTATCTTGCTATTCGATCATAATCTGTTTAAGAATAATACTTAAGCTCTAAATATTATGAGTAGACCCAATGTGTTTAGTACAGGATTGATAAATATATATATATATATATATATATATATATATATATATATATATATATATATATATATATATATATATATATATAATATATTAAGGTTGCTAGCTCTCAATGAGACATTGACTACCATTCAGTGATCTTCATCTTGTTTTTCCTTTTGTGCATGTTGAGAACCGATGCTGCAGAATCTGCTGCTACACTGGTCTTATTCTCTTGCATTTGTTGTTACGTGTGCAATAGAAGAGCCAGATCATCTACGAAGTCCAAATCGTCCAGCTGCATCCTAGCTGTCCATTGGATACGGTGTTTCCCTCCAGATACTGACATGTTCATAATCCAGTTAATCACTAGGAGAAAGGGGAAGGATTAGAGTAGATGAAGTGAATGAAGTTGATGTAGAGTGGTGAGTTCCATTCAATTGATTGTTCCAAAATGATCCGTAATGTTGCAATTTGGTCAGTACACGACCGATGCTTATGAAATCCAGCCTGTTAATCTCGAAGTTGGGCGTCTTCGAAGACCTTCATTCTGTTTAACAACACACTGTTGAAGACTTTGCCTGGTATTGAAAGAAGAGTGATGCCTCTGTAGTTCTCACACTTGCTGAGATCGCCTTTCTTTGGTATTTTGATGAGTTATCTTTCTTTCCAGTCTGATGTACTTGTTCTTCGTCTCCAATATTGCTGAAGAAATTGTGGAATATTTTAGCAGTTGCTGCCACACCTGTTTTTATTGCCTCTGCTGGAATGTTGGCTGGACTCGCTGCTTTGCCATTCTTGATTTGTCTGATGGCCATACTGATCTCTTTAATCATTGATGGGTCAACATCGAGTAGGCGGTCCGTAGATGCTGCTTCGATGTTGGGTAGGTTTAGTGAAGCTGGTCGATTCAAGAATTCCTTAAAGCTCTGTTCTTCAGTTTTGCTGATTACTCTGCCTTCCTTGCTTTTCACGGGTCGATCTGGTTTACGATAGTTTCCAGCGAGCTTCTTTGTTGTTTCGTACGATTGTCTCATGTTTCCTTCGCTGGCTGCCTTTTCCGTAGTCATTGCTAGATCTTCTACATATTTTTGTTTGTCGGCTCAGAAACTCTTCTTCAGTTTCTTGTTTGCGTCTGTGTATTCAGCTTGTGCCTTTGTTTTATCTGCTCTTGTTTGTCTAATGTTGACTTCTACCTTCTTGTTTCTCCTTTCTTCAATTTTTTCAAGAGTACAAACAGAGATCCATTCCTTGTGATGATATTTCCTGTAACCCAGAACCTCATGACATGTTGAAGTGATTGCCTCTTTGATCCCTATCCAGTTGTTCTTCAGGTTTGTTTCCTCTCCATTGAGTAGACCATGTAAGTCCTGGAACCTATTGGTGAGGGCTATCTTGAATTTGTTGAGCTTTCCAGTATCCCGAAGAAATACCGTATTAAACTTTTGTGACGTCGTTCGCACGATTATTTATTGTTTCCCAAGTTTCAGTTTCATCTGGGCGACCAACAAGTGATGAATATGTCAGCTCCTCTCTTGATGCTCACATCCTCAAATGTCCTTTTGAACTTTTTATTGATACAGATATGGTGAATTTGGTTTTGTGTATTGTGATCGGTTGAAATCCATGTTGCTTTGTGTATGCTTCTGTGTGGGAATATGGTGCCGCCGATGGCCAGTTTGTCGAAGGCATATAGGTTTGCTAATTTCTAATCATTTTCGTTCCTTTCTCCCAGTTCATGTTGTCCCATATCCAGTGATGTCTATGCCAACCTTGGTATTTGGGCCATCAGAGTCGTCAAATCCATCATTGATCATCGCTCAACGGTTTACTGCAGCTTCTCGTTGAATTGATCGTTTACGTCTTCATTGTAGTCGTTGGTTGGTGGATAGTATTGGATGACGCTCATTGTAATGTCCTCTTCCTTTGTTTTGAAAATTGCTTTAATGATTCTGTGTTCATGAGATCCCATGCTGTCAGTGCTTTTTGTGCTTGTTTGGATAGCATCAGTGCAACTCCTTGTGTGTGAGGCATTTTCTTCTTTGCGGCCGGTGTACAACAGTAGCTCTCCTCAAGCTAGTCTTAGTTGTTCAACCTGCATCCAATGCACTTCACTGATTCCAAGCACCTCCAAGTTGTACCTTTTCATCTCTGCAGTAATTTGGAACAATCTTCCGATCCCCCAAATTGTTTGAAAATTCTATGTACACAAAAGAATGGTTGCTCTGATTGTCAGAGGGGGCATTGACCTCGTGACTTCCGAAGAGACTCGGCTTTCATCATGAGACGTCATGACTCATCTGTAAGAAGACATCTTAACTCCCAGGGCAGAGTTACAATGGTTAGCGTTTTTTATTGAGTCACCTTTACGCGGGATCGGGTCGCTAACCCGATGCCCAACACTTCTCCTTTATCTGGGCTTGGAACTGGCAGTAGACCCAGAGGGGCCCAAGGCGGAGTTTCGAACTTAGTTGGTAGTATCTCAAAGTCAGGTTGTATCGAACTTCTTTAATGCCGTTTTTTCATTTAATAAATACTTATTATGCTTTATATGTATCTAGACCATCTTCAGGTGGTGATCTTAAACTCAACAGACTTCACTGTTAATCATTACCTCTTCTATTAACATCCTGAATGATTTTGCTTACGCAGATATGCTATAGCTGGTTCTCGTGTAACTCTATGCGCACATTTTTCAAAGAAACTTCTTATGGTCATGTTATCAAAAGCATATAAATTCACCAATCTATCATCAAAGTATTTTCACTACACTGGTCCATGACGTCCCGTGATGGGTTCATTCCTAATGTTTTCCATCGCGACCTCGCATTTGAAGTTTCCGGACGAGATGCTTAGAACTTTTATAGTGCTTTTTTGAGCTAAGCTCCAGTTTCTCATGAAACCGATGTTGTAGTCCTTGCTTCTACGACTGTTGAATGAGAAGCACTGAATAATATTCACTGTAATCCTCAGCTTAGTTTTGACAGATTCTCCGATGATCAAGAAGTCTTGGGTTTCTCAATTCAAAAGCGATTTTCAGGCTTGTTCGGACAGCATCGATGCATCTCTCTGCGCGTGTAGAATATTTTGTTTCTTATAACCAGAACGCAGTAGCAGCTCTTCCGAGGTAGGTCTTTTATGTTCATCTTGTGTTTAGTGGGCTTCACCTATTTCACACCGGATCCGGTTGTAACGTCTCATTTTGTTAGTTATTTAAGTGATCCATTTGTATGAATATTCGGTATGCTTAAATCAATTGTTTCTCTGATGGTAAGGAGAGGTATTTACTCTGTACTATTCAAGGGACGTTGCCATCATAACTCTTCTATAAGAAGACTCCTAAACTCCTGATGAGGAATTCAACAGTTTTACTCAGCTTACGGTTTCTTCACGAGGATTCGTTTTTACAGGGTGAAATAGTAATTGTTAAATAAAATAAAAACTTCCGTCAAATACACTAATGTACGTTGTGGAACTTGGGTAAATAAAAATTTACTTATGTTGATTAAGAAAGAGGTTTTTTAGCAATGGCTGTTACATTCTGTACAAACAAGATTACAAACTGTGTGATGATTTTGTCTTGCTGTGGTGCGAGCTTCTTATAAGTAATATATGACGTGAATGTCAACGTAATGTCTGGCAGCAGAAGATGGGGGAAGATCAAGAAAGGAAGAGTTACAACACAATGGAATTTGTATGAAACGCATGAAAGGTGACAATGGATTGATGATTTACAACAGGAACAGTCCAATTCGATATGATGAACTGATATTTTGCAAATTAACGATTTACGATATGGTTTTCCGATTTTACTGAGTAACTCTGTAATTTTCGTTAAATACAATCCGGTTGCCCCACCTGTGTTCTCGTTCACTACATTGCTACTTTATTTTGATAAACAAACTTGACTGAACTGCCATAATTTTAATTGAGACATACAGTACACGTCTTTTATTATCTGACTAAGATGTACCAAAACAGATTAGCTGCTTAACAACAAACAATTTATCTTCATAGAGATGCATACTTATGTAAAGAAATGTCTAAAACTATCAATGAGAATGTGAGCATATCAACGATGTCGCATGGAAAGATAACCATGTGAACGTTAATCCATTATGAAATTTTTACAGTCTACTAGTCATACCGACACAAAAGAATATTCTCTTATAATCAAAGGTCCCGTAAAATTTATGTCAGGAAATCATAACGAATAACGTGACTATTTTGATTATATCAGTTGGTTGGAGAATTCAGCTTTTGTTTTATCATATATTACAATTTACTGAAATTCATATGCATTTAAATTAGTATACACTCAGCTATGTCATTTCAATCTTGGTGTAGTTTAGATGAAACAATGATAATATCGATCAGTCAATTATACAGAATCATCCGATGAATTATTACAATATCATATGCGGAGAATATTGCAAAACTCCAACATATAGGGTGATTTCATCTTTCCTAATACCGATATTGTGCACATGGAAAATCTAACAGTAAGTGACCAAAATAATATTGCTAACTGTAATTGAAAGTAATAATTCCGTCTGAAATAAAATTAATCATTGAATCGGAAAATACTCATTCAGATAGTCTAATTCCGTGTTATAATAATAAATATTGTATATACAGTGTATCATATCATAGGTCGGTAACTTAAATAAGTTTACTGATATACAATTAATTTATTTCTTTATTATCATATTTACTGTATCAAGGTGAATAAACAGTAAAATCTGTTGATTAATATCAAGCTGATATAAATTTGCCCATAGTTCTAATACAATGGAAAATACTAATGAAAGCTAGTTAATTGTTCTTTGTCTATGAACTATAGTTTTAAAAATCATATACAATCTGAGAGGATGATTTTTTCTAATCTACAGTCCAAATACAAGTATAATCATATCATTGTAGCAAGATATTAACTAATATTAACTAAAGAATAAAATTTGCTGTTTGATTATTCCATCACATATACGTTGATACACAATTTAGTCAAATATAATACTTTTATTGTTTGACTTCAAAAATTTTGCTCTTTGATAAACTATCTTACATTGTATTTTAGTTAATTTTTCAAACGTATCGTCTGTCAATAAAGCTACTTTGAAGATGACAAACTCCCTATCTAAATATTAACTGAGTGATCTTACGTAATAGATTTAAACAAAATAAATTTAAAAAAGTATTTAAGTACCTGTAAATCGGCTGTCTGTGACTTGTAATCTGACTGTGATATTTGAATAAATGATTTACTTGTTACAAATTGAGGTGGTTCCCATGAAAATTCATAAACTTTATCAACGGAATTTTTTCTAGTTTTATCGTAAAGATTAGGATCAATGGTTAGCTGATGTGTTGTTGACTTGTTAGCTTGCCAGTGTCTAACTTCATTGAAATGAACACTTCCAACTGATATATTAACTGGGTACATAATGTGAAATAAATTTTAAAAAAATCTCAATGTCAATGAAAACATTTTTGATAAAAGTAATGTGTAGAAAACATGGTTTAGGTAAAATATGACAAAAAGTACAACTTGTTTCAGTCATACACTAATATTATTTAGGAAAAAAGTATAAAAGATTCCCTTTCAGTTCAGCATCATAATGCTAGAAACAAATTAACTCTGCCAACGTGTCAGAAATTAGATAGCTCACATACTATACTATAGTTTAAGGAGTCGACATCTATGTAATTTAACTGTTACGATGATAAGAATAAAACCTGTCTTGATTGAATACGGTGAATTATTTTGTTCATATAGCTAAATCTTCATATTTAGCCAATATTTCAGCATATAATCGCTTTTGATATTGTTTTTTAAGTAGCATTGGAATTTAAACAAACTAGAATGTTCAAATTTAATCGTTTGTTCAAAATTAGATCAGATAAAAAATATTAGGTATGAAGATTTCATTTTGCAGCAAGCATATGATAGTGCCGTTGCAGTTAAATGTGATTCTGGATAAACTCTATGTTCACATATGCTTTCTCCTGACAGATATCTAATATACAAACTGTTCTGACTACATTTAACATAAATTCTGTATTTATATCTCTTTGTACTTATTAGTTTCTTATTCTTACTGGTTTCAAATATTTTGTGTATCTGTTTACGTTGATTAATTATTCTGTTTGCCCCAAATAACATCCAGCGTTAAGAGATTCTGACTATGTACAAATGTAGTTTATTAAATGTCTTACATTTCAACCTAAAACGCACCTTGTTAGCATCTGTTGAGATGAATACATTGAATATTAAATAACATAAAACACATAATTACACTTAATATTTAACTGCATGCAAATGCATTGTAAATCATTTATGTATTCCATAACAACGATTATACTTTTGTTACGACCTAGGGCAGAATAATATTATGAACTAATCAAGACTAGTACAAATATGTAATAAAATACTCGTGAATAATCACTATTTATTCCCGTAATTTCAGGTGAGCAGAAACTTCCAAATCTTAGTACAGATTTTACAAATTTACTAGCTTATACGACAATAGTCCATTCGATAAGCTTGCATTAAGAATGAAAGGCAACATTTATCACATCAAGGATATACAAGAGATAGTTCTTCTACTTTTCAGTTTTAGATTAATTACCAAAAAAGATCAGAAAGATGACTCGATCTTGAATCGGGATTTTATATCCGTAAACATTTCTTATCCAGGTTGACATATCTCTTCAGTTGTTTATTAGTTCTTACAATTATGATGTTAGTAATTTTTTAAACTATTTAAGTTATTAGGGATACAATCACTTGGTCTAGTTAAAATATTGAATATTTAAATAAATTTTATGGGATTCAATAAACAATCGTCACTTGCTAAATTTTGCATTCTTGTGATGCACGTTAATGTACCATGATGACTATTATTAACGTTTTGTAATTTGATATAAGTATTTGCTAATAGGCATTACACGTCAAAAATTTGGCTCAGCTGTTTTTTAGGCAGAATAAATCATCTATCATAGTGTAGTAATTCAAAAATGGATGTTAACCAATTAAAATAGTTTTTTGTTGAATAGTCATGTGAATTATTTGCAGAACACTGCTTCCAAGTTGAGAATTCGATTCAATTTTTTTTTCCTTATGACTGTAACTACGTTGCAACCATCATTAAGATTGATTAATGGAAAATTAATTTGGTTAGACATCATCAAACTCATAGCGCAACTGTTAACATCCGAAAATTCGAGAAATAATCCTACTAAATATTATGTTCAATGATAGAACATGAAATTATGTATCGTTTCATACTCGAATAACAGCAGGGATTGTATGATGAAATGATATAAGGGGGTAGTCATAAAAAACTAATACATTTTCAATGTTAATATTTACATCCTAGTGGTCATTTCATAAAGCTAAATTAAACAAGTAAGAGATTCACAAAAGTTGATTATGATATCGCAAAAGAAGTGATTGCCTGACTCCAATAAATGAAGAACGATTTAAGTTTTCTGATTCAGAGTTACTTTTGAAATAACTTATCATGCTTCTCATTTGATAAAAGTTTGATAGAAACATAAGATGAATGCACTTATCTTTATAATCAATATCATTTTAGCCAACCAAAAATACTTACGACCGGTTTAATCACTTGTTAGTGCTTAAGATGAGATTGAAACACAAAATAAAGAATGAAGTAACGAAATGTGACACGTATTTGTTCAACTAAATGGTATATTCAAAACTTGAAAATGTAAATCGAATTAAATAGTTTTAAATGAACGGAAATTCTGTTTGTTCGAGAAAAATACTTACAATTTTCATTTGGTTTTAAATAACATAAACCGGTTAATTTAATTTAGTTAACTGTTCACTGTAACTTTGAGGTTGAGTGTCATTCATCACCTAACATTATATGTTTATTGAGTTCAAGTAGTTGAAAAGTATACTTATCTAAATTAATCTACTGACCCATGTGGCTTAAGCTCATCATTTTTACTTGATTGCTTATTTCAATTCACATTTATTTGGCTAGTTTGAAATTTTACTTAGGGGAAGATAACTGCTAGTAAAAACTCACAATTTATTATTCAGTTATTCAAATAAACGTCCTTAGGTATAACTTTAAGTTGTGATTGTTCTTTTTTGGTAGCGGTTTTCTTTAACTTTCTTATTAAACATTCTGGTAAATAGTTCCATTTTCAAAACAACTTTCAGTCAAATGAATTTGAGTATCAAACGGAAGATGCGTAATAAAATATTTTATCATAAAGTATACACAGTGTAAGTGTTGAATTTAAGATAAAGATTATTCAGAAGAACTTGACGGAAACGTTCCGGGACTCGGACCCAGGTCTTCGGTCTCGTGAGCCAACACTTAACCTTTAGACCATTAAGCCGGCATTCAACGGTGCAAACGTCTAATTATCACTGGTGATTATCTTAGTGAAGGAATTCTTGTGAGAAGCCATGACCAGTGGCGTTCAACCACGTTAGGTGTAGGCAGTAACTAGCGAAGACAATGGATGAAGTTAAGAAACAACTTAGAATGACCAAAAGTAGACATTAACACCGTTAGATGCCGGCTCACTTGTCTAGAGGTTAAGGTTTTACACACGAAACCAAAGGTAGAGGGTTTGATTCCCGTAAGCGAGGGCCGTAGCTGCAAACTTCTGATGAGTCCTATCCAAGGACTGAACAGCCTTCCGGTGTTCCAGGTTTTTCTAATGGTGGTCTAACAATGATCGTTACCTAAATTCAGATGAAAAACAGTAGTCCTCATATCTATATAGTGATTATTCATTTTCATCAGGTTGTGAAATACTAAAGCTGATTAAAAGTCTGATATGACTACATGACACTGGGTGGTACTTGACAACAACTTATCAATTATTTGTTGTATAAATGTGTACTTACAATAACGCAAAATCAAATAGCTATAACCAACAGGTTAGTATGAAGGGGAGAGAAAATTTCATGGTGAAGGCAGTGAACTATCATTGGGGTTATTGTTAAGAGTTAGTGATAAGTTGTTGTTGTTTTATCATTAATCGGTGTCGGATATAATAAATTCTGGAATCCCATCTTAATACCATTTCCTAACATAACAAGTGACTCAATTATCTTAAGTTAAAATGATTAACATCCCAGGGTAGTTCGATTGTATTTTTCAAGTTTATCATATAACTTATTTATTAATTTATATAATAACTGTTTCTTAAAATCTTATATTACGAGTCGCAAACGATCACAAGAAGTTAATTCTGTGCAACACTTGAGCCTCAACCAAGTAAGCCTTTAATCATCATGTAAATATTTATTGAAATGGCTTACTTGGGTTCGGTAGTTGAATTGTTATACTGGCAGTTGATTGAATGAGCTCTAATTGCGGTAGATGTTCACTCAATTCATTTGTAGCTATTACGCTCAATATAATGGATTTACCCAAATTCAATCCAATGAGAACAATGCTAAAATAAGATCAAAATAACATCTGTTTGATTGAGTATATTTTCTTACGTTCTAAAATGCGATTAAATATCAAATACTACTGTTGTATTCAGAAAAAATTAATGAGAATAAGTTAGAATCGTGCAAATATATCACTTCAGTATATAATCGTATCAGTAAGAACTGATGTTTATACGTATGCTACGATGTAAAGTGCTTTTTGATTCTCGCTGTCTCCTAAGTTATATTAATTTGTCTTCATGTCATTTGTAGTTAATTTTCAATTGATTCTTGAGAATGAAGCATCAGCCATTCGGATTGAAGAACAGCCACCACACATTTAAGGGTAGTCGGCTCAATCTTACTTAATCCAGTGTCGGTTTTAAATAAAATAAATCAACTTAATACGCTTTGTAAAAATAATGTCTTACTCTATATATTGTTATACGAAATCACTGGATTTAACAACATAATTTTTGAAGTTTGATTTAATTTGCAAAGAATTTTCATCCTAAACTGACTTGTTATGAAAAACCACTAAAATGATTGATCATTATGAAAAAAGAAAAGAAACATCTGATTGAAAGTTTTTCCGCTATACTTGGATAAATCAATACTTCAAGTCGAAAAACATAAATATATTCACTGACACAGTACATAAAAATATTCCATTGCTAAACATCTTTAATAGCTGTTTTTTGAAATATTTTATAATGTAACCTTTTTAATTGCAAATGTCACTGAATTATGTTTCCTATGAGTTATGATCATAAACTCGATACAGTATTGCATTTGAATAAATCTCTTTCTTTAATTTAAATACTCGTTTATTATAATCATTTCATTGTCAAAAATAAACAAACTAGTAAACACCTAGAAATCTACTTTCATTTTCTTGTGTGTTATGTTATTCTTTTTCGTTTTTTTGGAAACTTACAGTTGTTTTCTTTTCCTGTCAGGATATTTTATTATTATTATTATTATTAGAACAAACAGATTTATAATAAATCAAAAAGAAAAAAAAGATGAAGTAGAACCAGAAGAACTAAGAAACGATTGTGTCCTCAAATTATGTCAAATTAAACAACAATCAATCTTTGAGAGAAAACTACATACGAAAGCTTGCTATACATCTGCTTGGTTAATTTTACTCAGAATAACTGTTTAGTACTTGCAGAGATGCAAACAAGCTCAAATATATATATATATATATATAACCTATATTGTGGATAATAATGAAATAGAGAACAGACATACTTTCAGGTCTGCATTATGAGTTTGATACACCTAAACATCAATAATATCTCTACCACTGTCCGAGTCCTGTAAAAATTGTTTTAAGGACTAAAAGATTATCGAATAAGGTCATCACAGCCTTACAATTTATTTGCAGCAAACTGTTTAGTTTGGTGGCTAGCTAATTGAGAATCATTACTGACAGAAATGTACGAAACTTTGAATGCTGATTTTGTGAAGTAATGTGTTTTTATTTGATACGGTTTGAAATTAGGCATACAGTGAGGCACTGATGTACTTTATTATGATTTAAGACCTATTAGATTGAATTTATGTGTCTTTTATACTTTTGATAAACCCTCTAGTTGTCCAGATTTACAATACAGTCAACATACTCACCATCGGACTAGTTGTTTCAGAATCATATCATAAATTCGTTCTCTTAAACTGTTTTAATTTTAACTTAGTGCCCGGTTCACTTCTTTTGAAGCCTTCTTGATAGATCCTAAGCCCCCAGTTTACTTGATAATGTTGTTGTAGTATATTCGTGATTAAATTTTCCACTCAATACCTTGTAAAATCCTAATTTTATGAAATTATAAAACTACGTATAACACCGCGTTAGCCAATATCAACTAAAAACCTAAGAAAATAGATCAATAAACAGCTGAGTGGTATACTTGTAATCTACCATTTTGTCAACAGATGGTCGAAGAAAGCATGGTCTAGTTTAAAGCCCTTTGAACTAAATTATATCATTAATGAAACTTCTCCTACGGTCCATTTGATATTCATGAGCCACCACCTTTTACAGAACTTCAAAAGATATTATATGTTAATGTGAGTACGGAGATTTTTTTTTATATTAGTTCTTTGATCTTTTAAAACATAAATAATTATTCGGTGAGCTGTTTTATAAATCTCGAAGGCAAACAATGGTCATAGAATAATATGATTTTATTTAAGGTTATATTATAATAAAATGAAATTAAAATATATATTTTATTAATTCGTAGTAAGCCAGAACTTAGTCAGTTATATTCAGTTAAATCAATATATATATATATGTATATATATATATGTAGTAATAAAGTATATAGACACACCAAATCCCTGATTTCATGAAAAAAGATTTGATGGGTTATGTTTATTCAATACCCTATCAAGATAGGGGTTTTCAAATGACAAGAGTCATCTAATGAATGGCATTTCATTGAAAGAAAGTTTATTTTAATATACCACTCTAACTAAAACACATGGAACGTTCAAAAATCTAGTGAGCTTTTAGTTATTCTAAATGTCATATTATTTAATACAAATCAGTTAGAAGTATTCGAAATTCAAAATGAATTTACTATAATAAACACCAAGATAGAATGATTCTATGCAATAATAAGATACTGATCATGACCTAACTCCGGATCGTTTCAATGAATGTGTGTACAAATATTATTATTTTATGTTCACGTGGCTGCCTAATCTCAGATAAACTTTGGTGAGCTCAAACTATGCTTTATATATATATATATATATATATATATATATATATATATATATATATGTAGGGCAACATTATATAACCTCATTCTGAATTTGGTACAAAACATATTTAGGGTGGGAAAATTCGTGTTATTGAATAAAATAGATAAATAAGTTAGACAAAAATAAATAGAGTCCGGAGAAGAAAATTTTCTTTTCGATAAAATCATTTGATTTAGCTGTACAATGTCATTTCACAATGTCCTCGTCAGATTCAAATTTGAGCTTATCTATTATACTACCTCTTTACATATATCGACAGTTCGTACTCATTATTCTCATAGAAAGTAATATTCATTTCAATAAGTATTTACTGATGATCATCTGTTCACATATTTCGTGAAGATTCAGATCTGTATTGATAGAATATCTAAATAATCAAATTCTGATGAAAATACTATATTCACTGCTCTCATTGTTCTGACAATACGGGAACTAGTACTAATAAATTTTTTAATATATTTGTAATTATGTTTTTGGTAGCTTTAGAAATGGATGTTAGAAAATGTATTTTGATTTACCTTGTCATCAGTGTTGGGACCGTTGGTATAATTGTAAGATGAGGTGAACATGACTGATTCGGTATCTCTAAACAGTTTATGATATACCAGATATGAGATCGACCTCCTGTATCTAATGGTTCATTCCAGGAAAGCTGTACTCTTGCTGGATCACTTAGGTTGACAGTGACGTTTCTTGGTGCTGATGGAACTTCTGCAATGTATAAATGAAAAAGTTAGATCATGTTAAATAATAAAACATAACCAAACTAAGCAAACGGATTTCATTACTTATGCTAAATCAAATTCTTATAGGAGAAGAATATCCATTATCACTGTACAAACTATAAAGCAAACGATGTTGAGAGTGCACTTGAAATTAAACTTAACTCGAGTTACTGAAGAGTGTGCTGGTCAGTAATTTGGAACCATTAGATGAATAATATTTTATTATACCTAACAAACAATGTCCATACAAAGATTATCAGTTAAATTGAATTTAAATTACATTTTCATGTCTTATGATGATGAGCTACAAAATAATGAAATAGTGAATTTTAGTTTAAAACTAAAAAAAACTACTTTTAAGTTGTTTGTAAAACAAGAGTAATATCTTTTAATCGGAAGTGCACATTGTTCTTTTTGTTTATTCCCTATGCTCAGTTAGAATGTTTGGAACTTAAATAATGATTAACAATTGTGTTTATCATAATTGAACAGAGACGGAAATACGGTGAACTAAAAGATATCATCACTAATTTTCACGCAATCTTGTAATTAAAATTGCAAATGGGGTTATGGTTTTCTTCCAAACAAGGAAATGTAAAAGCTGTTATAGATATTTATGCATCATTGTTACAGAAAATGAAAGAAAAGATTTCTCGAACTAAAAAGGCATGATATTATTAATACTATTGCGTGATAAATTATTGATCAACATTCAGAAATTATAAGTACTTTCCCTGCGCATAGCATAAAATTTATTCGGTTAATAATTCCAATGATTATTGAATATTCATTCACATTATAAAGTCCTAATAGACAGTAAAAATTACAATGCAGCTGAAATTTAAGAAATGGCTCGTAGCAGAATGACGAGTCACACTGTACTCATCAAAGTAGATTAGTGAATTATTTACACTATAGTATATGAGCATAGTGTGTTATGCAAAAATAAAACCAGATAAATTAACTTTATGAGAAGACTGTTTATCGAAAAATGCTTTTGACTGTGAAGTGCTTATTGTTTCTATGAGCTTCTAAATTTCCGTTATACTGTTAATGAAGCATTTATTCGTAAATGAAGGAACATATAAATTGAAACTTTGAAAGGAAGATTTCATATACTCAGGATAATGAAGTCAGGAGTGATCTAACGATATCGATGCATGGAACGAGACAATTTAATTCTTGTTTCCTCAAGGTTTTCTGAAATATTTCAGCGATGGTAATATGAGACACAGTGGAAGAGGAAAAAACAAACACAAAAATGAATGACAAATAGAAAAGAAAATATCTGAATGAAATTTAATACAGTCTAAACAAAGACATGAAAATGTGTTGATCTTAACCAATTGGCGGCTAATCAACTAAACAAAACAGAGAAAATAAGTGTCTTATTTTCACTAGTTGTAAAAATATCCTTGAATTCTGTTTATATTTGTTCCTGTTCATAAAATACTCAGGTAGGTTTTTTACTTACCTAAGGTTTTTATTAAAATTATTGACATAAAAAATTATATGAGACAGATAAAATTTTGATTTCACTAATTTTCAGCATTCTAACTTGTGAGTTTTAGACATTTGTAATAAATGTCTTTTAGAAAACTTATTTAAAAGCTACATAGCAATTAATTTAAAATAATTATTAGAATGACAGATTATTCACTCTGATCTTAAAGATTGGTTCTAAATAGATAAACTATGAAAACAAATAAGTATTGAATAGTTGTCCCAATATTCATATATTTTTGTTAGTGATAATTTCAGAAACAGTCTACATTTGAATACAAATAACTCTTCTAAACTTCGATTATGGATTTCGATAATGGGTTTTAAAAGGGTTATCATAAAGCTAACTTACTACACAGTAAATAACAGAAATATGCACTTCTGTTAAATAAGCAGGTCACAAGTACAATGTTGGAACAAACGAAAAAGGATGATTAAGTAGAAATAATAAGAAGAATCAAACATAAATAACTTTGTAAAACATCAGATGGATAGTCAGTTCATGTGATAAAGTAGGTATTAGGTATCTTGATATCACTGCTGATGATAGGTTTGCAGCATTGAAGACATTGTTGTGATGGGGTTTGATAGTCTAAAGTGCAAATGTGGAGTTCATATCTTCTTGTATTTAGTCACAATAAACACGTCTCGAACTGTGTCTGCTAGTTTATTCTCATACCATATAGTAGGTTAGTAAAGAGAAACAGGAGGGTCACTGTTTTTCTCTCTGACCGCTCCCTATGAAATTCGAAACTGTAAAGTGGACATTGTGGTTATGGTACTTTAACAAGCTAGTTGACGTCGTTTCCAATTCTCCACCTTTACCCAGGCTTAGGGTCAGCAATAATCACGGACGGGCCTACGGCGTAGTGGACTGTGTCCACATTTCAAGTGTGGGAAAAGATGTTGTAATCAATATTACTTTACCTTGATGAATCCATTGTTCGAGTACTTTTTACGTTAATTTCTTCTTCCTTGCACCTTATCCTTAATTTAATCACTTAATTAAGCTTTTTATAGACACCTAAACTAAAATGTTTATCAATCCTTTCAAGGATCATCTTATCTTGATCTTTACAGTTTCACCAAGAATATTTATACAAACTATTCATAATTAAATGACTTATCGAATAACTCAATGATTCTTGCACAGTTGTGGTCTTTATATTAATCCACGTCTAAATCAACACCATTTTTCACTAAAACTATTTCAAAAAGTACAAAGACTCATTTTGTTTTAATTGATAAAATTATTGTTGTTAAAGAAGCAAATCCAGGAAATTAATAAGCTTGGATTATTCTCATATGGTAATTATTCTTGCTACACTATAACCTCGAAAATGTTGATGATATAGTTTTACAGTTTTCTATTCAATGTAATTGACTCGATTTTGACAGACAGTCTGATGAGTTTATGTGTATGAATGATATTTTGATTATGTTTCCTACGCTTGATATGAGAATTTCGTGAAATAAAGAGAACACGTCAATTATTGTAAAGAAACACATTGTATCAAGACCTCAAAAAGTGAAGTATCGTGTTTACCCTGTTCTAAAAAACATGGTACAATCTTATGTCAAGAGTTTTTTTCTATCCAAGATATTTGATATGATTCAGTCAAATTATTTTAATAAGTAAGGCATAATAACATTAGCCGCATGTACAAGTTTTCCTCTTTTCTTGCAAACTACATTACGAATTACAGAGATTTTTTTCTCAATCAGCAAGACACATCAATTTAATTAATTACCTTGAGTATTTTTTTCTCTGAATACATTGTTAAAAAAATACTTCCCTGAAATATATCTTCCCGGAATGAGATAATAAAAGGGAAAATAATTCAGTATCATAATTCTAACTCATAATAGGACAGCTTATATAATTCGTTATCTGCTTGGTGTGATTTATCTTGTGAACAAACTCTGAACTGTTTAATACGTTACAATCTATTGAAACTTCATGTTTTATTTGGTTGAGTGATGAGTTATCTAAAATATTTAATCATCAATGAAGGCGGTAAACATTTAAAATCCTCGAAATATTATTATTTGTTTATGTATACACTACACACACTACACTACAGTCAAACCTACATTATGAAAATAACAACCAAAGTATACACAAAACAGAATAACCTTGTTACTTCAATTTTTTTATTAAATTTCAACAAACATTTTAAAGTTTACGCTTTTTGAGTATGTAACTTTACTTATAGGAGTCACAAATGTTGATATTAGCATCAACATCTAAAACCGCGGCGAATACCAGCACTGGACAACAGAGAAAGTGTGTTTTATAAGATTTTATCATAGAGACGTTAACACATCCTGATGAGTTAAGAGACCTATTCACTTTCTAGATTGCTGTACGCATGTCAATAATTGGCAAAAAGGTATAATAAACTGAAGAAGAACAAAAGAGAATGCCCAAAAATATTCTTTTAATCAAAAGGTATGCTCAATACTTTTAAGCCAAATATAACTTAAAAAACTGTATCAATGAACGCATAGAATAGTCAAGAACAGAAGCTTACTTGTGCAGGATGAGTCTGATTTGTCTAATATTGGATGACGGTAGTAACCAGCATCGCATACACAACTGTCTATTTCATTGAGGTTCGACTCATTATAATTTGAAGTTTTAGGCCGATAGTTCAATAAATTAAAACGCTGTACACTACGACTTGTTAATGCATGAAAAGGATTATGAGAATTTAATGGACAACGTTGACATGTAAATGGTCCAAATGTTGGTTTGAAATAGTGTAATCCACACGCTAAAAATTAATAGTGAAGAAAATGATATTGAATAAAACAAATGTTACTAACGTGTTTCTATTCTTTCTTATTAAATGCAATCCAAATAATTGTTGAGAAATAGCTTTCTAATAAAGATCATATAAAGTTTATCTTGATAAAAAGTTTATAAGAAATAACAATTCTATATTGACATCTACATCTATTTAAAACTATAATTTATAATTTCGTAATATTTTTCCCCCTAATTTAAACTACACTGCTGAAACAATGAACAGACTTACGCTCACATAATTGATCCATTATATTATCTTCATTCAGGACACCGAAACCAGGCATGCATTCACAAGGTTTGTTTAAATGATTTAAAGGGTTGTTTTTAGAGAAAATATTAAAATGTTTATCTTCACCGGAACGATAAGATTTTATTGCTTCATAATACCACACTCCATCGTTTTGACATATTAACTTAGGTATTTCTTTATGATTAATTAATGCTGCACCACTGATACATCGTCCGTCTACAGTTAAACCTTCCATTATTTTCCCCGTGATTGTTCGAGGATATTCAATAAAATTATTTCTTAGAAATGGGCAAACCGTATAACCTAACCGTACTCGTCGTATTGTTGAGCACGATCCACGATCTCTGATAGCTATTTGAATGTTTTCATTTTGTACATTGAATCTACTGATATGTGCAGTAACTTGTTCGGAAGATGAATCAGGTAAATTATTCTTGTTTTGATTAGAAACATTCCAACCAATAAGAAATCCTTCTGTTGATGAATCATGCTTGGATTTTTGTGATGTTGTCGATAATGTAGCCAGTTTGATGAATGAATTTTGCCTAAAGGTAAGAATTCAAAAGTTGAATACAAAATAAAATACAATATTTATTGATTAGCCTTTGACAATATATCACTTTACCCAAACTAAACTAAGTGAATAAAACCGCTGAGAAACTCAAGTTAGGAAAAAGTTCATCATTAAATTGTTACCCACTATATAAGTGGCATTTTATTTAGATCATATAAATGTTTCATTGCTATGTGGGATTTCAAATTCCTACCAGCTTTTAATAAAGCTTTCTATGAATATTAATGAGAAGTGCTTAATGTATTGATAGGTTGGGTAAAAATATTAAAATTAGTTAATTGTTTAGCGATTTATTAAAGACTAAAAAATGACTTATTAAGGAGGAATGGTTAATATAAGATAATTTAATTTCGTTCGAGATAAATTTACTGAAATCAGTAAAAACATCTAAAAAGTTGAAAAATTAGTAAAAATGAAGGAAAAGATACATGTTATTCAACGAATAATCAATATAATTTATCCAACAAAATCATCCAACTTAATTTTCCTTGTTATGATTTCTTCTAGAAATTTCTAGAGATTTAGTCTGTCTTAAATAACTCTAATGTTAATAAGACTCATGTAACTAACGCTTGATTTCCAAATTTTCTTGACTTTAAATTTATGTCAAACGATGTTTTACTTAGTTTGTGTAAAAACTGATCCCTTTTATAAATTTCAGTAATATGGTTAACAGGACGAAGTTGATCATAAGTCTAAGAAGTAGTTGTGACGTTAATTTCCAAGAACCTGATCACACATATGTATATTTAAAACCTCATAAAGACCAGATAAATAGAAAAAATTACTGAAAATCAAGAAGAGAACGAGATTTTATAATATCAAAACAATAAGTTTCCTCAACTCTTTGAGTATTAAAGTTAATTAACGGTTCTCAGGGTAAATTCAAGGTCAGAACAGATTGTTTTAGTGTATATTATAAGTCTTCTAGTAGGTAAGGCATCTATAAGCTTGAAAAGTTACCCTTTACTATTTTTTCATGAAGCCCTAATTGGTCTTTGACCCGATTTAGCTTATTCAATCATTTTTGATTGCGATGCTCGATTACTCCTCTCTATATATGTACAGCCTGACATATGTAAACACTGACTCCAGTATTATTTGGTTTTGGTTATAGCCGATTATGAAACTGTATGCGAAGTATTATTACTACTAGTTTTAAAAAAGTATACCTGTTCATAGATATGAATTTATGTTGTAATATAGGATAATAATGCTTATCAACACTATGTCCTGTTTTCAAATAAATTGATTGGAGTCTATCCTATTTCATCACCATTTTGAATATTGACAAGGCTCAGTCGAATCTCACTTTTTGAATGAATTCCATTTTCATTGTGTACTCTTGAACTTAGTACTAAGCTTATTGTTGCCTCCTAATTTTTTAATTCAGAGCGTTTCAAAAACAATATTATTCTAGCCAAAAATTTTCACATTGCAAATACCTTTTAGCGCGACTGTTAAGATGATTTTTTGGGAAGATACGACAAACTGTTTAACATTATTTAACTTAGTAGGTGATTTTAATACGGTCCAGTTCAAACGGGTTATAATCTTATTACTTTCCATTACATCAACGCTCATGGATAAGAATAAAAACTCTAAATTTTGAGACCTCTCATCTATTTTTTCCAATATTCAAAGGGAGTTACATAACTACCTAGGAAGTGAATATTATTTGGTCATTTTCATTTGTGCAATAAACTTTTATGCGGCAGATAGTTATCGTATCTCATATTTACATATATCTTCATCTTGTTCAACGTTTTACTAATTACTTATAAATTAAGATCTCGTAAAGCAAATTTCACTAAAAAAAGTTAACTACAAAAAGTAGTTTTACTAATGACTTACGTTTGGTTGAGATTCTTTTCATCTGATGTTGTTACATCAACTTGCTTTAAAAGAAGTTCCAATACCTCTTGACAGTGCTGTAACACTTCTGAGTTTGGATGCTCACTGCATTCTCTTATGGTAAACGTGATTTCGATAGTAATACTTTTTGCTTCATTGACATAAACTGGTGGACTGTACAGCCAATTATCATTGTATTCTTGAGCTATCTGGCAAACACCATAAATTTTTCTTTGTAAAATTGGATGTGTTTGTTGACGCCACTGAAAAAGAAACAGAGAAATACATTGAAGTAAGGGAAAATAAGTGTTAAAATTCTATCTATTCAGAGAATGAAGACATTCAGTACCTTAAAAGGAGTGGTATATTTTACAGTATACATTTACTTATTCCATTACACTGTTTCACTATTCATATTTATATTCAACATGAACAATAACAGTACTGTAATGGTAGACCTGATTATGTGACATGAACAACTGCAGGACAGATAGAGATGAAAAATGGACAGTATTTAGATTCTGTATTCTTGAGCTTTCAGCCTTTTTATTTCACTGAGTAATATTGTCCATAAATTTCATTTAAGAACACAAACCTGAAAGTAGCAAAATATCTAAGACAAATTAACATAAGCCAGGCCCAAAAATTCAGATAATTTTAATATAATTTTGCATTACTGTTAAAGTCGATTAAAAAGGAAAAAATATGCTTGCACCAAAGACACTGTAAGATTAAAGCGATTACACTTATCATTCTATCTCTTTATAGAACTTATATAATATATAGCCCACACACTATATATATATATATATATATATATATATATATATATATATATATATATATACTTAATAACAAAACAGATCTGGTTCAACAGGATGAATTTTATTTATGACTCCACTGTCCAGTTATATAACTGATCGCTGTAAATAGGTTGTCGTCTGGTTAACTGTCAATTTTCTCTTTCACATAAAACCCTAAAATATATATTTTAAAAATTTAACTCTAGCTTTACAACTGTTAGCTAAATTTGTGCAAGAAATAATAACGTTTGACTGGTTCGTTCAAATTCTTGATGACACAATCAAGTCACCCTGATGTCTCTTTTCTGAGTGTAAAGAGGACTTTCCCATATTTGATACGACTGCTTAGATTCAACATTTAACACGTTTTTCATGTCCGATCAAAATATTCACATATGTGAAGGTTGAAAATTGACCAAACACTTACAGTGTTTTAATGTTTTTCTTAAGTTTTCATGACAAAAGTAAAGTTGACAATTCCGCAAAACACAGTAGCACTTCAATGGTTACCGGGAACAATAACTCACTAAATTAATTTAATTAATTTGGTTTCCAGTTAATTACTAATAACTAATTCATACAAATATAATGGAAAGTCATTATAACTTATTGTAAGCTTAACAGTTGTGTTTTGTTCAGACTGTTTTTTGACGAAATAACAAAAAAAGTTAATTCGTAAGCGCCTCAAGGAAAACACCTAACAATGGAAATTGTTTTCTTTTTTTAACAATATAGAAAAGAAACAATTAGTTTATGTTTTTTTTGTAAATTTAGACTTCTAACAATGAGTTACATGAGTTCTTTAAACTATAAGCTCACTATGAAAAGACGGAATTTTAATTATCATTGAATAGAAATTCAAGAAAAACAATTGTTCAGTGTAATTAATTTATATTTTTTTATGAATTAGAAAATTTCACTACAAACCTATAATTACCTTTGTTATTTCTCTCTGAAAGTTTGATTACACAATTAATTATGGAAATAACATGTTTGGTGATCAAATGTTTTTTTTTTTGAGTTTTAGTCATAACATTTGAGGGACGACATTCTCTTACATGTCTTTTGGCTTAAAATATTTTTACATCTATTAGACAGCAAGCTTTAAAGTTAGCTTTCATGACAGTTAATTCCCCCTAACAAGACTGGTTTTCATCGATCAGAATATTCATGACAACTTGGAAACTAGATACTAATTAAATATCACATTCTGAAAGCTTGATATATTTTAATATCGAAGACCTGACCATAAGACTTAAGCCTATAGTTTTTGTTCGAATGACTTTAGCGATGCAGCGAAAAGTATTTGATGTCTTAATGATGAAAATAGGATTTTGACTGGTATATCTTTGAAAAAATTAATTCAATCCATACATCTACACAGGCTTCCAGGATTGCTATTTTGATTTATGTTTTGTAAATAACTAACACTGTTTGTGACAATTCAGTTTTACTCCTGGAGCTCACCACTCTGGCTATTAAAATAAGCTCATTTGTGTTTGTAAAAATAACAACCTGTTTGATAATACGGGAGTAAAGATAGTGATATGCATAGGTTCCGTTTATTTTAATATTCCCATCTGTTGGTTTTACATATTTCCGATAATATTTTCATTTTTAACATTTGTAGAATATCTGTCATAATAAATTAATGATATAAATCTGTTATATTTTGGGGATCAAACTATTCACTCCATACTACCTTGCTTAACTTACGACTAATCAATTTGATATCGTAACGAATATTTTGTCATCATCATAAGGTATCAAACAATAAGAGTAGATGGACGTTCTCCTGGAAATAAGCAAAATCTTGTAATACACCCATCGTCTTAAGCAATAATAAAACTGCGTCATAATCTATTCTAACGATTAGTAGTTTTTTCGTAGGAACAATTTATTACAGTACGGAAATAAATTTGAAGATATGCTATATATATATATTTAATGCGTTTAATGGCAATTCTAACTTACTCCTTCATATTTCCCGGTATTTCTTGTCCAGTTACTCCAATCTGTAACGTCGGTGTCCAGCAAGATAACTGAAAAGATATTAAATTATATCCATAAGTTTAAAATATTGCATTGCTTTTTAAAGGACTAAACGAGAAACTTTAGGAAACTGAAGTTGTATAAATTAAATTTGACAAATGTTTCAAAATTATTCACTGTACAATTTTTATGCTTAGTGAAGTCTAATATTACTGTTTTCTATTCAGTAATGATCAACTCTAGCGGAGTTTGCCAGCGAATCAATTTGTGCAATAATGTTAAACGAATTACACTATTTAATTAGAAAGTCCTTATATAATGTTGTTTTTATAATTTTGGTTCAGTCGTGAATATAATTCGTAATGTGACAAATATAACATCTTTTCCTTTGTACCTGAAACATAGACACTAATGTTCATATCCATTTGAAAAACGACGTAATAACTTTTTATTTTCAAAATCGTCACCTGACACACTCAGAAATAAAGATGGATTTTACTCGTATGTTAATCTTATTATCTTGCTTCGAATCTGACCTATTTATCAATACTAGATGTAGAATGGAGTTCATATTTGTGTTAACTTAGCTTTTAACTTAGCTTTCATACTAACTAGGTTATAACTTAGCTATAATTATTGTTAAGTGAAACACTAGAAAACTTTGAATGATTGAGTTCCAATCGTTCATTTTTCTAGCACATTTTAATTCATGTTCACTTAAATTTAGAATTCTAACGGTTTGTGAGTAACATTTGCTTCTGAGTAGCGAGAATAGAGTTTATATTTTATGCTCGTATTAACTGTGTCATCTGGAGGTTTACTAATCAATATTTTCATTACGGTATAAGTTGAAATCCTAGATTTACTCATTTCACCAATTATGAACTATTTCTGATGACGCAGTTTGTGTATTGGAACGAAGGGAACATTCCCAAAAGAAAGTGTTCTTAAAAGTTATAAAACTTTGCTTTGTTGTCGGCGTATTTATGTTTATCCGAATAATTATTATGTATCCACATAGCTAATTGCACACAGTTTCATTTTCGTGATTTGTTTCGAGTTAAAATGTTGAGGATTATTAAACTAATACCCTTCAATTACCTTTGACTTTGCATCCAATGTAAAACAGTGTTTGAAGTGAACAACATTTTTTAATAATTGGCTGTTTAATATGAGAATAGTGAATTATGAACAATAGAGTAAACTCTCTTTATCACTTCAAAATCTAGCTCTTGTTGAAATGATCATTCCTTCTGCCAATTATTTATTAAAAAAAATTACTATGAATAATTTGCAATATTTATAAGAATATCTAAATTAAACATTTATGTTTTTTATCAATAAAATAATTATATTTTGATGAATAATACTAACCTCCTAGTTAACGCTCGATTTATATGAAATCATTAAATTCAATTTTTCTTATTGATGCCTATTCATAATTTATGTTGACGCGTATGTTTACGATATAAAACAACATACATTGTTGTTACTCTGGCTGTCGAAACATAAATGCACTTCTCCTTTAAACCGTAAATCTTATTATTGAGTGGGTTGAACCGTTTTTTCAGTTATTAATAATCTAATTTTGCATAACTTAACAATTCATTTGGTAGCCTAGATATCAAGCGATCGAATATAATCATGTTAGGTTGCCTGCTAGTTTAAAAATCTAAATTGCATATGAATATGTGTACATCTAGGAAAAAAGGAGTTTTTAACTAATTATTTGTCGCTAATATTGAGAGTATAAACGCTACAAACAACTATGAAATGGTGCTGTTTAATGTTTCTTAGATCATACTTTTAACAATAATGAATTTTACCGAGCACAGATTCTCGAAATTACTTTTTCGACGATAACTGTAATTCATGTTTAATGTAAATAAATAAATAGATTTGTTAGAACTAATTTACTAAAATATGGAAACTAATAGGAAATAACTAGAATTATCCAAAAGTCAAAAGTTTTCAAACTTTTCTTCAATCACTAGGTAAATCAATACACACAATAGCTCGCTATTATTCCAAATCACAATCTGTGTAGTATGTAATATTTTACTAAGAACCTGTTGGATTAATTCAACATGGAATTTGTCAAAATATCCAACTTCATCAAAATAATTTAATTAAAATTTCAGAAACACGATTTTCCTCCTGTTAGGCTTTCGGTTTTATTTAAAGTGCGTTTTAAGCTTATCACAATTCATTCAGCCTATTTTACCAAGCATTTTGCCAGGTAGGAAGCTTTCTTCAACATTAAAGTTAATGTATGATTCTTGACATTATTAATTCTGTTATGTGTATTATAGGCATGCAAAAATTCACATATAATACCATCGTATACTAACAGTTGATGGTTGATTGCACACAAGTAAATAACAACGGATAAACAGTAAAAACAGCGATAGAAACCAGAGAAGAAAATGACGGTGAATTAGTTTAACAAGCCTAAGGAAAATGCATAAGTATCATCGTTTTACAAATACAATGATTGTTATTATTTATTCATGTTAAAGAATTTTCTCTGTATCTATGGCTGATTGAATTTATCTTCATAATGCTTGAAGGTAAGGTATTGATTAAACAAATAATCAGTTTATTCTTCATTCAATTTAATTATTAAAGGACAGATTCATTGTATTTTGAACTATGCATACAAGTGGAAAAAATTTTATTGATTGAATGAGCAAGAAAAACTGGAAAGTATGTGTACAGGTAACTTTTCTTCACCTCCTGTAAGATTTGAAATTCCATCTTGTTGCAGAAACTGTACGAATTGATGGTTTCGTTTGAGGGCATAATAAAAACTTTCCAAAAAAACCTTTAACCATTCTATATTGCTACGGACGTAATTCTTTACTTACCAACTACAAAACGAAGTATCACCACCTAGAAAACAACTGAAAAGCATGGAATATAATACATCTGTTTCTCCTGAATGTTTAATGTTTCATGACTGAGCAGCCATAAAACTGCTAGCAACTTAACCTAAGTCAAACACTCCTCTTGGAAATTTCAATCACAGAAGTGAAGTCATAATATTGTGTTATCGTTAACAGGTCCTATCAGCGTTACCTAACTTCCTTTCTTGACTTCACTAAACTACGAAATTCGACGATTTCTTTTCAAAACCAGTGACTAATTAGTGCAGAAGAGAAGAAGCCAGTTGGTGACCTCTACGAACCTCCCATTCTGATTAAAATCTAATGGTTACAGCTTTATCTCACCATTTTTCAATCTAAACTGCTTGTTAAAGATTGTACGGAAGTTCAATTACACAATGGTAAATAATGTGTAATCTGGCATGGATACATGCTATCAGCATAATTATCAAGTATTAACAGTTTTATTGACTGAAACAAAGAACGACTGAAACCAAACCATAATCAGGTGTATTATACTTTCTGCCGTTGTTAAGATCAGTAATATATAACTTTATGCATTACCGACGCCTATCCATTATGAGTAATCTAGGTAAATAGAATGACATTTTATGGTAAATAATGACCGATCATGTGTAAAATACATCCTATTCATCTACAATAAAGTTCCAGGAAGAAAAAAGACGTTTCTTTAGATTTCATTCTTTTCTGTTTAGATAACTTTAAAAATTAATGTACGAGCTAAAAGATAACTAGTTGTGTGTGTGCTATATGTCAACGAACACATATTTTTTGTGTTGATTCATACCCTGGAGGGCGTTCATTCATCAAAATTCACTCAACTGTTTTCCTATGTAATCATCTTAAATATATTTATAAATATCCCATTCACAAACTTCTTAAATGATAGCATTTGAAGGACGTATAAAGGAAATATGATTTCTTTTAATAACGAAAATATGTTTAACCGCAAGATTAAAAAATATATTGATTTTTATTCATGAAGACTAGATAATTGAATCTGAATCACTCGCTACCATATTTGAATAATGAAGAAATGAAATTGAACTACATCATATATATATATATATATATATATATATATATATCAAGTGAAGCGAATACTTATCGAACTTACACTGTACTGCTAATCCTAACTGATTGACTCTTAGTGTTTACTTCTACGAACCAACAGCTAACTGTACTATTTAATTTATACTTAGTGGGCCATAACTGTGATAACTGATATTAAACAATAATCTAAAAACTGTGCAAATCAGTTAATAATATTAGAACTTTATATACTAAATCTTGTAGTTCTCTATGAATATTTGCCGGCCTAGATTCATGTAAGACCAGTCAGTTTGAAGTACAGAGACTTCCCCACCAATCTTGTGAAGCATAACCTAACCGAATATAAATCTTGAAAACGAAATCTTCATTGATAATAAGTTTAAATGCATTTCAACGTGGTTAGAATATTGCATCAAGTAGCTTATTCACTAAGATGATATCAGAGTATGGATTTATATTGATATACAATAGACTGCGAAATTCTAAACAGACACGAATCTAGCATAGTATTCCATATCCAAGTAAAACTTCAGTTTGTAAATATTTCAAACTTTTCAGCTATTTTTACTGTTATGCTTTTAGTATTATTACAAAAAAACTGTTATAGATAAATAAATAAATCATTGAACATGAACAATAACGTATCTTGTTATAATTAAAAAAAGGAAAGCGGTGGAGACATTAGAAAACCGTAAGACAATTAAAGCAGAATTGTTTTTCCTCTACTTTGACTAAGTGAACAGATCACTGATTAAAATTTAAATGTTCACTTGGTTCACTAATTTATTATATTGGAATTTTTTCAATACATGAATAATTATATTTTCTAGTTTTATTATTAAATCTTATAAAAATAATTTTCCTTATGAATAGTTTTCTATAATTAGTTTTCTACCATTATGAGTAAAGATGTGAATTATCCTTATTCTAACACTTACAACTGAAAGTTGATCAGTTTTTTAAGCATATATACATCTTTTACGAAATTTCACTATATAGACTTCTTATCAGTAGTATTATTAGAATAGATGGCTAACAGTGAGATCTTGGACACATGCTTTATTTAACTTGTCTTCTGAATATTAAGGACAGGATAATTTAAAACCTAATCAACAGTGATATATCCAAATATATAAATATATTGATAAATATATTGATATAAATATATTGATCAAAACATCTTAATCTTTCAAAAAATTCCCATCATATTAATCTGACAATCATTAAGCTGGCTACTTCTTGCATTATTGATTTAGATATTTAACTGAAATAAATCTGTAGAGAATTTACTTTGAAAAAAGTCTTCATTGTTCATATATCTATGTTTTAATCGTGATATATACATTCTGCATTTTGAACAATATTAATGGTGAACTAAAGTTGATTTTGAGTAAATGTTATTGGGTTGGATAATCAGTACGAGCTAAGATATTCAATCGTAGATGCATCAAGCTGATAAATTTTAATTACAATAAAATGGTCGTCTTAGTATCTACCCTAGGCCATAATTAAAATGTTCTAGAAAACCTAACTCTTCTAATTCTTTATTTGACTTTTCAATCATTGAAATTCAAGTGATATGCTGTAGTAATAATTGTATCAGAAATAATCCACCTGGAATACACTTTAAAGCATAAGTTACTCTTTGATAAAAAAAATATTTTATTCACGATCATCACCTACTATTCCTGTTTTACTCTTTTGTATTGCAATGAATAGTAATGCTGTTGTGTATTTCTGAATATTTATATTGTGATTACAAAAAAGCTCAATTTTTTGTATGTTCCTTAGTTTACTCAAAAAACGGTTGATTTTTTCAAAAAAAATCAACAAACAGTTTTATGCAGTAGAATGACTTTACAGCACTCAAAATTAAATATTTACATAATCAGGGAGAAAAATGCATTACCTTTCAAAATGACTGAAAACAATTATGCTATGTAATTTGCAAATAAAGTTTATTCTAGTTCCTGGTACAGAAATTCATTACGGCTATTTATTACGGTAAGTATTTGTATAATCGTGAAATACATTTTTTTACTTCTCAGCTGGTGCAACATTTTATGTCTTGTTATATGAAGTTTACTAGATCACAGTATGGGTAGAGAATTATTCAACCACTTCTATTTACATAACGATTTACTTACTTAAAAACTAACAAATAGTGAACCACAGCAGTTCCGTATAACATTATCAACAAAAAAAAATAAAAAATATTAGAATTTCGGAGCTCTCAATACATTCTGTTCTTATCTTAAATTCAGCTATTCACCACAAAATAGTAAATACAAAAAAAATAGTAAAACCATCATCTATGCTGCCTGAAATACACAGATAACAACTTACTCTAAAATCTTTTATTCCTAATGGCAGGAAGTGAAAAGTTTTAACATTCTACCACATTTTACGTAAGTTTCTGTTCAATCATTAAATATAGATAGGAAATGATAAAACAATATAATACATCCATAATGTGACTGACGTTTTATTCATGCGGAATTTCTTTCTCTTTATTCCTTTTTGACAAAAAAACTATGGATATCAGACTTGTACGACAGATAGCTGGATAGATAATATCTAATAGTTCATGAAAAAAAAATCCATTCAACTTGAAAAAAAAATTTGAAATATTGATTACAACTCCCCTAAGTAAATACAGAAATGATGATAATAAGAAGAAAGTACATTACAATGTTTTAAATATTTTTGACAGAAATATTTTAAAAAGTTTTTACTAGTATTGTATTTCTGGTTATGATAGTACACTAAGAATAAATTGAAATATTTAAACTGTAACACGTTACATATGTTGATCAAATATCAATGATGAAAAAAAATTTTCAACTAATATGAAATGATTGAATGGATTGCGATAATATCACCACTAAGCAAAAGATAAACATTCACAAAGGATAATAAAGATGAAAGAATAAATGTAATCAATTGTAAATGAGCATTGTACACATTGAATGTCAATGTTTTATGCATTGTTCTTTGCAACAATATAACTATAAAATTATCAGTTTATTAGTGATAGCAATTTTTAGATAATAATGATAAATTAGTTATTATTTCTGAGCTTTACTCAGTGTGGTAGAAATCAATCTTTGATAAGCAGTCATTTCTATGCTTACATAAAGATAAAAGGAGATATGAGTTTTTCAATTTATTGATGGATTTATACAAGCTGAAAGATTATCCTAGTACTTGATAGTGGAATATTGTTGATAAAGTCGACTGTAGAAAAGGTAGTAGGAACAGAATAAGAAACTGTCATTTATCATAATTCTATTTCTTATTAATTTTGTCACTAAATATAATGATTATTTATTATATTCTTAATTTTATAAACTTTGATGGCATCTAATGACTTGGTCATTATTGTATATACAATTAACCATGAAGCAAGTAACCATTAACGTTTAAAATACTTTCATTACAAGTTGTCGTTTTTACTGAGTACTTCAGTGTTATGATATTTTTTTCCAACATACCTGTAGACAGAACTATACTTCGAACTCACATAATATAGTATAATTTTCTTGTTGTAGATCAGTAGTTCTGATAAATTGCAGTCTCAAACATCGACAGTGGTAGTAGTTTATGTACTGTTAACTTTTGTTTATTTAAATATTCAAATGTAAAATGATGAATATGAATCGAAGAAACTAAATATGTTTACGCATTAGTCAGTCTAATAAACTTGATAAGGAATAGGTTCCATCCACTCGAAGAAAATATTGGTTTTCTGTTATACAAATGCAAAACAAAATATATTGGCTCAACATGACATCAAAATAATAAAGCTGTCTATTACTGAAACTTTTCATTCATCTGAGCACTAAAAAAATTCATATCATCCTAATGATCGATGAAACAATTAACTTCGTATCCATAAATTAATAAAATATCGTCAAGAGTACGGTTTTTTTAACCTGATTGGTTCACGAAATGGAAATCGACTCTTTACATTAAAAGATGAAACTACTGAAACAGATTTAGATAAGATCAATAAGTCCATTTGCATGTCTATTATTCTGTTGTTATCAATAAGATTTTAAACTCGCTTCAAAATGTCAATCATGAAATTGAAACTGGAAAATTGTTTTTTCTGAATTGGTTGTAATTCAGTGACCGACTAACTCCCTAAATCAAAAGCGTATGAATCTTCATGTAATTAAAATTTTGGATTCGAATATACAAAAGTTTTCGAAGAAAGATAAAATGTTGATTACCTATGTTAGCCTGTACAATAGTAGTTTAGTTTAGGCATAGCTAGTACGGAGATTCGAATAACCTCGTATTTTTATGATAACATTACAGAGAACCAACCAACTGTCTAGAATCGTAATGATATGCCTGTGAGCGGTTATCTGGTACTAATGCTCACTAGCTTAATAATAAAGCTTATCCTGTATTTCTGACACTTTACAACAACTTTGACAATCTATTGTTAATCCAGATTTGATTCATTCGGCTGAATGAGAATTTGAAAACTTTTATACCATATTGAAAATACAGGCAACAAGTTTCATATTATTAGAACTATAAACAAACAACCATAATCCTCATCATTAGAGTTACCTATAACTTAATCACGGTTTTGAGTCAAAACATTACATTTAGAAAGCAATTTCAATATAACCCATTAAAATACCTTATTGAAAAATTACCACATAGGGAGCATGTATTTATAATTACATGGTATAACTTTTAAGTTATTTTAGAGCAGAAGTACTAGTGAATTTGAATTTCACAAAAGTATACAGTATATTCGAAGAAACTTCGAAAGTTAGTAGTACATTTAACTAATCCGTTATATTAACTGTACATCTAAATACTTCGAAATACTCAGATTTTATAAACTGTTAATTCGTTGAAATAGCAACTGAATAGTTCAACTGTTCAACGTGAAAACACAAGCATTTCGAAATGTATGCCCTTATGACCTAACTATAACGGCTTCCGAATCGCAAAACTGCTGATATTAAAGGAAGAACACTTAGGAAGTCATAATAAATTATAATCTTGTTATTTTATTCTGTTTTACTTAAGTTTCAAAACAACTCCACTCATTACTTGATTATTAATACTTACAAACCTGATATGATCGAATCATCTTTATAAGGTTACTGATTCTCAATGTACAATAGATCGTCACCTCGTTTATATTTAATTAATTTATGTTTATCTAAAATTATGAATTGCCAATAATTATTTTATATAACTGTATTCATTTGACTATCATTCATAGGTTAAGCTTTCTTCAACGAACTCCGAATGAAACATCGGTCATGGAATATCTACGAAGGCATTTACAATTAGACGACATAAATTTACCGATTTCGCTCGCTACAGCTATGCCTTATAAAACTTGTTTTTCTAATCGATTTAGCAGTTGTTCTTCTTTATTCCGGTTACCTAAAGATCTAATCATAGAATTTATCAAGTTATAAAAAGAAATTGATACGTATCTAGGATAGACACTGTTTTAAGGTCAATAATATAATTTAGCTGTCATCCGATATGTATGTTAACAATCTATCTGGTTCAGGCTAGTCGTAACTAAACTATATTGAATATATACGCAAACTTATTACATGCTTCTGTAAAAATATGCATAAATTTATGTGACCTAGTTATTCACAACGAAAAAAAATTAATCAGAAGGAATTTATTTCTTATCTTTTTCGTAAAGGAAAAATATTGAGAATATTGTTCCATCTGTGTACGGTATGTATATTTTACATAATATTTACTTCAGATTTAGCATAATAAAATAGTGCATTTCGTAATGTAGTTAAATAATCAGTCCCAACTTGACAACATGACGCACTCATTTGTTTTAAAATCTAGTTTGATCACCGGAAATTTCAAAAATCATTTATTGAATAATTTTTTGAAAATTAGAAATAAATTTCACGTGATCTTCATAAAGCATTACTTTGATGTTCATGGTATTACAGGCAATGTGAGAAATATTATGACCATCAAATTACTTGTAGAATGGTTGTCTACATCTAAATTTTTAGTTTCAGTTTGAAGTAATTGTCTGACTATAACATCTCTGTGGATATAGAGTTCAGATCTTTTATTGCTAGAAATAGTGTGTAAGACAATAATGATCAAAACGTATGGCATGGAACGAATTTTGTAGCAGAAAATTTGTTTGAGTAGCACAATAGCTGACATAAATATTTTACTATGTGAATTGTTGAATATAAAAAGCTATCTTAATATATAACTTCTATTTCTATACCGACTACAGTACAGTGTTGGGGAAGAATTAAAAAAACGTACATGACTGTAGATATAGATATTTTGGTTATGTAAACTAATATTGAATGATATTTTCTCTCTCCACATTTTCAATTCAGCGAACCAACGACAGATATCTGTTGAGCTGTATTTCTTTCTAATCAAAGCTTCTAAATATGCGTTCACTTAGTTAATGAGATTTAAATCTACCACACTATAATTTTGGATCATGCACATGACTTTGATAATAATGGAATTAGAGGACTTCACAACACTTAGTGTCCCGATTCGCTTCTTAGGTTTTTGTTAATTCACATATTTTAGATGCTTTTTTCGCTATTACTATATTTTCAGTCAGAGGTTATAGTTTGCACTTTAATCATAAGGTAATACAGATTTTGAAATTGAATTCGATCAAAATTACTGAATATTAAACTTCTAAATAAGTTGATTACAAACAGTGAAATCAAATCTACGTAGGTTAACGAATAATAAAATGCAATTATATAGACTCGCTTCAATGAAGGGCGTTTTTAAGTATATATATGCAGAAATTGGCCAAACAAACTGGTTTCAATCCCATTTTTATGACGATGACTGTTCGTATTTTTTTAGTATCCTTGCTATGATATACGTTTGAAGACTATAGAAGTAATCGCGTGTTTGGTGCATATTTTGAAAACTAATAAAGAAATATAAATAGTTGAAAAAAGTTGAGAACATTATTTCTCTCTTTAGACATAATGAACCGAGTTAAGCATCAAGTTTAGCTTTTAGCTTAACTTTTAGAAACGTTTGTTTAACGTTCATTCGCTCGTCTAGAATGTTAAAGGAAGTGACGCTACATATATATATATATATATATATATATATATATATATATATATATATATACGTCAAGTGATAATTATTTCGTGATAGTAAGTACTATCATGAGAAATTAAGTTATCTTTACTTTTTGAAAGTCTGTCTATTTAAAGTTGACTGAAAACGAATTAACTATACTATGGTTAACCAACGAAGCATTGTATGTAATATGTAGTTGGTTTCATTAGTACTTAATGCCCCAGTTTCTACTGAATACTGCTCGTTGATTCCAGTTATGATATAAGTAATATATGATCGCCAGCACATATGATTTAGCCTAAATTTATCCTAAATTCGCACACGCAACAACAGATGCAAGAGAAGACGACCAGTGTAGCAGCAGCCTCTGTAGCACCAGGTCTCAACATACATAAAGGAAAAAGCGAAATTCTCCGATGCAACACAACATGCACCAACCAAATCACTCTTGATCGAGATGCCATGGAGGATGTTAACACCCTTACATATCTGGGCAGCATCATCGACAATCAAGGTGGATCCGATGCAGATGTGAGGGCGCGGATTGGCAAAGCAAGGGCTGCATTTCTACAGTTGAAAAATATCTGGAACTCCAAACAACTTTCAACCAAAACCAAAATCACGATTTTCAATACAAATGTGAAGACAGTTCTACTGTATGGAGCAGAAACTTGGAGAACTACGAAAGTCATCATCCCGAAGATACAAGTATTTATTAACAGTTGTCTACGCAAAATACTTCGTATTTGTTGGCCAGACACGATCAGCAACAACGTACTGTGGGAGAGAACAAACCAGATTCCAGTGGAGGAGAAAATCAGGAAGAAGCGGTGGAAGTGGATAGGACACACACTACAAAGTGCACCTAACTGCGTCACAAGACAAGCCCTTATATGGAACCCTCAAGGCAAAAGGAAAAGCGGAAGGCCAAGGAACACTACGCCGAGAAATAGAGAAAGATATGAGAGGAATGAACAAGAATTGGACAGAACTGGAGAGGGAAGCTAAGGACAGAGTTGGTTGGAGGAAACTGGTGGGCGGCCTATGCTCCATTGGGAGTAACACGGATAAGTAAGTAAGTACTTCTGGGAAAAAATATGATCTGAGCTTATGTTGTCAGATCTATTTACTGATAATTTTAACATTCATAGAATAAAACACTAACCAGATAGCTTTCAGCTGAAAACTACAATACGAATTAATATCCTAAAATTGTGAAACATTTTGGGTGATAGACAGCGAATATCGAAATTATTGTGTTCTCAATAACAAGAAGCATTGTACTTCCAAAAAATTTGATTTTAAAATCGTTGACATTATTCTCTGATTTCTATGAAGAATAATATCACAAAGAATTTTAATAAGTCTACATGCCAGTTATTATTTCTTCTTAAGGCCTACCATTATGATCAGTAAGACAGTTACGATAAATTGCTACAGCTATCTAATGATTTCAAATTATTGATGTGCTTTTGTTGGATACGAGTTTTCACTACACACTTATTTTATTTCTGGTACTATGAGATTTACTGAGGTTTAATTTTTATAAACTTGATCAATCTGGCTATATATGTAACACATATCTACGTACTTACATTGGGAAGAATAATACCTTTATAAATATACAGTAAAAATTCACATACTCTATGATTTATATTCCCGGTATTTTACATTGATCAAATGTTTATTGTAGCAAAAAAGTGAACTTGAAGTGAACACGTTGATCGTAGAAATAGTTGTTCGTCTGATATCTAAAACTTGGGCACATAAACCCTAGTTTATCACTTATGCCTTCCGATAAAATGTGTTGCACGTCTTATCAAACTTAATGAGAGTACTTGATACTAAACGTTTTGGTTGAATTTGTAATGGCTGCAACATTTTTAGTGATTTATTAGTTTTCGTAATCAACATATTTTATTAATACGACATCCAAATGAAATGCAATATGCATTCATTTCAATGTGGTGAATAAATGCAAATCAAACAAGCATATACGTAAATACTGTCCTAATGGTTTCAAATAGCAGGAGAGAATAAATATTGTCACGTTTATATTTAATCTGTATGTCCCAGATACTAAGAATTATTAGAAACTTTGAAGCTATTTTCACTGTTGAAACTACATCATCTCAGTGAAATTTATTTATAAATTACAATAAGATAAATTTGATGTGAAGTGAATAATTGAACAGTCGATGGAACAAACATTTTAGTGAACTGAACATTGTTTCCCTTTTTATCTATCTATCTATTTATCTATCTATCTAAACAAACGATAGGAATATTGTCTTAAACTTATATCGGAAATAAATGGCTCTACAGTCTGCTACATTTGTAAACAGATGGATAAAAAGACAAACTATAAAATTTCGGATTGACGCAAACAATTATCGGTGAGGTTTAAAAAACAACTGTTTATTAAAATTTACGCCGATAGCTATTCATAGACGATTACTAATTTATTTTCAAAGTAAAACTGATCAATAAAATTTAAAATATGCCTGAAAAATTTTTTGATGAAAGATTAATATCTAAATACAAACAATAAGAACTCAAACATTTTAGTCGGTTTTGTTTAATTGCAATGCGTTCGTATATAATTTCACATACTCTAATACGCACTAAAATGAAATATATACATATATTTATTTATAACACAATGGCTTTCTGGTTTCGGTTACATTTTCACTGAAGATATGATGAATTATTTAGTGATGTCTGTATATTCTTCTATTTTTTAAATGATGAAATTTGTGTTTCGCCTATAAATTATTTAAAAGATCAGATTTTAATGAAAAAATAATGTTAGATATTGTGCCATCATCGATCTTACAGATTTTATCGATTAGGTCGATCGATAAATCCTGAGAAGTTCAACAAAATAACGTTGATGAAAAATACTCCACCTTAGTATTAAGTCACTGAAAATACAATTGTATTGGTAAATGCTTTCAGCGGCAGCTTTTTACATTGATACTTATCCAATACAAAAAAAGCATATAGTAGAAATGAGATCGTAGCTCTTAACAAATAAAAAACTTACAAATACAGAGGTAATATTAGATTTTGTAGGAAGTCGTTCACCCAGTTGTTATAAGACAGATTCAAAAATCTTATGAACAAATGATTATTTTCGGCATAGCTTAAAAACTATGGATAGGTACTGCTTGATTTTATGCGATGTTTATTTTAGATTAAAAAATACACTATTCTCATCAAATTGCTTTTAAAAATAAATTATTACAGGAAATTAATGGCAAACGATATCATGTAAATTAGTTAGCCTGAGATATTTTTATACCTAGTCAGTGAATTCACGGAAAGGAAATTCGGTGATTGAGATCTGAAAAACTTATACTTAAATATTTAAGGCTCCATCATATCTAATTACTAGCTACTGAAGATAGCGATCGTCAAATTAGGAAAACAAAGCGTTAAACTATACATGAAATGGGCAAGACTAAATATTCAATGTCGGAGCATCAAATTAACTCGATCATGTTCATTTAACCCAGTAATGGTTCAAAACAAATCACTACTGATGTTCATTAATGTCCCAAATGAAATTCTTTTATAATATTAAGTTTCCGAGTTGGAAAATCTAATCTAAGTAATCAGATAAATGAAAGTATCTTAAAGTGTATGATTGAAAAGGTATAAAGCAATTGCTGAATGTTATAGAGTGAATGATAAAACTAAGAGAAAATAAGTCAGCCGATTAATTAGAGGAATTTATTAAGTCAGAATAAGAGTGAAAGACAAAAAATTGAAAATTTGGCCCGGAGAAAACCTTTTGTGAAACTGCGCTGATATTTTTAAAGATTACATTAATCAATTTGTACAATTCTTTTTGCTTTATTATCAGTGTAACCGTTTCTGGAAATTATAAAGTAAAGTGGAGAATTTCCACACATCCATTAATACAAGTTTCAGGTGACAAGTTCAAGTTATTCAGAGATGGAATCTACTGCTAGAAAATCACAATACTTGATGATTTGAGAAGTTTACATTTTTGTTTCACTGGTTTCTTAATAATATGAATTGATGATTAGCAGTAAAACACCATCTTCGTGTGCTAATGTGGAATGGCACCTTGAACTGATGTACATACACACATACGAAATCCTAAGTTGTAACTGACTGACCCCAAATCCGTTTTTAAACGTCTCCTAACGATTTTATGATGGATTATATTCCAGAAATTCAGGTTCTCGAGATATTCAATAATGAATGAAAAATTCACCCAAACAACAAGCCAATGGATGATAATGTCTTTTGAGCTTACTTGACGATGGACTCATCAAGGGTGCTGAAATATACCGCAGCCTGAGCAGTTTTTTGTCATGGAAAGGTATCAAGTGATTAATCGATGATAACAATTAGGTGATTTATTCATATGAATTAATTCTTATAAACAAAGAGGCTATTTATTGCAAGTATACAGTTCAGTTTCAGAAATTTTCTGTTTTTATCTGCTTATTCATTGAGATTTTTTCTGATGGTTAGAATAAACCAATTAATAGTTCATGCATAAAAACACTTTTTTCTTCAAATAAAAACAAGAATCATGTCTTTTTGAACATGTAAAAATATCAAATCTTATTTTAAAGAACGAACAACAAACGGTTGAATCTGAAGTGAATATAAGAACTGACTGAATGATTTTATATCTGAATAAATAGGTTCTTGCTTTTCTAAGAAATAAAAGCTTTCAAAGAAACTGGCTAATTCAAAAAATTTATTCAACTTATTCAGATCAAAAAGAACATTTTATGCTCCCTGTCCTTTTAGTCAACAATAAATGAAACACTGTGAACTACAAAATGAGATTAAATAATTTTCAGTGGTATTATAGAATATCGAGCTATAGTTCATGATTTAAAATAATTAACTATTTGTAACAGTAAATCACTTATTTTCAGTTGAGCTTTTTCATCTTTTTTAAAAGCTCAGTTTAATTCTTGTCATTTTAATCACAAGTTATGATAACTTTTTATTAAGATAATTTATTTTCTATAAAATCTTCAAACAAATACAAAGGTGGATTTTATACTTGACAATAATGTTCACATCAAATTGATTAACGTTTTAGTTTAGTTTGCGTTTATCTGAAGTGTGTTAGCCGCTGTCAAAATAGTTTGATATTTCATGGTTAACTAATCTTGAAGAGCGACTTCATTTCCCACTTCCTATGTTAGTTTAAATTGAATAAATCGACCAATATTCTTGATAAAATATTATTTTATAATGTAGTGTCATTCTACAAAGTAACGTAATCATTGTTTTCTTTCAGTATTTAATGTCATTTCATTTTAGTTGTATTTGTGTGTTCATGTGGTCTTTTTTCAAGATTACAATGTGAATAGTTTGTTTTCATTTGAATAAAACACGATAAATCACTAAAACTAAGTGATTTGTTCGGTGGAAATAGAAATCTATCTTTAAAAAAACAAAAAAAGTACAACGGAAATTCAACGGTGATAAATATCGGCAATTCTAGACAGTTAAATTTTTGAGTAGGCAAAAGCATAATAATAAAGAAGGAAATTGTGAGCATAGACATAAATCTGTTTCAATTAGTTAATGTGTCTAAAAATACAAATATAAATGTCTAAATTCATATTTTTCGATATAAAGACAAAATAGTGAAACGAGAAGAATAAAAATCAGTTACTTAAAAACACAGATAACTGAAAAATACGATATGGTGATCAACGAAAGTCACTGAGTTAAGCATTATAGGTTATGCAAGAAGGAAGCATTGACAGTCACTTTCCTTTTTGAGTTCGGTATTGATTAGAAAAGCCTTCAATCTTATTTACAATTCAAGGATAATTGTTTGTTTTATGACTATATACTTAGGTTGTTTAGGAGTGAAATTAACTTTCAAATCTTTTGAGAATATTTTGGGGTAGATTAGTTAGTAAAATCTGGTTAGATAGGTGTTAAATAGTTTTCTTGTTTAGAAATTTTTAATGAAATCATCTTCACGGGATTTCAGGATGTCCATTTTTTTAGTTGACAAAGGATTATGTAACTGAATAGTTGATATTTTGTATCTCTAACCCTATTTAAATGAAGAGACTAAATTGTAGTTGTCAGCCGAAGATTCCAGGTCACCATTGATCAGATCAGTGATATTTTTTTATCGACATCGTTTGAATTTTTCTTTGCTTGTAATTTGATAGTGTAGCCTGATTATATTGATTACATCTACAGTCCTTTATAAATACAAAAAACTAGATAAATACTGAAAGATGTATTGTAATGTTTCTAAATATTTTACCAACCGTGTGTCCTGAAGTAGAATTAATTTATTTTATAGTTATTCTTTCTTCGGTAAATACATCCTGAAAGTTAAAAATTGAACTGTAGCAATCAGTTACTGAAAATGATTTTTAGTTTAGTTTTCCAATTCAGAAAATATCATCAAACCATCGATTATTGTTATAGACCTAGTGAGTGTTTATACTTCTGTTGTTGTATAACTATTGAAAGTGACTTCTTAATATAACCATTCGTTGTTAAATGCCCGATAGTACTTGAACTATGTAAAACTAATGTTTATACTGCTGTTAGTTATCAGTGAAGTATTTATTATTATTATCTAAAATAGCCTTAAATTTCGTTTGAATATGACTAAAAATATATAATATTTTATTCATAACGGTACGCTTGTATAAATCAAGATGGACTATTCGGATGGGTTACATAAAACTGTATCGTCATAGATAGTCTAGCTATACATAAAACAGGAACTATAAAAAATAGTATTTTCTATAAGGATATAACAGTTTGAATAAGCATAATTTAAGCTCATTCCCTAAAAATTTATTCTAGTTTATTTCATCCGATAAAAATTCTCAACAAACAAAGATCATCTCACGAAAAAGCAATAATTTTGATTTTATCGACAGATATCTAACACCAGTAAATGAAAATGCGTTACTGAATCAAAACTGTTCGATTGATTGATTTTTTTAATGATGTGAATTTCCAATTAACTTTCTTTCATGACTGGTGTTAGGCAAAATATTACTGAAATCCAATCACTCTATTATAAAACACTTGCTGTAAACCTGGTAGAGAAATTTAACGTAATTATACTACCCGAAAATAGGTAACTATTATGTTCGAATAATAATTAAATAAAAAACGAAGATTTTTGATGGAGGATTATTCAACAGAGTTTTTGTGATAAGTTAGCACCCTCTGAAAGCCGATTTTATCCTTTTTATCATAGTAGTTCCACTACTTCATTATAATTCACTGATGTACAAATGGTCATTAGTTTAGTATGTTAATCACATTATAAATTTCGAAATTCTTCAGAAACTATTCAAAATAATTCGCAGACAGTGAAATTTTGATGAAATCTGAACTAAAATACAAACTAAACAAACAATTAAATACTTGTGTACAGATCTATCCTCATAGAAATCAACTATATTGTTAAGAAGAGATCAATATTACATATATATAGATTTAATATAACCTGTAACATGGTAAGTTTAACAATATAAAACAGCTGGAAGAGTTTGACGAACATTTAACGAGTGAGACAAGCTAATGTAGTATAGTACGAAAAAAAATATTTAAACAAGTGAATCTGTAGATAAAAATAGCATAAAAAATGGTTCTATAATTGTCCTAGTATGCAATTATTAATTTTTTCAGTACTAATTTTCAGCCTTCTATTCTTCGTACAAACGTGTATGGGAGTTTGAACAAGGTTCTACAATCAATATGATATGCTAATTTACCATCAGTTCGATGGTTCAACATAAAAACACACAATTCAAAAAATTTTATTGTAATGATATTAAAGCAACTGCAATATTAATTGTATAAAATCCGTATGTTATACTGTCAAAATAATTGGCTGTCTTATAAGTTACAGATAACTCTGTCAAATATTACTTGAAATATTTTACATCAAGATAAGTAAACATTTTTTACGAAATGACAACACGTATTTATTATGACAGATACATGAATCATTGTTAGAATCGTGTTCAGATGCCTTTTTGTTCAATAAAAATTTTACAATCTCTACAAATCCAAGTATACGAAAAATGATTATGCCCTGCTTAACTTCTAAATTCACTTCCAGGAGTTCTAGCGTTGAGTATGAAACTGCTACTCATCTGAGACAGTGAGTCGATTGCATAAGGTTGCGAATTAAGTTAGGTTTGACATTACATCATCGTATATTGGCTTAAATGAATGTCGTGAGGTCTGAAGTTAATGCGTCCCAGTCAAATAGGGTTCATGGTTGCTCACTACCATCGAGTAGTCCCATGCTAAAAACAAAACAGCTACTTAATACTTCGAGGATTTAAATAGTTGTCTAACAGTGAAATTACTCCGTAATGTAGACTTCGCGATCGCAAAATTTAAATCCATACGTGACTGAAAAATATTTTGCAAACACCAATAGCTAAATAATTTCATTCTCATTCTTAAAATATGCACAAAAAAATTCAAGATTATATAGAATGAAACAGCCGTCCAATGATTCAAAGTTTATAATGGCTGTCGAACCTAGGTTGATATATGATCAAATGAATCTATTTCTAACAACCTCACATTCAGAACATTACAGTATTTTTAAATTCCTGTTTAAAATATAAAACATTGTTTGTTATGATGATATTATATTCACTTACCATGTTCAGGAGATGATTTTACTGGTACTAATTCCACTTTGTGTCTTGGAATATTCTCTGGATAAGATAAATATGGCGAATTCTTTTTAAACATAACTGATTCAAATAAATTAAACATTTCCGGAGAAATTTCAGTTGTCTTAGAAGTGAAAAACAATAAATTTATAAAAATAATCAATAGAATTATTCGTGTCTTCACAATAATATCCTTCTGAATAGAATTGGTGAACTTTTCAAACGTTATCCAAAACATACTATTTACACTGAAATACAGGATCACATTTTGTTTTATTGAAAGTATTTTAAATTTTTTTTTCATGCATTTTCATTTAAGTGTATCAATCAAAAAATAAGGCAAGAAACAAATTAATGCCAAAGATTCTCATCATGCTACATAGAAGATGAAAATGGCATTTTGAAAATTAAAGTTACCGTTTAAATTTAGATATCATCAACTTAAATATTTTCAGCCAATTAAACATTCAAACAAAACTAGCCAATCATATTGTAAGTTAGAAAGAGTAAATGTACAAAAATGGATGGCAATTTTTCAGTCTATTTTCTTTTTACTCATTTACTACAAAACAAGTTTTGCAAATATTATTTTTGCAAAATAGAGACAGAGAACATTCATTCATTCATTCCTTCATTACTTCAATAAGAAAAGAGAAACAATGAACCTCAACAACAACAACAAAAAATGAGACAAACTGTATGAATGGAATTTTTTTTATGAGGACAAGTGTTTATTCACAGTTGATTTGGATTTTCCCATATTTCATTTAGTTTCTTTTCAACAAACAAATAAAATTATTCTTTTTTTTTTGTTTCTAGCGAAATATTTGTCATAAACGTTAATGATCATTTTATCAATTGTTTTCAAATGAGAATGTTTAGGATAATTTTTTCAAGAAAAACTTCTCGATTTCTGAATGATGTTTAACATACAAATTCCATAAATTAGACTTAGTTTGACGAACTATAAAACAGTCGGTCTTATTAGGTTATAATTCTAACACTAGAGATTTCAGTGCACTTAAATAAATGTTATCTTATGCAGAACTTTAAATATTTTGAAGGGTTTTAGTTGATATTTAGGAAACTAACAAACTAGTGGCTAATTCACACCTCGTTTGTGACCAAGATTGTGAGAATACAGTGCCAAAAATATTAATATTTATGTGAATACTCTGACTGTTTAGCATACGCGAAAAGCTTTTGAAACATTTCCAAGCTCTAGAGTATTTTTATTAACAAACTGACACAATTAAATTGGCTACGATCTTGTAATCTGAACCAATCAAACTGATACTCTGTTACTATGCAAATATTAATCTGCCGATTCGATTGAAGACTTACCAGTTTATTATAATTAAGCAATCAACCGTTCTAATGAGTTTTATAATAAATTACATGATATTCCGACACTTTAAGTACCTGTTCGAGTATAAAGTTTTTTCCATAATGCAGCATTGCCACTACGTACTTCATGATACTTGAAAGATGAAAGAAATTAGAAATGATGGGTACTTTACGAAAGCTAAACGAGGCTAAAATCCGGCAGTGGATGCAACTAAAATCGTAACAAACATGTTACTAATCAACCATCTACTTAGTGGCTCACATTTCCAAATTTAAACCAAACTTGTCGAAATTTCATGATCCTTTATACAGATTCTACCACTTCATGTGATAAAACTAAGATTAACAAATTCCATTTGTAACAATTATCTCACTGATTTATCTCTACGAACAACCTTTGAAGGCTAAATGAAATATACAACTCTTCCACTGGCCATCGTGTCTTACCAAAACATCAATATTTCAGCTCCTTATATTTTTTCATATTTTCAAACAAGACTTTTTATCAATTAAGACTTATTAATAGTCTACGATTAACATGGTGACACTCACACGCTGCAGTAAGCATGGTTTCATTGATAGGCTATAGGAGAGAAAAACTCAAAAATCAACAAGGTAATAAGAAAACTGGATGTAACTGCTGTTAATTTTACATACTTAGGAAAGTAACAACCAGAAAAATATCCAGCGTAAAAGACAGATTTAACTGAGTACTTTACTTAATAATGTTAAGCAGTTAATACAATGAAATGTTCAGTGACATCACTGAAAATGTTAGAGAAATAGCTTTGTTCATTACATTTTAACGTCGTACTGAAGAAAAATAGCTATACTCCTTGTAAATAATTGCCAGTCTCTCAACCATTTTATAGATGGGACACATTTTAAATTATCACAGGGGATTAAATGTCATTTTTATATTTAAAAATAAAATTTAGACCGACATTATCTACTTATTTTAAACAAAATGACGTTCAACCTGCTTATTTAGTCACAGTTTTGAATAGTTATCTATCTAATAAATTCACAATAACTATTTTTAAACATTGATACTGGTAGTTAAATAACTCACCAAATGTTATTAATTTATTAAGAACACAACTCTTTTAAATTTTTCCTATGGGAATAGCACTTTAAAATTTACATTATCATTACTCTCCTGATCTTTTTGATGAGATTATTTAGTGTCTTCAGAAGTTAGCATGTAAGTAGAATGATCTAATAAAACTTGAAAATAGTATTGCTTAAGTGAACAAACATTTTTCACTCCACCACAAATTGATATTTTGATTGTACAAACCTTAGCAGAGATGTCTACAAACCTTAACACTTTGTTAAGCATCATCGAAATTTTCTGTTTTCACCAAGCCTTATCTATTTACTAGATAATATGCGATATAACATTCTACTTCATAGTTCCCAGATGATTCGGTATTTAGACGATGACCCTGAACTTAGACTGATTTGGTTTAAAGCAGGAAAATGCACAAAAACGTTTAATTTATTTATGCGAATATTTTCTACAGCTGTTTACAATAAATACTAAATTGCTCAGAATGTCAATCACTTTATGTCTGCTTATTCTTGTAAGGAACTTGGCATGCTATTATTGCTGAAAAGGATGTACTTTATTTAGTTGTAAATAGCATTATAGTAATCAAACATTTTGTTTTAAATAGAAACCAATAACACATACTACTTGTAAGTACACGTATATATTCTTTGCCATATCATAATGAAAGAAACTTGGTATAATGAACCTACTTTCATTTTTATGGATTGATCTGATTTTTTTAGTATACGCTAGACGAGAAAAAACATGATGTATATCTGTAATCAATAAGCTGTTTGAACAACTGAACGGTTTATCAGTTTTTTGTAATAACTAACTAAATTTTCCTGTGTAAATGAAATTGTGGAAATTTTAATTGCCAGCATCTCCATTTCTTTTAATGTACATGTACCTAAAATCTTCAAGCTTAGCGAGCATGCTAGTTGGTATTCTCAAAATAAGATAGCACTAAGATACTTAGGTTTTGTGATAGAACTATAGTTGTTTGTGAAAATTTGATTTGACAACAGACCAACTGTTTAAGTATATTTAATCAGTCATCTTACTAATATCTGAGACGTTGCCAAAAATATGTCATTGTTTCATATCTACCTGATTAAGTTAGTAAAATGGCAGCCTAATCTATGTAGATTTCTTATAAACTTTTATTGTAAAGAGATAGGCAGTTGACAACTGATAATTAAAAATAAAGGCATTGCAAAATAATTTACTTTTGTGTGTATTGTTTTTTTGTTTTTTTTGTTTTCTTGTTCTGTTTTTTTGTGTGTATTGCTTTTTCTCTAAATTATTTGACACATAATTAAATGCCCTGAAAATTCATTTCATTTACTGAATAACAGTTAAAAGAGGCAAGTTTAAACATTAGAATTATTTGAAGAAAATTAAACATGGTTACTACATAGATCATTCATCGTAAAATGTTTTCTGGAAGATAAAATTCGATACAAACTAAACTCGGCTAATATTTAAATCAACTAATTAACCGCAAAATGACTTAACTGGCATCAAGTATTGATAAATAGTATTTTACCACAGAATCTATGTAACTGAGCAGTGAAAATAATCAAATTTGATTTCTGATTGATGTATATTTATTGATTAGTTGATTTTCAAGTGATCTGTCACTCAGTATTACAGCCAAAATTATCAAACTGACTTCCTGAACAGAGGTTTTGCGTAGATTTGACGATAAAGTAAACAGATTAGAAGTATTTAACATGATAAGTCTATTAAAACAATTAATAAATACTTATGTTTTGGTAACTAATAGTGATGGTATGCAGAAACAGTATACAGAAATTTGATAATGTTTTGCTAATTAGACTGATTAATTGCAGTTCTAAACATCTATGGGAGGATTCAAACAACCAATGCAAATGAATTTTATTTTGTTTTTTTAAAAGGTTTTTTATTCCTGAATTAAAATAAATTTATTGAGAAATGTCTTCCTTAGGCATTTTATTTTCACTACTGTGAGTTGATACTAACTTTAGCTAGTGCAATGTTCATTGTTCGGGAAACATAACACAATCTATTCAGTTGTCAGTTTGTATGGTAATTAGTATCACTATTAACAAATTTAGGAGGATTATTGAGAACAGATGTATACATATGTATGAAAGAATAAAAATACTCATCTCTTCCGATACGAATAATTCTTGCTCTAGGATACCAACATTCCTACACTAAAACTCACGGCGAGCATTTTAAGATTCATAAATATAAATCATGTCATTTACTTGACTTGAGCTGTGACTGAATAGTCACTTTTTAAATTGAGCGGTATTCTACGTTTAATTTAGATAACTATGTGCTAGTTTCTAACAACAGACAGCGATTCAGAGAATATGCACTACAAATTATACTTAAATCTTGAATTTTACCGCAATATTTAATTACAAACCCACCATTCTCAAAAACAACAAAATACCTATGAAATAATCATCACTCAGATTTGATGTCATAGCGTAAAACAGATGAAAATAACATCAAGAAAAATATCTGACATCACTAAGAAACTAACTCACATCAAGCGAATATGATACACGACACTTAAGTTGTATGATAATTTACAACAGCGATTCGCTTAAATATTCAATAATAAATATATTACAAGTGAAATCAGTAAATAATCTAAGTCAGAAAGCTAACACATAATTAAACATTTCATACAATCTAAACTTCAGTCAATAAGTGATTATGTTTTTTATTTTTAAACTGATATTTATTTATGGATGTATGCGTATGATGATTATTCCCTTTAATAAAAGAAAGCAATCCAAACTAACTCAATTATCTGTTTTTTCCACCGTATGCCTAGGATTTTCTCTTTCTTAAATTCATTCGACTGTGTTTAAGTTTTTTCTTCTTGTATTGTTTTCATGTCAATCAGTTTCCCTAGTTCCCATCCATTCATACTTGACATCATTCTACAGAAGCATACATAAAGTCTGATAATTTTCATAAAAATAATTCTTTTTCTGTCTTTTTCATTGAAATTCTAAATATTTAATTAATGCTTACAATCATTTCTTTTGATATACTCAACAGGATTTAAAACCATAAATAATCTATTTTTACTGAGTTAAACAAGTGATAATCTCGACTAATTTCTCCAAGTTTCAAGATGTAAATCCACTGGTAGGTAAGCACCTGACAGACCTGACTAGTGATCTGGTTCCATGGACTTACATTTGAGTAAAAATTCAATATTATCGACTAATATCCTATAATTACGGCCTGTAGCCTAGTTCAAAAATCTATTTGAATAAGAAATAGACTTACTTTTATTGCTTCCTAGTAGTTATTCGCACAAACTTTGACTAACTTAACTAATCAAGCAATTTTTATGATAAATCATTCAATAAGTGTAGCTGTCTATCGCAAATATTCACAGCAACTTACTATATGGTAAGTTTACAACTTCGGTATTTTGTTTTTGGAAATTCTTCGTCACCAACAGTTATCATCAAAACTTCCCTGGAACTCGCTTACTCTTAATATAATCAAACTATTTTCGCACGCTAAATTTTCAGTAGTCTATACTGGGCCACGCTTCAGTAGATACCATCTTCAGTTAAACAATCTTTACAATTAAATAAATAATGAGTCATTCTACTATTCACACAGTATTATTTATAAAGCTACATTTATGCAATCATATCAGTGTAATGGTTAAGTATAAAACAATTCAGAATAATTTCCTTTGCTGATTGAATTTAATAGGGAAATATTAAATACATTGAATAAATTATTCCAAATGATTTGATTTAACATTAGGTTCTCTTTTTTTTCATCACTAATATCATTTTCATTCCCTAGTCAACCCTCCTGTTTTTCTCTAGAGAGGAAAGTTTTAAAATATTGATTTCGGTTAACTGCTTTTTTAAGCTAAAAAGGGAATTTACTTACCAATTGTCTATCATATCTATCCTTGATTAAAAAAACAAACACTTTTTTCTACTTCATTAAAATAGAATAATGGTATAAATGCCAAGTCAATAAAAATTCTTAAGCAATCGTCAAATTATTTGAAAGATGCTTGATTAAATACATAAATATTCTTTTGTTTATTTTAGCTTCCAGATGGTTGACTGATTCAATTTAAGGTCGACCTGGGCTAAAACGTATCTTAACTGAGTTTAAATTTAGTGGATAGTAATATCCATCCAACTTTTTGACTATTTTATTCCATACAAAGAAAATACCTTACCTGTGTGAATGACAGTAAAAAGATTTTCTTACCACAGATTAATTAGTTCACAGCAAGAAAATTGGACAGCGTTTTATCCCTAGAGCGAAACCTTTCGTTAGATCGCATCAGTGACCCCACACGTGAATGAATTTAGCACGTTCAAGCTATGCGGGAAATGCTTTCATTTCATGTCAATGAGTTTGCTGTCATTTCTGACTGCTGGTATCTCGCATTGCTAAATGTTTATTATCCACTGGTGTTATAATCCTTGCTCGGATATCCCCTGGTGAATAAAAATTTGTTTTTCATGAACAATAGTTAGTACATAACTGTGAAGCTAGAATCACTCTACTATTTAAACTTGAGGAAATCTATGTATGTGTAGGGATAGCAAACGTCTGAACATAAAGAAATATTTTGTTATTCATATCATAACGTTGAAATTTGAAACAAATTTTATGAATCCAAATTTTTCTGTGCACAATTATTATCCTGTGATTTACATATATCTCTCAGTAACCTATAAAAAGTTAGTTTATATTCATTCATTTCCATAATTATAAATGAGCATATATGGCTACCTTTTAACAGCAAATTTACATATTCAGCTAGGTGTTGGCAGAAAAATATGATATTCTGAAGTGATTTGTTTCATTTTGCAGTGTATAAGGGTTTTGCGAAAGATAAAGTGACAGGATTGTCACTCAACTCTGCCTGGAGTCCCTTGGCGCTACTGCCTGTCCCAAGCCCGGATAAAGAAGGAGAGTTGGGCATGGGGTTGGCGACCCCATCCCACAAAAATCTAACTCGTTAATAAAATGCTAACTAGAAAACATAATTTTCACTCGGATCGAAGTTGTTTTTAATGTATTGATTCTGAAGAAAACTACTAGGAAATGTACTTGAAGACTAACAGTGCCCGAAAAGATTAAGTCTTAACCTAATCCCCTAGTTTTATGTTTAAGGATACTAGAAAAAAATATTTGATGTGATTTCTATTGTTATTTATTCAGCTAGATAACTACACCTAATAAAAACAAGCATTAACCACCTAATTATACTATGTCGCATCAAAGAAGAATACTGTTTCCATGTTCATGATCTGAAGCTCACAACAACCTAACAGGATAGCTAAGCTGAGCTATATTGGCTAAACTGAATGTGTTGTGCATTCTAGACATTTCTAGCAAGTTGGCTGGTTATGACAGGACCACAGCTAGCTAGTACTGTAATGCTCAAAGCAAATAATAACTTAAACTTCCAAAATGAAGTTGCAAACTTAGTTGTATTGAGCCTTAATTATATGATCCTTATTGGGTCCCCAGTTGTTGTGACTAAAATGATTGGTGATGAAAGTAATAGTCGCTAAAAAGAAGGTAATTTTAGCAACTTGCAGATCCTACTGTTTGTAATCAGGTCAGTTTTATGTAGATTTTCCACTATTTGTGATGTGTCATTGCTAAGTTTTCCGCGCTTGAGATCTTCTGCACGTATATATCAAAATCCTCACGTAAGTGTTTTTATTTATTCATGAAAGATCTTTATGGTTTCCTTCAGTTTTAACTTTTCGTGTAGACTATGATGAAGGTATAAATCTATCAGTTAACTTGGTTCAATACTTTCCGAAATTTAAGCAAACTTTTAGAATACTTCAGATGTGAAATATGTTTTACGTGTCAGGCATTACTTGAGGAATGTTGTGCATAAGTGTCTAGAATAATATTGAAAAATAAATAAGCTTATTAGGCTAACAACTTCAACTATTTCATTACTGTCATCACTTCCAATAGTTTAGGAACACATATTTTCAATGTTAATGCAAAATCATTACTATATTTTTATCACCTATCCCTCAACAGTATGATGAAAACAACTCACTACTACAAAATATCAGGAGCCTAGAATCAACCCTATATTTCATCGAATAAATTCTCAAAGTTGAATTCAGTATATATTTTATATATGTTACATAAAATTGGTCAGTTCATAGAATTAAGACCATAAAATACATCATCTTGAATTTTTCGACAAAACGAATAAATTTTATTCATTTATGTTTACAGAGTGGTAGCACTTCATCAATATGGATTCGTACTTTAAGTTGAATATATTCTCATCTTATTGCTGTAATAGAACCACAATCATATCATAAATGATGACTCAGTCTATTTCGTCTTTCGAAATTGACCATTATATAGAAGGATGTGTTACAACAGGACTTTTTGTTCTACGAATATTCTCCTACTCTAACGATTCATTTGTTTTATTGAAAACGGTATATTATTTATCTTGATTCAGTACAACATACTGAATGGTCTACACTATTTGAAATTGTTGAGTTTTCTCAGCTGGGTCGTTTGATCGTGAAATACTTCTAGACAATGTGATCAGCATACATTCGCGAAACAAATGAGTTATCAGAATTTCTTTGTAGTTGACTGCTGTCCATCATCCATTTATCAATATCTGTACATGTATTTTAACTTTCTTCTTTTATAGCTTGGTCTCTAGCCTTCTGGCTTTTAATCAATTCCTTCAAGGAATGTAAGCGTTAGTCTGTTTCAATGTGTATCAATAAATTGAGTTACAGGGGTTCACAATATATACAGCTATTTTTGCGTTGTTTCTGTTCACAATATTGACGTTTTACATATCTGTCAAATCTAAATCAGAAATTTATTTGAAAATACTTCATGAACCTGTGAAACAGTATCGACATCGTTAAACATTGAGTGAGAGTTAAGGTTAATATCAAGCAATAACATATGTTTTCTTAGAGAAAAACTGAAACCAACCACTTCAAACCAATATTTAGTTGTCTCACTGTACAGAATTTTGCATCAGATACATCATTTACAATAAAACACACTTACAGTTAGTAATTTCATCGACACTACAGAGAGGAACAAAGTAGGAAATATTCTTGATTACAACATAAATTTATTTTAAATTTTTAAAAAATCAAAACAATAAAACACTATGATTTGTAGTGAACTGGCTTTTACACGTTTTTTTTTACAATATTTATCTAAATATTGAGAGACATGCACACAATTAGCAAGAAGCACTAGTATACACACAAACATATACGTTTATTTACGCAATTGTGAATCATAGGCACACAGAAGTACAACAACATTACAATGAGTAAAACACTTTCTGAAACAGTTGACATTATCTATTATAGAAAGATGCTTTATGTTATTGTCATTTTGGTTTTTCTACTACTACTGTTACTACTACTACTAATACTACTACTACTGATAATAATCATAACAGTTTTTCGTCAACATATTTTCTTCAATAATAATGTGTTTATTCATTTTTTCATGCCTAGTTCTTTTAGTGTTCCCCCTTTATCCACACATTAATTTAATAATGATGAATGTAAATAAAGATAAATAAATAATTTACAATCAAGTAAACAATTTTTAATGTTCTCTAGTTATTCTCTCGTTCCATTTCACCTCCACCCTCTGTTTCTTTCTGGCTTCTGTTTGTTTAGTTAATTTATTCTCAAGTTCTTATAGGTGGAAACAAAGAAAATTTGCACTGAATTTTTTATTAATAATAGATAAATAAAAAATATGTTTATTTGTATTCCTAAGTTAGAATCAATAACTATAAGTACCTTGGTAGGCTGAAACAACTTTTCACTGTCCTTGAAACATTAACTAGTTATTGAGTAGATATCAACTGAACAATTTAAAGATTTCTTAACAAGGCATTCGATTTAATCATAAGAAAGTTCGCGTTTTTATGTTGACATATTGGTAGGTTAGTGAACTGAAACAATCAAATAAAAGGTTAACAATTTCCACAACTTTCAGTATTCGAACTAATACTACTGTTCAAAAAAATGAGTGATAACATTACATGATTCAAAGATAGAGTAGCAGTATTGACAGCGTTGTTTAGGGAGTGCCCATCGAAGCTAGATGAAATAATATCACTTGGAGTATCTGAATAAAATTCATCCACTTCTAGATTAGTATAACCTTAAAAACCAAGGTAACGTATGGTATGTAAATAATTTACTCGATTTAAACAATAACAACACGTATACATATCTATGAAATTTGGTTATTTGTTGAAACAGATTTATAATTTTCATAGGTAGTTCGATACTATGTACAATACACTATGGGAAAAATGTACAAAGTTAAATATACTATTTCAAAATAACACTTATTTGACAATTTAAACTCGTAACCATATTTTTGAAACAAAGACTTTAAAACTCCTTCAAATAATTATCAACAGAATATTCTGTTCTTATAACAAAACACTTCATGGAATTAGTTTTTTTCAAAATAGACAAGTACTTCTATTCATTAAAAATTTATATTCAATGGTTTTGAATAAATTATTCATGCGTACCCACCTCTTGAACTTACAATTAAAGCAGGCGCCAACTTTTTTATTTAATTGTTACAATTTCAAATCATCAAATCCCTCAAGAGAAATCAACAACAACAACAACTGAGTAACTTTATTAATAAATTAATCAGTTTAGTGGGTAATTTTTATGCCATGTTTTCTCTCTAATAAAAAATAATATCATTTGTCAATAAAATTTCAAGATTTATTTAATTACAAAGGTGTTGTTTTGTCAACGTTTCAATCATAAAAACAATATAATTCTTAAACCCTTGATGAGCAGAAAATTGAAACTTTTTCTTGTGTTTTGTGGCTTTGTGCAGGTCGCTTCTTCAGAGAATAGATAAACAAATTAAATTAACTCAAGTTTAAAAAGTAAAATAGATCGAAGTAAAAATATTTAGTAAAGTCATTCAAAACAGGTCTGACCATGTCATTCCAAACAAGACGATTTAATGAAACATACTGGTGTGTTTGCGCTTGTGTTAATATGTGTGTGAAATGTTCCAATAAGTAAAAATGTCTGTTCAGTTTAATTAATAAATAGCTATCCTTAAGGATAAATAATCAAGATGTTTGCACAATCTATCGATTCGAAACTTTCATTGGTAATCAGAGAATTTCATTGTGAAGTAGTTAGATTCTAGAATTCCATTTAATCAAACAAAAATCTTAGGTAAATCATATATTTGAGGGATTTATGCAACATAAACTGCTTCTGTGGAAATTGTAGCATATTTCAAAATCATTATCAGATAGTGAAAAATACTAAGAAATTTGTTCTTTGTTATTAACAATCTACTCAACTCTCAAGTTATTTGAAATTATCAATTCCAACTTTGCTAATAACTCGGAATAAATAACTTTTATACTCTAGTGTTCACTTTTTTATATCATACCCACCAACTACATCGATATGTCAAGCTATCTGACACATAAATCATTTCGATGAAAACTAGTCCCCCACAAAACCAAGATGTATCGTTTCACTAAGTCATACGCTTATATCACTACCCTTTATATGTAACATTTCCTTTTACGTCAGCGTAATCACTTCTATGAATGTAATTTATTCTAGAATGTAATTTATTTGTTTATGGTGATACATACTACTGGTTCGTTTCTTTGAAATAATCATTATATATGATTGAGTAACTGAGATGACTGACCTGGAAAAATTTCATATATTATTTTTGGTAATAATTCTAGGTTGAAATACTAGTTACTTTCTTATATTACCCTTTACTTTTTCAGCTATTTTCCTCAACTTTCCAGTCTTACTCTTATGTTCATTTGTGACCAAGTACGTCCGAACAAAATGAAATACATTTGTTTCAAGTTTTACAATAATTATGATGAACTGGTATTTTTGTAATTTGTAAGCATTAACATCCTTAAAATCTCTAGCTTTCTTTATAAATGTTAATCTTATGATAATTTGAAAGATTGACATTTACGTTCGTTTTTTTTTCCTTTGATACGATCGATGTATAAGTCGTAGAATTAAACGTAATGCTTATTACTAAAGTGAGAATTTATTTTGTATCTAAATGGATCACCAGTAGAAATTATCAACCAGATCAATAACAGTAATCATTATTCACACATTTTTCGATTAGTCATTATGCTCTTAGTTAAGATAAATGGACTTTCTTAAATTAATGTAAACTCGTGTGGTGACTATGAGAGTGACATGAATGCATGGTGTAATACGCGAAAAAAAGCGTTATATGAATTGATAGCTCAGCATTGATTCTACATTTAGTATGAAACAATGCTGATTAGGTTTAAGTTTGACAATAGAATTTCTAGGTTATGACATGATAGAAATCACAATAAAATTATTGCTAATTCCAGTATTCGTTGTTTAAATGTAGAATATGTGTTGGTACCATCGAGTTTACTTTGAAATATGTCCTTCTATATTTATTTATACGCTGAATAGTCGTCAATGACAATGAAATATCATATCTCAGATCGGATTATAGTAAAATAACGGAAAAAATAAAACAGCCAATGTAAGTATTCACTAACAGCACTCGATATTAAGAAAAACAACTAGGATTTGCATTGTGTCATTATAATAAAACGATTATATTCTCTGAAAAGCACTGAAAATCAAGAAACATTGAAATGAGATACTTCTTTTTAGATTTAGACTCTTACAATACTTCAAAATAAGTCTATGAAATATTTCCCGACCGTAGCTGCTACCTTGACGTGGTGATAGGTTCTACCATGCCACGCATGCCAAATGGAGAACAGTGAGACTAAAAGCAGTTACTCAAGGTCTGAGGGCGAAGTCGTACTGTTGACCGTAGAGGGATGTGACACCAGTAGTGTTTCCCTCGGACAACCAGCATCTGTAGCGATGCTTACTTCTCACAACAGAAGGAAAGGGTTCGAAAAGGTCAACTCTAAAAATGTCACACCTCACCTTACCTCACCAACTTCCGGCCCCGGAAGTAAGGCCATTTAAACAAGAGCGGAGTTAACACTTTAAAAACTTCTCATAAGTAGGCCATGCGTGACCAGCCTGAAGCCGTTGTCCCTTGGGCTTCGAAGTCACGTCCCAGGTTCCTAAGACCAACACTAATCCACCTTCCTTTTCAGGTTCCTCAAGAAGTACCGTTCTACGGTGTGGGCAGCCAGGAGGTGACGTCCACCCTCATACCTGTGAAAGCACACGAGACGAAGTCGGCTACAGTCAAATCCTTGCTTTACCACTTAAAATCTCTAAATTCTCTGCGAATAACCCTTCTCACATTCATTTATCATCCCACACTGCTTATGCAAACGATTCGAGTTTACGAAACATAATTCCTAGTCTCTTGAAATCGCGTTTGGCTCACCGGACGTAGGAAAGGCGATGCAACGAAGCCTCTTAGGGTTCTACTTAATGACATCACAGCTAAGAATATAGTTCAAGAACAACTAGAAAAGCAGTTGAGCGGCAACGTAAGTAATTCCAACTCCGAGACAGCTTGGAATGATATCCGAAAAGCTGTGGAAACAGCAGTGATATCTGCTAGTAAGGTAAACCATAAGGTTAAGTTTAAGCCGTGGATCTCTGTAGCATCCACCGAACTGATAAACGCTAGAAAACTCATCCCGTCTGGCAGTGGACACGAAGAAGAGCTGTCATCTTAAGTACAGGCTGACAAAAAGTCAGTGTAATGATCGCGAACAGTGGTGGGTAGCAAAAGCAAGAGAATGGAAAAGGCTGCTGCATTAGGTAACAGTAGATAACTATTTCGAATAATCAAGGAAACTGGTATTAGAAATCCGACAGTTAGTGAAGCTGTCTCGGAAAAAAGTCGAACTAATTCATTCATAATCCAGTAGATTGGACCAATGTACATAACACTTGAGGCATCAGTTCAATAGGCCTTCAGCCACACTTCGGTTACCCACGATCTCCAGTCGACCTGAAATGCAAGTTGATGTAAGTCCTCCAACTCTTAATGAGGTTGTGAAGGCTACAGAAAATTTGAAGCGAGGGAGAGCCTGTCAGGCTCACTTCCGAGATTTTTAAGGATGGTGGTCAACAACGTTTAGCAGTTAGCTCTTACTGTTCTCAATCCCTGATTGTCCAAAGGTGTACCAAAGAAGTTCACAAACCTTATACAAGCTCTGTACTCGAAAACCACAGGTCAAGTGAAAGCTTATGGCTAACTGTCAATGGAATACTTTACTTCAAGTGGTGTCCGTCGGAGATGTCGACATGCTTTTACAGCAAACATTATATTCTTCCCACTTTTCAGGGGTCGACCTTCTACCAGGATATTCACCGGTTGACTTAGAATACGCCGATGACATAGTTATACTTGGTGAAGACGGTAACAAAATGACTACCATAAGCAACAATGCAAGCACGTTTCGGATGCGGATTTCCCCCTCGAAATATAAAATGTTGCTTCAAGATTGGGTTGCATCGGCACCTGAATTAGTGATAGAGAGTGAAGAAGTTTAGAATGTCAACCGCCTCACTTATCTCGGCAGTCTCATCAATGCTGATGGCCTGATGACTGACGAAATCTCAGCACGGATACAGAAGGCTCGATCGGCGTTTGCCGACTTGCATCACTTATGGCGTAGGCGAGATATCCGTTTGCTGACCATAGGACGATTGTACTGCGTTGCAGTTCGCTCAGCCCTACATTATGGCTGTGAAACATGGCCAGTGAGAGTAGAAGATATTCGTAGGTTACTGGTTTTCGATCATAGGTGCCTCCAAAGCATTGCTCGAGTATCGTGAGACACCAGAGTAAGCAATGCTGTTCTTAGGAAATGAGTACTAGGTAAGGGTGGCAGATAAATAGTAAAGAAATGAAACCTACCAGTCGAGGTGGTTGGGACGTGTTACGTATGCCTAACCACCGACTGCCTCGATGAGCTATGTTTTGTGGTATAGGAGTAGGTCGGAAGGAAGCTAGGGGCAGCCAAACAAAAACATGGCAGAAATCCGTGAAGTAACTGACAAGTGATAGGTCTAGACTATTAGGTTGTGGTCCGAGAGACGATAGTAACCGATGGTTAGAGAGCTTGGATGACATGCCTCAGAATCGTTTGCAATGGCGCAGGTGCATCCACTCGTTGTGTTCTGTGAAATTCCAACCTTCTGAATTCCTCACCACCTCTATCTTTCTCTTTCTAAATTCATTTCACTGAATTATACTACTTGAATAATTTATTCGAACCCTAATCTTCTTCATTACGTCTAGTACTTCTACTACCTCCACTGCTGTGATTTGAACAAACAATTGCGTCACTGTGTTAATATGGTATGGCAACCCAGACTTATGTGCGCACGTACAAAGTTCTACAATGTAACTAACTGACTATTAAACATTTGAAGTTAAGACTACAGGTCTTATGGTTAGCAGGATATCATTCAGTTCCTAAATCATAATCCAATGGTTAACGTTTATTTATTTCAATCAACTTCATATAATGCTATTTTCATCTTATATTGTTGTGCAAGCATTTGTCTATCTCCCAAAAGGTCACTGCTTCTCATTAGAATCTCAAGAAATATTTCGAAATATATAATCGAAAACCACAAAATTATCTTTAAATTAAACAAATGCGGAGATTTCTATATTTCCAGTAAGTCAAAACCATCAAAAATCAAATGCTTATGGTCAGTTTAATAGAACGATCAACCATATTAGATTGATATCCATGTATATCCATGAATACACTAAAGAAATGTATTCGACCGGTAGAATAGCCAGCAATGATTGAAACCAGTTTTATAAACAATAGATCACTATTGACTACAAACCATTCACTTCATTTAACGTAAATCAAGTATCATAACTCGCAGTAGTTATTATTATTTAATACTGAATCCAAACCATAGCAAACTTCTCATCATATAGAAAATATAAATTTGTCGGACTGAATATTTACTGCTCTTAATATCAATACAAGAAAAAGGATATTATAAGCAGCATATAGAATTACAAGAAATATTAGTGATGAAAATAAAATAACCAAAGGTCAAAATCGTTTATCATACAAAAAATTACACTAAATACTAACATTATTATTGATAGTACTTAACTTTCAATTCCCTAAGGTATTTTTATAATGCTTCTCATAATATCTCTGCCATAATATATGTAGCTTATGTTTCATATTTAGCCGAAGTAGACGATCAAGTTCAAACTATATTAAAAGTGCACTAACCATTCATTCACAAAATTGTCTAAACAAATACTAAACTGAATAACTAAAAGTGTGATAATATTTATGAGATATTTTTTCATCAAGACAATTCATTTATTCCACTGGCATAAAATATCTTCATCATTAATTAAACATGATAATTGAAGATAACGTTTTCTTCAATGCATAATTCATAACTTAGTTCAGTGTATCATGAAAGTATTTGGGGTTCGACTAAAATACCACAAAAAACATCTGCGCTAGATTCTGGGGCCGCATTAAAAGGGACACTGAAAGTTAGATCTCTTTATTCATCATTTTAATTATTAAGCGCTTTTAATATTTTCTCAAAAGCATTCTTTTCTTCTAAAAAGAAAAATTCCAAATTGTCAAAGAAACCATGTATAGCAATAATTCAATCTTTAGTACTGCTAAATTACGAGAATGTGAGATTTCGATGTGTGATAAAATAGGAAATTAATGAAAACAAACAGGCCATACTGATACACAATAAATCTTATCTCATTTTCTTCAATATTTTTGATGAAACTACAGTGGAAATCCACTGTACATAATTGAATCTTGTGATAAAATTACTTGAAATCATTACATATACTGAAAAAAATATAAAATCGGAACGAATATATACACAGTTTTAGAAATGAAGGCTCATACCGATGCATGGATGTTCGATTAATTGTTTTATTAACTAGTGGTGACACTGAACAAACACATAATCCTTGAACAATTATATTCGTTAATAAAAAGATTAATTGATTGAAATTTGAACAAGATTTCAAAAACTACTACTCTAATACAAATTAGAAATCTTGACGACTATCAGTTCACTTTCTTCTCTAAACCGAACACAAAGTTCTGCTCAATTGATTGTATATATATACATATATATTTCATTAGCAATAAATATAACTTTTTATTACCTTTCCCCCAAAACAAAACAAAAATCAACAAGCAAAATCGGATTAATTTATTTGATTTTCTTTGGATGATTAATAGATTAAGAAAAAAAGTATTATATATATATATATATATATATATATATATATATATATATATATATATATATATATATATATATATATATCAAACTAATAAAACAATCCAATATATTGTTCATCATAATATCATCAGAAAATTAAAACTAAAATATGTTAAAATTTGTACAATGAATAACTACTTTCCTTTTTTCTTAAGCAGGCAATAAAACCAAATGAAAGGCGTATACAACTTCACTTGATAAAGCATATTTCAATCAGTTTACTGAAGGAACGAAGGAAAAACAAAAAATAAATGAATTTTTTTCGAAAAAAAAGAACAAACACTTTTATTTAAATCGAATCAATAATGGATTTATGATTGACTAACGGTTGAAAACAGGCATAATCTTCTAATTTAGCAACAAGTGACAATAGTCGACACTCGGAAAAATACGGTCCAATTAATTGTAAACTAATTGGTAAACCAGATGTACGTGATAAACCAACAGGAAATGAAATAGCAGGTAATCCAGACAAATTCACAGCTACTGTGCACACATCATCAAGTGTAGTTCGTGTACGATTGTCCAATTTAGTAAATTCATCTATACCAATAGGTAGACTAGGCGATACTGGTGTCAATATGAAGTCAACCGATTCAAAAACCTAAAATATCAATCATAATAAAAGAAAATTTAATTCTACATAAAATGTGAAAATAATATTTCATTTTCTAATGTTTTCCTATTATGAATAACACATGAAAAGTCAACTGTCTGCATCAAATAAATGTCTATTATAATACACTAAATATTTAATTGATGTAACACTATGGGATGAATTCATATAGTAGTGCTATTTGGAACCTCTAGTTTTTTTATATCTATTTTGATCATTTGATGTATGTTCATCTAAATAACGATTACTCTTAGTGAAAACAAAGTCACTGTCAACTCATTGACACAATCATTTACCATGTTTCTGTCAGATTTCTTTATGACAAATAAATAATCCAAATATGTTGGGGGCGTTAGATCCCCAGAACTCCCTTGGAAAGGTCCTAATTTTGTAATTTCCATGTTTTCGCGCCAGTTGACCTTTAGTTCAAATTTCTCGGAAAATCCTTGACTGTCATTGGTTGATGGATTATCCTAGTAAGCTGTTTTGTGGCTCTCGCAAGGGCGTCTTTATCATTGTATAAATAAGCTTGATTTAAGTGCTTAAACACCTCGTACTTTCTGGGTGCTAGTAGAATACACTCTCTATGCCTTATCAGAACTTATTGATCTAGTTAGCCGGGGCTGGGACAAACGGATTAGAATAGCCTATCGTGTCACTTACTCATCGCTTTCGATCCGTTTACTGAGTAAAGTGAACTCGTAATAGCATTCAAACATATCAGAATAGAATATAAATTCACTTACAATTTAAGGATAAGCAAATAATTTCAACTTAAACAAACCTTATCAATTAATAACAATGAAAAGTTGAACTTTTCATTTAGATCTATTCAAGAGGGACTTGGTTGAATATTCTGAATATAGTAAAACGCCACGATTATTAATTCACCAATAAATAATTATTACAAAACAATCAAAAGAATTTAACTGGCTGTAACAACCAGACAAAATCAATTACTGGTGTTCATTTATTAGAACCAAAACATAGTTATTACCTTTGTGAAATCTTCCTTAATTAAACGCCATAAACGTCGTGCAGAAGCTAAATGTCTGCACTGTTGATCTTGAAGAAGAAAGAAATTACCAGCGAAAATTCTGCCTTGAACAACATCACCGAAACCTAACGAACGAGTACCAGAGTACTGTGTCACTGTATTATCTGGTAATGCATTTTCATGACCATCGGATAATTTCATTTTGGAAAATCCATACTTTAATCCATCGTATCTGAATAGAAATTAATTATATCATTTAGAAGCAAAACAAATTCGTAGTAAGTTGATATGAACTGATTCATAGAAAAACGTTAACACTTAACTTTGAATGCAAAATAAGATTATTTATAGTAGTAAAATTAGTTCTAAATTGATTATCTCGTCTACATATAAAATAATCACCAATTATTCAGTTTAACTCTAACAGTAAGAAACCAATAGCCCATAAACAGGAATATGTTTAGAACTAAGTGTAAATCGGAATTACCTGGACATGTTTGATGCTACTTCCGTTGCACACAAAACTGAATATACAGTTGTGGCCATAGGCGTATGGGGCAATCTGACTAACTGTACAGAACAGGATAAATGATCAGCTAACCAACCAGCTACAGTATCCCACATGGCACATATCTCCTCATGAAGACCAGGAACGTGATATTCTAACGGAATACCTATGCGTAGCGAAGCGTTCTTGGGAGTAAAATCCAGATCACCTTTGATCAGAGCTTGCAATTCATTGTACATACGTGTCAAGAATGATTGTGGAAGTTGGGAACATGTAGCATCACCTGTTCGTGCAAAGTTATTTGAGGAAGATAACCAACTTGTTAAAACACAAGCAACATCACTGGCAGATGGTGCAATGATTGCAGGCACGTCTAGAGCGTTCACTAATGGGATAAGACCATGACGAGAGACTAACGTGTATGTTGTCTTTAAACCAACAACTCCACAATAAGCAGCGGGTAACCGTGCTGAACCACCAGTATCCGAAGCAATGCTAGCTAGGCAAAGACCAGCAGCAACTGCAGCAGCACTACCTCCAGAACTCCCACCCGAAATAAGACGGTTTTTACCAGATGCTTTTTCGGACCATGGATTAACAACAGGGCCAGCAACTGCGCTGTCAGTAGATCCACAACCCATTGCAAATTCATCCATGTTTGATTTCCCGATAATGAAAGCTCCTGAATGAAGAAGAGATGACACAACCTGGAGCAGTCGTTTGAAAGACAAAAAGAAACAATCAAAAATATTTCAATAAATGGCTGTTTAAGATGTTCATATAAGTAGGAGTATAATTTCAAATATAAAATTAAATTTCAATATGATAACTGAATAACATCTAAACTCCGTATTAATTTACATGCTGATTAACTGCTTTAAATTCGTAAATTCAGCACAAAATAACAGTGAAAACAAGTTACAAACTGCAGATTGTATAATACACTAGTACTACAATAAATAGGTTGTTATTGCTTGAAAGTAATGCATTTAAAACTATCCAGAAAAGTAAAAACTTCGAAAAATAACCGTTTATTTTCATGTACATCCCAATAATGTTGTTAAAATATACTAGGTGTGAAATCATTGATTTCGATATGGATCTTTAGTACCGAACAGTTTGAAGACTAAAGATCAGTATAATCAGTGAATAAATTTTCACGTTCTTATATTCATTGGGATATGAAATTATATTATTCTTTGGTTTTCATAAAGTAGACGAAGTTCGTTTCATATGAAATTAACGTATTTTTATGCTTAAGAAGTTTAGGAATCATATGATCATGACGTTTGAACAATTTCAGATATATCATAAGGGTAATTATCTGTGATAAAATCAAATTACTCACACTTAATTTAAACGAATGAAAACGTTGAAACCACAAAAATACCACTGAGTAATTACATGGATTAATATGTCCATCTAACTATAAAGTTTCAGAGGTTAAATTTTACTTGTGAACACAATTTATACAGTCGAGAAAATTCTGTAGTAATGTAAAATGTATATGTTGTTACGTGATATACAGTTACAAAATAAATTACGCTTTTATAGATAGGTTTTTGTTGTCTATTCAAGATTTGTCATCTAGTTCGAATACACTACTTAATAATAAACATCAATTAAAACACTGATTGGGATCCCGCGAAAAATAATCCATAATTTAGGAGTGAATGTATAAATTTAAGATGCATAGGGAAATAAAGAATTTAGTTTGCTTGATCATTAAACAAAATACAAAATTGAACTAATAATTTTCAACTATCACCCAACTTACAGCAGCATCGTAAGGTGAACAAAAGTTTTCCAGTGATTTGGAAGCACATGTTGTTTTTAGTGGCAGTCTTTGATAATTTACACAAAAATTATCTTTTACAACAACCGGTATGGAAGTCATCAAATTGGGAGTACTTTGACTAATGATTGAACCAGTTGGCATAATCTCAGATAAGCTACTCAATATTGAATTGGTAGGTGGGAAGCCAAGTTTAGACACAGAGAAACCATCCCTAACGCCATGAATATCGGCTTGGATACGATTAATAAATACGCGCAAAACATCCTCAGGATGAATACGTTTGGAAATCAATGAGGAATGAAGATGATATATACAGCCACGTGACATTGAAATCTCGGTCTACAAACTGGAAATGAATAAAGCAACTCGAGAATGTTAACACATCCAAAAAATTTATAGACTAGTGAACGAAGAATCAAGCTAACACTTTGCACAAAAGCATAGATAAAAAATCCCTTGTATGAGTCTTTCTACGATGCGATAATAGGTTAGTAACAAGATTAGAAGAAAATCTTTAAGATGCGAAACCACAGTAATTTAACTTATAACTAAAAATTTGGATACATCCAAAACTTATAAACAATAAGTTATTAATTTTTCCTTTTCGTTAGCTATGAAATAGCAACTAAGAGAATCGCCACTTAATGTTTCACAATCCTGCTCACAATAAACAGTTATTCTCGAATAGCAAGCACCAATGTTTGACCGGCTTAACAAACTAAATAGTAAGTAATAACCTTACAATTCAAGATATCAACAAAAAACAAAACCTTAGACTTTTCAGAAAAGGTAAGCTTAAATATCACTAAACGGAAGGCATTCATGGAATGGACTTACACAAAGTTCCACGGTTAGATGAAGTAGATGTCATCAGCGGCCGTGTAATGAAATATCATGAGTACGTCATCAAAAATCTAATAAATACCCTAAATTATGAGAATCTTCGCAGTAAACCGCAAACATGCAACTAATGTCTTTCATTTTGCGACTGCTTTCCGCTATGTCGTGTAATATTCTTCTAGCCAAGACACATCAGCTAGACGCATAATATTCAATCGTATTTATTCTGGATTTTGAAGTCTTTTTAAGCCATTCTGTGGACAAACCGCTTTTGTTATTTAAGGTACGCATAACTAGTGTTGATAACTACATGCTTTTACGATTTTAAGACAAACATCCAACACGAAAAACATAAAGAGGTATCTTAGTCAGCCATACATAGCTACTCACACATACATTATTATGACCCTTACTAACGAAGTCTACCTCTGTTGAGTTACTACATAAGAAACAACAAGAACTCAGTGTAAGCCAAAAAAATTAGCAGTCCGAAGTCTGTAAAAAACTACGTAACTCTAGCTGACTGAGAATTCAGAAAAGCCATACAGACTATTGCTACCTAACTCAAAAAAATTAAGACCGCAACTAGGAAGACTTTTGAGAAGAAACTAAGTAAAAGCATACGATACGATCTAAACACTAGTCATCAATTATAAAAGTAGGTTTTACATGCCACTTTTATATGACAATCCCGTACTGTAGTTAAATCCAGTTCTCTAATTTTCTCACAAGGAAAACCACTTGTGTTCGATTTCAAAAGAATCAGCGAATCCAATGTGTGAAGGTCGATAGGATAATACCTTTTTTGGACAGAGGGACTCAATTTAGCATTCTTATGTATAAATTGAACTTTAATCTTAAGACTAGTTAACTAGAAAGTTTCATAATAAAGACCCGTGTACCATTATTTGCTGTCTGAATTACAATAACCAGCATATGTATGTGAGTTTTTAGTTCAAATCTGATCAGTAATCATAAATACCTTTCGTCATGAAATATCTATTTAGTACCACTAAGTCATTGTAAAGTCATAGCTTACTTGTGAACAAAATATTTTTATGCTTAGTGGCAATTTACATTACCGTCAGAAAATTTAATAAACACACGAAAAGAGAAGTCGTTAGAACTCTACAAAAAAATCATTCAGAACCACGAGATCGCTACTGAAATGCCAACAAAAGTATTCAAGTACTTTGGAAACATTTGAATTCGCTATTAGTTAGCAATCAATGTAACTCATTTACCAACTACAGGTTTATATACTGGGCTTCGAGTCAAATGTTTAGTAACCGAAGACAAGTTTTCACGATAGCGCGTGTTAAATGACAGTCTTCATTATGTTTAAATACATGTTTCCAGATGTCAGTATTAATTACGTGATGTACTTAGCGAACATGAGCAACCGCTCGGAAACAAAGTAGTCAAAAATCTACACCGTAAGGGAGCCAGATTTTCCGGGCGTAGGACAGAACTCCTGGTAAACGATCCTTAAGTACAACGGGATCGCTGAGTACAACGTGATGCAACGCAACTCTGAAATCAAGCTTAGACAAAGATACGAAAATCTCCCACTATCTCAGAAGCAAGTTTATGAAACTGATCGTTAAAGATTAGGTGCCACAACAGACTACCTCTGAACATTTGACCTAAGAGTTTAGTCCATATAGAGATGAAGCGGAATGAGGGGAAGTATTCTCTTGTTGACCAAAGTAGGTTAATATGCTATTTATTACTTTGGGATCATGTACAGCATAACAAAAAATAATATAAAACTTGTTTCCCAGGTAGGATGTGAAGAGGTCCACTTATGCTTAGAAAGAACTGTGACAGAAAATAGAAAACTGTGAGAGTTCATTGGTGACATTTTTGATGCCTAGAAGATTACTACAATCAAAAATGAACATCAGTGGAGTTAAAAAGTAATGTCGCTTTTACCCAAAAATCTAAATTTTCAATTACACTGAAGTATGCATTAAGTGGGGTGAGTTTAGACTGTTACGTATTCTAAACAAATAAAACCGAGAAATAGAACACCAATGATTTTTAGAAACATTCAATACTTTCTAAAGTTAAGCAATGCAACACGACTGTGAGTAGATACTACTTAACTAAACATATTTTATGAGTATTAGCGATTAATTGTCCCATAAGGACATGAGCTTAAACGGTCAAAAGTTAAGCCAGTATATTAAATGTCTAAAGTAGCGATCTGATGGTAGCTGCTACCTTGACGTGGTGGTAAGGCTTGCCATCATGATGACCCAACCGAACTATATTGGCCGGGACATATTGTCCTGTAGGTTCTACCGTGCCAGGCAGGTCGATTGGATGACTTAGCTTCAATGATATTTCGATGCATACTTAGTGCTAGTCAAGAGAGGAATTGAGGAAACCAGGCTGTTCGCCATTAGATCTCAGTCAACAAGTATTGTTCGAGAAAGAACTTTTTAAGGTTAATGTACTTTTCTAGTAATCCTTTCAATAATAGACACTGCCACAGAACCTCACGATGGAAAGAGTGAAATGTCGTCGAAATATTATTGAAGCTGGTATTTTAGACACCATGTAAGTGACTTTCACAAAGGGGACTTTTGTCCTTTCTTATCGACAGTGACGATCAGCGATTGAGAAAAGTCGGATGAGATTACGTCCAGTTTTCAGATTCTACCTAAGATCTCAGTCAATTTAACTGTTAAAACTGAACCTGCATCATTAAAAATCTCGGAGGTAAGCCTGACAGGCTCTTCCTCGCTTCATGTTTCCTACAGTCTTTACAACTTCATTAAAAGTTGGAGGACTTACATCAACTTGCATTTCAGGTCGACTGGAGATCGTGGGCAAACGAAGTTCGGCTGAAGGTCAATTGAACTGATGCCTCAAGTGTTCTGCACATCGATCCAATCTACTGGACTGAGAATGAATTAGTTCCACTTTTTTCCGAGACAGCTTCACTAACTGTCGGATTTCTAATACCGGTTTCTTTGATAATTCGGAATAATTGTCTACTGTTACCATTGTTCGCGATCATTGCGCAGGCTTTTTATCAGCTTCCTCTTGAACTGACTCCGCTCTTTGTCACATTCAGAGCTAGATGGGTTGTCTGATAGCGACTTGATCTAGTTTGGTCCACTGATTAGTCAACTTTGGGGGACGCGACTGTCTACTGGGGTCCAGTCAAAAAGAGCTAGTTCTACCTTTTAGCTTAACGCCATGACTACATCAGTGAGGCCAAAGAAGTATATTAAACTTATACAAGCTCTCTACTCGAACACCACTGGCCGAGTGAGAGCTTATGGCGAACTGTCAACGAATTCTTTACTTCAAGTGGTGTGCGTCAGGGATGTCCACTCTCTCGATACTTGTTTAATGTTATCATAGACATGCTCCTAGATATCACCTTATCCTCGTTTGAATTTTCAGGAGTAGACTTTTTACCAGGTGGCTCGCTTATTGACTTAGAATATACCGATGATATTGTCCTACTTGGTGAAGACGCTGACAAAATGCAGAATTTTCTGACTACTCTGAGCAACAATGCAAACATGTACGGGATGCGGTTCTCACCCTCGAAATGCAAAATGTTACTTCAAGACTGGGTTTCATCGGCACCTGAACTAGTGATAGGGAGTGAAGTAGTCGAGCGTGTAGACCGCTTCACTTATCTTGGGAGTCTCATCAGTGCCGATGGCCTGGTGACTGACGAAATTTCAGCTCGGATACAGAAGGCTCGATTGGCTTTTGCCAACCTGCGTCACTTATGGCGTAGGCGAGATATCCGTTTGCTGACTAAAGGACGAGTGTACTGAGCAGCAGTTCGCTTCGTCATACTACGTGGTTGTGAATCATGGCCGGTAAGAGTTGAGGATATTCGTAGGTTACTGGTTTTCGATCATAGGTGTCTTCGAAGCATTGCTCATATATCCTGGGACACCCGAGTGAGCAACGCTGTTATTAGGAATCGGGTGCTAGGTAAGAATGGCAGATCAATCGATGAAGTGCTGAAACTTCATCAGTTGAGGTGGTTGGGACATGTGTTGCGTATGCCTAACCACCGACTGCCTCGACGAGCTTTGTTTTGTGGTGTAGGAGTAGGTTGGAAGAAAGTTAGGGGCAGCTAAACCAAAACATGGAACAAATCCATGAAGTCATTGACGAGTGGACTTAGCCATGTCGTTAATTGTCGACAACCTGGTTGGGGTCCGCGAGATGATAATAATCGATGGTTAGAGACCTTGAATGACATGGCTCAAAATCGTTCGCAATGGCGCCGGTGCATTTATGCTTTGTGTTCTCTCAAATCCTAATCTTCTGGGTTCTTCAACAACTCTAGTTTTGACTTTCTAAACTTATCTCATTGAATCATACTTCTTGAACAATATCTTCTAATCCTAACCTCCCTGATTACTCCTAATACCTTCACTACCTCTTCTACTATTGGATTTGAATTGACAATTACATCTCTGTGCTGATGTGGTATGGCGACATGAACTGATGTACTTACGTACGAAGTTCTACGTTGCATCTCACTGACTGACTGACTGACTGAGGCCACGGGAAGTAAAAACGGGGCTTCCAGATACAAGAATTTTGAATTGCGATGGTGCTTTATCTTAACAAGTTGAGGTCAAATGAACGAATTTTTTCGGGTCCTGTGTGAGCATTTCAGAGACGAAGCATAAATCGATGGCACGAGATTCCAGGGTCCTAGCTACGATAGCCTGTTGCTTTATTTAACACAAGGTTCGAACATTAAAAGCTCCAACATGTAGTTTAGAACGGGGCTTCAGGAGACCAGGAATTATGTTTCGTGAACTCCAAACCTTTGCATCAGCGGCGTGAGGTGGCGAAGGAATAAAGGAAGAGTTGGTTATGGAGATAAGTTATTAAGAGGTGTACTAGTTCCGTCTCATGTGTCTCATGAGTATGAAGGAGAACGTCACTTCCCGACCGCCCACACCGTGAAAGGTGTTTCTTGTGGAACCCGAAAAGGAAGTTAGACTAGTGCTGGTCATAACGACCTAGGGGGGGTCACACAGACCAAGGGACAACTGCTTGAAGCTGGTCACGCACAACCTTTTATTGGAAGGTTTTGAAGTTAAGCCTTCGCCCTTCAAATGGCGTTACTGCTGCAGACGGAAATCTGTGGGTCACAATGAGGTGTGGCAATTTTAGGATCGACCTTTTCTAACCAACTTCTTCCTTGAGAAAGCAGTAACGCTGCAGATGCAGACAGAACCTACACGAACATATGTCCCGGCCAATGTAGTTCGGTTGGGTCATCATAATGGCAAACCTTACCACCAGGTCAAGGTAGCAGCTACGGTCGCATGTGGGCGAGATATTCGTCTATTAATCAAAGGAATAGTTTAATACTAAGCAATTCGCTATGTACCATCCTATAGGTATGAAACACGACCAGTAAGAATAGAGGACATTTTTAGGATTCTGGTATCCGATCATATGTCTTCGAAGCATTGCCTCTATACCCTGGGACCATTGAGTAAGCAATGCTAGGGTTAAGAAAAGTGTACTGAGTAATGATGTTTGTCTGATGCAGCAGTAGGTTGAAAGCTAGGGGCGGTCAAATTAAAACATAGGAGCAGTCCATGAAGTCAGTGACAACTAGACTGAACCATGTTAGTAGATGCAGACTACCTGGTTGGGGTCAGTGAGGCAATTGTAACGTTGTTAGATGCTTTGAATAGCATGGCTTAAAATTGATCGCAATGGCCCAGATGCATCCATTCTTTGTCTACTCACAAATTCTAATCTTCGGAATTTTTCAAGACTTTTTACCTCTTCTGAATTTACTTCACTGAGATATACTTCCCAAATCCTATCTTCTATCCCTAATCTTTTCCATTATCGTAAACACTGTTACTACCTCTACCACTGTGGGGTTTGGATTGGCGATTCTATCTCCTTGTGCTAACGTGGTATGCCCGCTGGAACTAAGGTGTTCTACGTTGCGGCTGGCCGATTGACTGGAAGTAGCGAAAACTTGTTCACTCATTTGAGCAAAATCAATGGACAAACTCAAGTAACTATAGTTAACTTTAATTTAAAAAGTATTAATCTTAAAACAAGATCCCTATTGAAATTATTAAAAGGAAGCCATCAATAAATCACAAGGTAAACGCTAACATAATTAAATAAAACCGATAGTGATTACATTTTATTTAGTATCATGATCAGATATAAAGATAAACAGACAAACACTGTTCATCGAATCAAATCGAGAATACGGTTCGAAAGAAATATATATTTATTTTTAACAAAATTAATCCAAATCATCATCGTCAAAAGGATCGTAGCCAAAATCTGTAGGAAAATAATTTTTAGTTATGACAAATTACCTCGACGAAAATCAGCATGAAGATCTGGGGGTCGTTCACTAGATATTGTGCACGTTACGTCCTGCACAATCAACAAATTTTTTGACAACTCACTTCATCTGCCATCCCTTGAGATGCATAATCTAAACCTTCATCAACCGGTTGCATGCTTCAGAATAACGAAGAGCGTTTACAACTAAACAGTTGAAATAAATATAACTTTAACAAAACACGTGAACTGTGACTTTAATTACAATATTGACTGGTCTAGAGCAAAAATCTAACATTATAACCAATACAACAGTTGAACTTCAATAATCCTTCCATATCGTCCACATGATAGTTTGACTTCTGAAAGGTTACTACTTCACGCCAGGTAAGTGAGTCAAAACTGTCTTGCTTGATGATTTTCAGGGTTTTTCTTAGACAGCTCTTACACAAAAACTACAATAAGCTTATATTAAAGCTAAATAGAATTGCATAAACAACGTTCCAGCCGCCTCATCCACAATACAGCTTATTTACCATGTACGGGTTCGTGTAACTAGCTTCGAATGTTTAGTGGTTCTACAAACTACAACAACAACCAGACAACCTGTCGAATAATTTACTTGAATCATTTTTACACCAAAATTTAATGGAGAGGGTGAAAACATCTCGAATAAATCACCATCCAATGATTGTTTAACTGAGACTACAAGAACTCGCATGTAGTTACATTGTGGGATATACCACTAGTCAGAAAATTGTTAATGACAACACGTGAGGCGTTCGCTAGATGGCTGGCGTTGAAACAGTCTTTTATTAAAAAGAATGCACACGCACTTCACAACCTTTTTTACGCAGGTTAAACAATACAGAAAGGAATGGCGTAAAACGTCGTAAAGAAAATGCTGGTACGCACCGACCTTCAGAACAAATAGACGCCACAAGGCCATCAATTTTAATAACTGCTAGAAATTTTATACTGGTTCTAAGATCAATCTACATATCGTGAAATTGCCTGCTAAGACTTCAAAATCACTGCATAGTATTGTTCAATAATTGCAGTTTTAGAACCCTCTGGTCAATATGTAAAGACTTTCTAGTTTTGCATACACTAATCGTCTATCAAGGACTCCAGTGTTATACAAATGCATCTTCCCAATGCCTAAAGAAGACAGATATATGATGGAAAAGGTGGGTTTTCGAAATCCTAGAGAAGTTGTTGAATTGTATTTATTTTTCTAATCATTTAGAATGTTAGGGGTGGTGCGAACACATATTATAAATTACCAATTGTGAAATTGGCGTCTGACGTACCTTCATTATTTTTTGTTCTCTAAAATTTGTGAGGAAACTCCGAAAGTCCTAACAATCCAGAAATGAGCAAGCTAGCTCATATGACGGAAGTCTTTTGGGGCAAACATGTCCCGTAAACTACCTCACAAAGAGCTCCTGATTATTCAATCGAATCTAGACAACAGTTAATTGAGATTTCCTCAAGATCTGTTACCTCAATAGGATTCATTTCCAACCTACTTGGTGAAGATTGTGTCGTTAGAGATAATTGTATTTTCTCACAATGTTAGTGGGAGTTTCCATGGTTAATTTAACTAGTCGGGCATTAATAGAAATCCATTGAAAACCAAATGGAAATAGAGAGCGACTTTCCCTTGCTTGCGAGTTCCAAGCCTTGCCTATTCATACCACCATAAAGGATTTAATTGAGTTAGTATATATAGTTTGATGGTTTCTCCGTAGTCCGGCGATCAAAAGGCTGCCTCCAGATGGGAGGTCCTCAGTTAAACCCCTGTCATCATCATGAATAGAACTGTTGAAGATCCCATAGTGAGATGAAGGGCTGTTTGTCGCCTTCTGGATTCTAATGGTTTTTCAACAAAGAACATTTTGTGATGAAAATTACTAGGACTCAACTTTCACCACAAGCTTGTAGCAGCTAGAGTTGAAGTTGACTATGAACACCAATACAAACCAGTTAGATTCTAGTCATAACGTGTTATCTTGTCGTGAACCAAAATAGGGAAGAAGAGATAGTCCAGATGAAACAGTATATTTGCTGGCGATTCCGCGGTGTCGAAATAATACTGAAATCGTGCCAGATAATATGGGCTTAGATACACAAAGCAAGATGTATACCGAGTCCCCGGAAAGTTTATACAGAATTGCCAATAAACAAGAAGTTCAGTAAAAAAATCACTAGTATAACTGGTTATAATGATGAATGTTTCTATTTAGTCACTAAAAGCTCTCCATGATGATATGATTACATACTACCTTTCACCTGTTACCTACAATGGAGCATAGGCCACTTACTAGTTCTCTCCAACCTACTTTGTCCTGGGCTTCCCTTTTCCAGTTCTCTCCAATCTTTTTCATTTTTCTCATGTCTTTCTTTATTTGTCATCACAATGTGTTCTTTGACCTTCCTCTTTTCCTTTTACCGTGAGGGTTCCAAGTGTAGGCTTGTCTTATCACGCAGTTCGGTGCTTTTCGCAATGTGTGTCCTATCCACTTCCACCGCTTCTTCCTCATTTCCACTTCCACTGGAATCTGGTTTTCTCTCTCCCACAGTATATTGTTTCTGATCGTGTCTGGCCGACGAATCCAAATTATTTTTCGAAGACAACTGTTCATAAATACTAGTATCTTGTGGATGATGGCTTTCGTAGTTCTCCAAGTTTCCGCTCCATACAGTAGAACTGTTTTGACATTTGTATCGAAAATCCTGATTTTGGTGTTGACTGATATTTGTTTGGAGTTCCAGATATTCTTAAATTGTAGAAATTCAGCCCTTGCTTTGCTGATCCACGCCCTCACATCTGCAGCAGACCCACCTTGACTGTCTATGATGCTGCCCAGATATGTAAAGGTGGTAACGTCCTCCAAGGCATCACCATCAAGAGTGATTTGGTTGGCGCATGTTGTGTTGTATCGTGGAATCTTGCTTTTCCCTTTATGTATATTGAGACCTATCGCTGTTGAACTGGCCGTCTCCTCTTACATCTGTTATTGCGTGTGCGATAGAAGAGCCAGGTCATCTGCGAAGTCCAGATCGTCCAGCTGCGTCCTAGCTGTCCATTGGATACCGTACTTTCCTGCAGATGTTGACGTCTTCATAATCCAGTCGATCACCGGGAGAAAGAGAAAGGGTGAGAATAAGCAACCTTACCTGACACCGGTCCTCACCTCAAATGGGTCTGTCAGCTGTACTCCGTGAGATTCCCACACTATCAGCGCCTTTTGTGCTTGCGTGGACAGCATCAGTGCAACCTCCAGGTTGTATCTTTTCATTTTTGCAGCAACTTGAAATATTCTCCCAGTCTCCCACAGTGTTTGAACATTCCGTGTACCTAAAAGAATGGTTTATCTGTTTGTGAGAAGCGGCACCAGCCCCAAGACTTCCGAAAAAACTCGGCTTTCATCATGAGACGTCATAATTCTTCTGAATGAAGAATTCCCTGGGCAGAGTGAAAGTGGTTTGAATTATGCTTTCTGTTTAGTGTTCTTTTAGCAGATTATTTTTTTATAGGATGAGGTCATCAACCACACACCCAACCCTCCTCCATTATCCATGCTTGCGGCCGGTAGTAGCCCAAGAGGGGCCACAGGAGGGTTTATGTGACGATGGTTATGATCACAATTTACAGATACCTTAGGCACCAGATGAGTGTTTTACAACCCTGAAATGTTATGTAATCAGGACCTCTTTCCAGATCATACTTAACTAGTTTTTGTGCATCAAAAACTGTGGTTGGAGTAGTTCCCCAAGACTGGATGTTTATCTTAATGGTAGTAATAATAAGGTCTTATTCTCAAACAATAATGTATTACATGAGTTATGCTAGTTTATGCCTTAAGATTTAATATCAGGATGTGTACTCACTTCCATGGTTCAGTAAAAAAATTAAAGATGTGGTTCGTTTCTAGTATGGTCAAAACCTTGAATTATAAGCCTCCTTTTCCAATCATTAGACTGTCCTAATCTTACGCTTGGGTTATTTCTGATCATCGTTAACCGCTTTCAGAGTTGTCTTAGTCCGTTTCTAGTGCATGTTTATCAGTTATATCTTTTTTTCTCTCCTGATTTTCTATTTCGAAGCTTTCCTCAGTATTCTCCCTCTGTATGCAGAGTCCAGTCACACTAGACGCAAACAGATTAATATTTAACGAGAGAGCCAAAAGGTGAACGTTTTATATGCTCCTTTACAATCATCTCAGTTGACAGACGTCCCACTTTTTAGTGCATCATGAGAAACAAGAAACTTAAAAACACTAAATGTGAAGGAGGGATAATGTTTCAGTTACCGCAAGTTTGTTTTCCGGTATTGCATAACACTAGCAACGTACGTTCTCTCATCATGTTACCAATGTTTAAAAACTGGATCTCGAAAAGCAAATAATTCGCCTTGATCATATGACCCAAACCTGTAAATCAGATTACTGGCAAGCGTTTCAAGGGACTAACAAAGTAATAAAATACAATTTTCAGTTTCGATAATGGGGAACCCTGTATAAACGAGCATACTTATAATTTATTAGCAGCCAGGAGCAGACTTAAAAAATGAATTTCAGATTGCTGAGCAAAGATTAGTTCATGATGGTAGGAAATTTCAGACCAGTGATTCACTCTTTGAATCTCAAGACAAAAGTAAGCTCCAAGGTGTGAAGCAATGATTATGATTAGGGCCATATTTGACTAGATTGTGCAATATGTGGATTAGAAGTTCGACAAAGCTTTAGTGACAAAATATATTTCGAGAGTCCGACACTAAGTTGATAGCTTCATTTCGTCGTATTATTGAACTTTTGGTTCTGTTCCCGACAAGTGAAATCAGTGAGAATAATGCAGTGAGACGGCTAGTCACGCGGTCTGTGAATGCTGCATCCAAGTAAAGCGATTTGGAGTCAATAATGAATTTACAGAGGCCATCAATACTATTCTTGGTCTTTAGAACTTCTAAATCTATTTTTAAAACGCAAAAGCTTACCTAAAGTACACACTAAGCAGCTTTTTCTGCCCACAAGTATGTTTGTTCATGTTGTATGGAGAAAATTGTAGTTATTAAAGAGCTGAGGAAAAAGCTATCTCAAGCATCTTTTTCAGCATATCCCGACCCTGACTCCCTACTTGCTTTGATGATAGGTACTGCAGACAGTATGTGGCGTTATCAGAGAACTAGCTAAAAACGAATGGTAACCTATCATTTTCTTTTTAAAAAGGCTAACTACCACAGATACTGTATACTCCACTTTAGGACGAGGACTTCACGTAATCTACTCATTAGTCAAGTATTTCCGGTACATGTTGGAAGACAGGTCATTCATAGATCACATAAATCACAAACCACCGACTGATGCATTTAAACCTAAAGCCGATAAACATTCACAGCGATAGATCCGACTGCATGACTTTATATCTCATTTCGCAGGTGGCAAACGGCATGTGAACGGTCAGGATACCAGCTAGCTGATGCAGTATTTCCGTCGCAAACTAATAAAATCCACCAATCTACCATCTGGTTTAACTTACAGGAAGTAGATTAAGCGATTTATGAGTATCAAATGTCTCAGTTTAACTGTCATACAACTTCACCTACTAGAGTTTACTCACAGCCAGACGCACGTTTTGCTCACGTTCATACAGAATTGGCAGGCCCTTTACCGCGTTCCAATGGTTCTTACTGTTTACAGATATACAAGGTAGCTAGCTGAAACAGTAACCAAAACTCTCATTCAGAACTGGGAGACAATTTTTGGTGCAATATACGTTATTTGTAACCGATAGAGTAGCTTAATTTGAATCCCAGCTATTCAATAACGTACCAAAACTTCTAGGCTCTAAAACTAAACGTCAGCTGAAAGACGCTCTTATATCATACTCAAACACCAGTCAGTGTACGAATTTTCTTAAGTCAGTTGTGCTAGAAATAAGGAAAGTTATCAAAACCGATTATTAGCTTTTTGCAGCAGAACTAGTTTTCAGGACGACTTTAAGCCTACCAGGTGAGCTTGACAATCCTTATGGTGAAAGCAAAACCTAACAAGCTGTGTGGATCATTTACGACATCTAGTGTCCAGACTTAAACCGGTTAATATACATAAACTCTCATGATATATATATATACATCAGAGGATCTAAGCATATAAATGTCCATCTGGGTAGTAATAAAAGAGTTAAAGGTTCAATTAATCATATTCTAGGTGGTCCTGAGGAAACCTAAACAGGTATTCGCACTTACTTTGAAGATTTTCACCCCTTTTTACTGTAGGTTTTTGCTTCATACTCTCAGTACCGTAGTAACATCGAACCCACAAAGTTAAGTTTGAGCAGACGATAACCAAATAGTAGAAATTCTACTTACAACTAACTCCTAAAACATGACACTTATATCTAAAAACCTTTCTTCTCGCATGTGTCCTACAACACATGTGAATGATCTAAATCCGCTGTCGAAGTAGATAAAATAAAACTTTGTAAGAGCATTGATCAGTCCGTGTGGCACATTAATCTTCCTACAGGTACACAAGATCTGCTCGACCCCTGATTACGCTCATAGATATAAATACAAACAACCTCGAACTGAGTGACTCGTATCCACTGTTTCCTGGAATTCATCCGAAAGAAACGCTTGCGAGCACTTACTCGAAAGTGTGGATGATCTTGGACACATAGCAAGCCCACAAACGGATACACTGTAAATGGATTTCTACGGTGGCAGTTCCAATGGGTTCCAATAGGTGCACTCCTGTATTCGTTTCTCCCAGTCCGAGGTCCAAACAAATCAAAAAAGGGCAAAAATTCTAGGAGAAAGCGTCTTATTTAATAAAAACATGGAAATACAAAGCATTACCTGGAATTAATACACTTTCCAGGTTACAATTACTCCGAAGAGTATCCAACAAATATAAATAAGTGGCTTTAAGTCCACTGCTACCGGATCAATCCAAATATGGCTGTAGCCATATTAAAGATCAAATTTAAACAACATATATACAGATCAGAAGCAAACACAAAAACTTCAATATAAGTACAAAATATAGAAATAATAACAATATACAATGATAAAATCTCAAATTGGAATCAAATAAAATACCAAAAATGTCAACAGAAAAAGTCCGTCATGTCATAACAAAAATATGTAAACATGGAGGGATTTTCCAAAAAACAAAACATTCAAAAAGGATTCTACACCGGCCCGCAAAAAACCTCCATGCAAAAAGAGCAAGCGTTAATGACACTTCTATTTAGGGTTCCCACTCATCCCCTAATCCACACCGGAAGAACGTGTAGGACTTACAGCAGTACGCCTACCCGCCATCCAACATGGATATGACCTATCAAGCTAACTAGGTACCTATACCTTCCCATCAGGCCCTTGATTCCCCTATCTATCGTAGCATGACCTAACGGTAGTATAAACCTTACCCAATTAACCCACACGAACATGTACAACACGTCGTAAAACTGGTCATATCCTATCCGGGAACTACATTCCATATCATGGGGATGAGTCGTCAATCCTTCACCACTTGCTCCGATCAGCAGATACAATGAAGTCCGTGATGCTGACTTATCAACAGAAGTTCTTGTCCCATAGATAATATGCAAGGGTGGGATCTCCAATTTTGACATTTCATCGTCTCCAGAAGACTTTAAGTAGCATAACATGGGATCAATATTTATCTCTCCATCTCCTGATACAGAGGAGGTTTGATCAGCATTCGTCATCGTCGGTAACTTATTTGTCACATCAGTGACATCCAGATTATTATCAACGTCATCATGATTCCGTTCTGTCAGACAAGTCGCGTCGATTCGGTCTGCATTAGCATCCGTAGAGTGGAACTCTTCCATTGCTGTATAACTCATATCACTACATGAAAGAACAGCATTAGTGTCGCAATTCGAAACCGATAAACTCACTTGTTGTTCTTCATGATCCGTTTCAAAGCCACAAAACATATGCACATTAATAGCATCGTCATTACACAACACTGTAGACTGGCTGTTACCATCAAACACTTTCTTCTCATCATCACTCGACTGACAGTCAACCGGAATAGGAACAGTTACAGTTGCACAACCTTGTGCATCTTCAATCAACTTAACATTTGAGGCAAGGTTCGATGACGTCAAAACACTAGAAGGCTCATTCGATGCAGTTGATCGACTAGTCACTATAAGTGGACTGCTGACACTTTCTGTCTCCTTATTATCGCTGTCACTACTAAGATTCTGATGGCTACTATTTCCATTGCTAGTCATAGCACCCGAAAGAGAATGAGGTTTAGGCTTCTTAATAATAGTAGCATCATGTTGTTTCCTAGGCTTCTTGGCCTTTACAGTACCGCCATCGCTTATCCTAGAATCTACTCTAGGTCCCGTTATATGATTTACCCTAAATGAAGGGTTCCGAACATAGGCTTTATTCCGTCCAGACAATCCTGCCTGGGCCTTATTCATATTTACTGAATTCATTAACCTCTGTTTACTCGAATCCAAATAACCGTTCCAGGCTTTTCGAGCAGCTAAGAGGCTTTTATCATCACACACTTCGGATCCATCTTGATGCCTACAGTTTTCATCCTTTTATTTCCTTTCCACACTTAAAAAAGCCATCTTATCTGTTACACCAACCGGCTTCTTACTAGGATACGCATCAAGAGGTTTTACATCGTTACGGTCACATACTCGTCCTTCATCAGCGTATGCTTTCGTGATATAATTGACAACTCTCTTACCTTCCGGGCGTGCGTTAGATAGAAACGAAGAATCCTCATGTCTCGCACGCAGACCACTAGTAGCTTCCGTATTATGTCCTGTTTTAGCCCGATAAGCTAATCTTCCAAACCTACTACTAGCTATCTTAGCACGAGACATAATAAATTCCGTCAATTCATTGAAATTAGGCTCTCTCTCCTCTTCGTCCCACTTGATTCCTAGCTCTGCCCACTGGGCTTGCATTCGACGAGGTAAGAGCCTGACTATTCGTTCTAAAGTAACCAAGGAATTAAGTTCCGTTGTACAATTTAGCTGTTCTAAAGTTAAAGCAGCATTCTGCATTTTAATAGCCAAATTCGTCAATGATTCAGGATCATTAAAATCTGCATTCCCAGTTCTAAATAAGTCCTCTAAGGTTTCCCGGGCTATTACATGCGACTGTCCAAAGAGCTGTTTTAAGATGGCCTTAGCTCTCTTATATCCCGCTTGTGGATCCATTATAATACAACCTTCAATCGCATTTTTTGCTCTTCCTTTACAATAGTGAATTAAATACAATAAACGCAATTGGTCATCTTTTACTCTTGGTTCTATAAGCGTTTCTATTTGACGCATGAATCTAAAATAGTCGCGAGACTTTCCATCAAAAAATGAAAGTTCAACCTTAGGTAGTTCTAAGCCTACTATCGGTGTAATAAGCATCTGATCCGTCTCTGGTACCTTAGAACTCTCACTTAATCCTGGTTCCTTAATGTCTGCCAAAGGTGACTTACAATAATAAGTATCAGACATAACATCAGTGTTAACATAGTAGGAACCCATTAAAAAATCATCATTAACGACTTGCCTAGCATTTCGGGATACGTCAAGCTCTTCCACCCTCCTCGTGTTTGATTTCTTGCGACTGGACATTATAAGTGAAGTTCAACGGAAGATAAATAACAAATACAAAATATAGGAATTCCACAGATAAGTTCAATAAGAGATCGTCATCCAAAATACATTTCGAATACGAAAATTCGATAAATAATCCAAGATTCTTCTATCAAGAAGTTTAGTGTGATAAACGATTAAATTTCCAAATGTTTCTTTATAATTCTTAATAATCCAACTGTAATTGGTCTTCTAATCAAAAGTAATGGATAATTCCAGAATATAAATGTTCTTAGGAATAATTCCAGACTGTAAATGGATTTCTACGGTGGCAGTTCCAATGGGTTCCAATAGGTGCACTCCTGTATTCGTTTCTCCCAGTCCGAGGTCCAAACAAATCAAAAAAGGGCAAAAATTCTAGGAGAAAGCGTCTTATTTAATAAAAACATGGAAATACAAAGCATTACCTGGAATTAATACACTTTCCAGGTTACAATTACTCCGAAGAGTATCCAACAAATATAAATAAGTGGCTTTAAGTCCACTGCTACCGGATCAATCCAAATATGGCTGTAGCCATATTAAAGATCAAATTTAAACAACATATATACAGATCAGAAGCAAACACAAAAACTTCAATATAAGTACAAAATATAGAAATAATAACAATATACAATGATAAAATCTCAAATTGGAATCAAATAAAATACCAAAAATGTCAACAGAAAAAGTCCGTCATGTCATAACAAAAATATGTAAACATGGAGGGATTTTCCAAAAAACAAAACATTCAAAAAGGATTCTACATACACTTTATACTTAGTCACTTCGAAACCTAATGTCGGCAGCAAAATGTGAACCTGCCTACAAGAAGCAACATCATTTATGACTTGATATTATGTCACTATGTCACATCAACATCGGTGGCGGTCTGCGAAAACATACCCATATCGCATATCAAAGGACTTCAGCATCCTACACCAGATCTAATTTGTACTTGTGGATGTGGAAAATCAACATGAAATTAGTAAACGAATAGAAAAGCGTAATTCACCTGCTACTGCATGTTGTTATTTGAGAATAAATTATTATTTTTATTATCCCAAAGTTCTGTCGTCGGCCTAGAAAAGCATAATAAAGAACACAAGTTATATAATTAATTCTATACTTATTGATGGAGAGATTTATTATGACCAAACTGTTGTTTGTGAACTATTTAGTACATGATTCTCTCTCAATCAGAATACATCTCTCATAGGTCCTAAGTTGTGACAGCCAGAAAGGCTTCTATGAAGGAAATTTCAGAAATTTCACCTCTCAACCGGTGGTGAAATATGGGTCCTCGGGCTGAACATGAAATATTGTCTTACAATCATTTTAAATGAGCTTAACAACACAAAATGTGTTAGGATGGAGTTAGTGAACATAAAACATTGGTGGTGAGGTCGATAACTTCAATCCACCAATGTTTCTGGGGCAGAATATTTTGTTTGCTTCCGGCTTTTTCTGACTGATGAGGCGACTAATCAGTGACACTGGAGTTCCTCTTATGCTCTTGCTACTTCTGAGAATCATGTTCCCACTAATATACAGGGGTATCTATTCTGCTAAGAAAACCTGCAACATGCTTACTCAGTGACTTAGAGTATGACTTAGAGCTTGGCATCTGATCTCCTTCATTTTTGGGTTATATTCCTATAATTTACTTCAATTTTGGTTGTCAGTATGAATTTTATCTTGACTTACCAATGTATAGTCTACTTCACCATGAAAGGTTAATCAGTGCTTTGGTTATATATATACAATTGCCTCGTTGCTACCTTTTTTCTCTCTGTCTTTTCTCCCTTTTCAGAACCCTATTCACTGTGGAACATCCATAGAGCTTCCAAGCAAAATGCAACATATGTGCCTGCGTCTAAGTCACAGATTGTATCAAATGCTTTCCAATTGACATCCCCAAAAATATTCACTCCTGATCTGTGCAAACCACCCAAGAAACCTACTGCGCACCTTCCCTATTTTTACTGTCCTATTGAAAACGTGGCTCCATCAAACTGTTCCAATCAGTGATAGTGCAAAGGCGATATCAGAGACAGACTCTTATACTTGATCTAACTGCAATAACTTGTTCAGTAAATGTGTCAGCATTTGTAACGATTTGATCTAGCCTGTAAACTGGCATGCCTCTTGTAACAAACTGTTATTCGAGAATAAATATATTATTATTTTGTAATCATACTTTATTTCCGGCTACATTATGTAGATCTACATTTCCCTTAATATTTCATTTCGTTTGAATATGTTCCGTTCGTGAATTCAGTCGTAAGTTCTGCAACATACTAGTTACTTGTTGAGTCACGGCTCAACTCGAATTACGATTATTTCGTCCTTCTGTTCGCCACTTCGTCTTCGCTTCTGTTTTTCACCACTTTCTTCATGCACTAACAAAAGTACATATGCAACCTCACATGGTCCTATACCTTAAATAATATCCTTGATATTCCCGGCGACTTACAGTCATTTTCTCTAGAAACCTGTTAAATTTGGTATCCGGAGAAAGAAATCGAATAAGCATTCGTTCTGTCAACTCGTGTTACTGTTATGCTTGACAGTTGATTTGCTTGAAACTAGCACGAATTCACCTTAGTCGGTATACGAGAGCTAAGACAAGTGATCCATTCACATGATAGGCTACTCTAACCCGAGCGTCTCAAGCCCAGACTAAGTAGAAGAAGAAGCTTTGATATGGTGTAGAAAATGTATTCTGAAAATCGAAGTCCACAAGCACGCAAATTGACTTTATCTATACATCATGGGGACGCCCTTGAGAGAACCACAAAGATAGCATGCTAATATAGTACATCAAGCAATAACTGCCAAGATCTGAAGTTCAACTGATCAGCCCATGCGCTAAAACACAAGATGAAAAATAAGGACCTTCATCAATTTAGTCCTGAGGATCTAACGTCTCGACAGCTCTGAACTTAACTCGCATTTTTGCTCGACCACTAGTCGTTCGTCATTATGCAGACTACATAGCTCGAGCCAACATTTGTATTATACGTTCGAATCTCATTAACACCGACTGTAATATTGTATGGGATTCACAACTCCTGTATGTCTATAATCGGTATGGTTTTTAGAACATCGATCCAAATGTGTGACTTATCGGCGTAAATTTGATGTCATTCTTAATAGGTTGGTCTTGTCTAGAAACTAAGAAGCCTCACGTGATATACTGTTGTTTGAGAATAAATATAGATTATCACTGAATTTCGCCTTTTGATCTTTCCGTTTGCTCTTTTATATTTATCATTGAGATGGTGGAGAAAACTTGTAGCTCAGCTGGATGATTGTGGTGGTGTTTCGTTTGATTGGAACAATGTGGAAATACTGGGTAGGGGGAGGACAAAGAACACTACAGAATTTTTAGAAGCTTGGCACTCAGGTCAACTAGCAATCAACAAACACATCGACATTGACCCAATTTATCAACCAATCAGGAAAATCATAGGTGACACTGGATCAAGAAACAGATCAAAAGGGGATGGAATCAAAACAAGTTGCAAACAACGACAGGTCAAACGTCAACAACAACCAATCAAGATCGAGGTCAGCAGAACAAGCTACAGGTCAAACGTGGAGAAATTCGAATGCTTCACTTCTATCTGAAGTTTGTGCTGATGATGTTGTTCAGAAGAACAATGAAAGCTCCACAACCAAAACAACCAGCTCAGAGAACGAAACATCACCACATTATTTATCACTTTTTACTGTGTTAACTATAGTGAGACCTATTTTGTCTCTTTTTTTTGCTCTATTCACAACAAATTTTCCAATTATTGTTGACGATTGAATTTCGGTAAGGCAGTCACCACTGTTTTTATTCTTGCGTTTTTGAAAGTTTTTCTTTGACGTTCGGCATACTGCATTGGTAAAATTTGGTCGTAACTGTGAGATCCTATTGTTTTTTCTCAATTAGTGATTATCGTACACAGAATTTCAGATTCCCTATTCTCTCCGTCGTTGCAGTTTTACTGGTTTCTCCCTTCGAAGTTCACATAAACTGAAAGACGATATACGATAGCTTCTTCGAACAATGTGACAGTAACTGAAAGCGGAAGGAAAGAGTTTTCATGGAAACGGATACTAAACCTGGCCCAAGCTTATAACAAAACAGCGAGACCTAAATTGATAAAAAAACAGTTGAGAAGTAGAGTACGTCATATATATTTTACGTCATGAAGTACTTGGACGAAAGCTGGAGTACACAGAAGAGGCGGCCTCTGGTAGTAGCTCGTTAGAGTGGCTACTTTATGCCTCCTCAATGGGTTATACTGATCTCGATACAATGGGAGGAACATGTAATAACTCGTGAGCTTCTAATGTGCATGAAACGGATGACTGGTCCCTGGTGTGAATGTGTCTATATATGAGTAATATTATGTGAAAACTCACGTGTTTTTGATGTATATGTAACGTACACTAGCTCCTGATGAGATTCCAGAGCACCAAAATAGTGGAAAAAACGTTTCCGCATGAACGAAAATCCACGTGGCTGGTTCAACCTATACCGTGTTAGGAATGAGATTGTTGGTGAAAACGAAATCCAATATATTCTTATGTCTGGTTCGGCTGTCAGTCCACTCTTTAAGCTCTGAGCAATCAATAAATGATTTAAATCGTCTAAGTGCTTTGATAAAAACCAAGAGATTTCTGGCACACGGAAGTCCCCACAAATAGCCGGTCTGTAAATGGTAGGGAAGAAGCAAATGTGAATGCTTCTGACATTATTGTACTGTCGATGCTTTAGGCTGACTGTAAGCACAGTCGAACAATAAGGAAACTGCATTTGGGGGTTTCAGAACTATCCACACAGAATTTTGTAATTTGTTTACTTCCAGCAAATAAGAGCGAGTTTAACAGCCTATTTAAGGCATCCTCTACCTCTTCCTTATTACCAATGACTTCGAAATAGATCATAATTTTCAAAGGATCAGATATATTGCTGGCTGTTCATGCCTCAGTTTTCATAATAAGTGATAGTTGATAGAGACTCGCAAACATGACTACGTCTGTCTTTTTACGACAGATCGAGCGAGCGTTGATCAGACATATAATCAACAGATGTCCTGCTAATTGAGAGTATCTAAAGTAAAGGAGTTACCAAGACCTACACGGGCGTCATATGAATCTGAAGTCAGGGAACGGTTGTTTGACTAAGTGTTTTGTTAATCACCAATTCTTACGGTTTTTCCAATTAAAAGCCTAGGTATTAGGGACAGAGTATGAGACCAAAAATCTTCTACTTCCACATCCATTAATAACTCTAGGGTTTCGTAGTTGTGCAGGGGGGAATAATTATTATTTGTGTGCATGGTCAGACGTTGGTTGAACTTGTTCTTATTATAATCATTCGTAGACCTTAAAAAGGCTAGGGATACATCTCACGAGACTAGAAGATGAATCTGTTTATCGTAGCTCGGACAGTAGCGGATGAGGTGGTTTGAATCCTATCCATTTTGTCTGAGATCCAAGATTTAGTCTGTTCACTCTTCCTAGTCAAGGTTGGATAGTGTTTTGGTGCCCTAGACGTGTTTCTTGAGATATTTCGGGTCCTCTCATGTGATATATTTGGGGCGTCTAGTTTTTAGTTTATTAGTTTTAATTAGAACTGTTTTGTTTTGTTGCTCGTATTTAAGTAATTTAAAATTCAAACAACCTGGATTAGAAATGATATCGTTAGATTTCTCAATGACAGTCGGGATTCGTACTTTACTTAGAAATTTAGAGTTCTTAGACTCATCACGATCCAAAGCGTGAATTATGAGTTTATTTATCTCCCTGACATTTGGAGTTGTCTCCAGTAGACTTTCAGCTGTAAAACAGTCATGCGATCTTGTCGCCTCTTTTAAAGCGGCGTTGACAAGTCGTTAGATCTGGAGTAACTTTTATGTCTTCCTACAAAGTTGATGAGCTAGTATTTCTGCCAAAATGGATAAATTGTTCGGCGTTGTTACAACAGCCAAATTTGAACAAAAGAGGGCAAGATGTATCATCAGAATTTTTTTGAGGCGTACGACTTGACAACTGACGTTTGACAAATCACACGCTTCAGGACAGTTATCCCTTGGCTTAGTCCAGAATATGCAGTCAGGAAGATTATATGCTGTCCCATTGCAGGAAGATATTAGTCTTCCATTAACTTCCACAGCTGCAAACTCTGAGATGCATTCAGCTTCAGTTGGTTCCTCGGGGTTTCTAGCATTATTTGAGGCTGAAGTGTGCATGAGTGGTGCTAACTGGTTAAACTAATCGTTAATTTAGGCAAGCAAGTTTTGCGACTGTAGCATATCGCTGCCGTGGTGATTACCATTATGATCTGTGTCGGACGGGTCATTCGACGCCTTGGTTTATGAACATCTAGACTTTGGTTTTACAAGACTATACTGATCTTTATTCTGTGTTGACATTTCAGTATACGTTGGTGTGGTGCTTCTTATATCAACGAGTTTCACTGTTGGTATCCTAAGTTAAGAGTTATCACACAGACTATTAACAAAAGATGGTGAAATTTTTGAAAAAGAGGTATAGGGTTCACAAGAAGTAGGTGTGACTCTTCCGATTATGGAATTATCAGGCGTAGGATTTACAGGTTTCGATCTTTTGGGTGGTTTTGAAGTTGGCGATATTTCTTTATCGCTCGAGTTAGTGGTCCTAATTGAAAATTGGGTGTAATAAGTGCTTGTATATCTAATGCAGATATATGAGAGTGCAACTTGTTGGGTAGTAACTAGGTTAACAGTGAGAGGTGGGAGATCTTTTTTGGATAAGCTGTTCAATTAACAGGCGTAAGAATTTCTGTCTGTCGACTGATAGAATTAAACTAATGTATTCAGAAGTAAAGAACGTTATCAAACTGTTGTGGGCCGCCTATATACAGTATATCGGAATGCTAGCACACGACAAGTTTGCATTAACTGATTAAAAACTTACAAAGTTTGCTTTTTCAAGCGAACGGTACCGGATGTAATAGAAAATTTGATCAGATCATTATAGTACCCGATATATGAGCAATTTCCGAAGAAAAGTATACCACGTGAAAAAATGTTACCACTTTCAGAGTTCGCGCCTGATAAATAGTGGTACTAGGGTTACCCTCAAACGCTTGCTACTTCTGAGACTTAAGTTTCTGATAACATGCTGAGTTTGCTACCCTTCAAGATAGCCTGCAACGAACTTGCCCAGACACTTTCGGTATGATCTGGAGGTTGGTACTCGAGGAAAAATAGTAGATGATAAGCGCTATAGTTACCAACGTTTTTTACAAACTTTCCTACTCCTGCTGAATATCGAACTTTGATGAACTGACTCCTAGCTTCTTACTTAAACTTTCCTCCCATTATTCAAATCCTATCCACCTCGACGCACATCACAACTCGTCCTTTATTGCTGTAAGCCCTAAGTTGAAGAGCGTCTTATTAAAATCCGTTTCGCTTTTAGCAGCCGGTATGAATTTTGCCTGCTGACACACCATTACTTTGTCTACTCCATTACGGATGGTTGCACAATGCTCTGGCTATATTTCCGATTGCCTTGCTGCTCCTTTGTTCGGGGTTAGGGTTCTGCCATTTTAGAAGTAGGACATCCACCTCGACATATCAGTGATCAATAATTTTAATTTCCTTGGTGCTTGACAAAATATATAATATTTGCTAGTTCGATGTTCTGCGTACTTATGCACTGTGTAACCAGTTCCTAATGAACATACTAGGGGCTGAAAGAACTGCGATAAGGCATATTAATGCTTTGATCTATTGACCATTCTTCTACGTGGATGAACCAGTGGCGACGCTTAAGAAAATCTGTACTTATTCTTCGGAACGTCTATTCAATAGTAAACAGAGATAACAGGTCCTCATGTATGATTACAGGATTTACATTGCACGTTTATGGACTGAACTCTTCTTTATTCTGACGTTGGACTGAATTCTTTGTAGTACAGTAAAGTTTTGATGCAGAACTGACGAGGCAAAGAACCCCTACAGCTCTGGGGAAGTATGACCAGGGACTGTGTACACCAGCTACGATTGCAGCTGTGTGCTAATGGAGTAACTACCAAGATCAAGACGTCCAGTGTTGGATGAGATGAAAGGTTCTTCACAGGCACTGAATCTCCCCCTGCATGTACTGTCCTCAGCACTAACCAGGAATATTATTTTTGTGGCCACTGAAAGAACTTCTTGGATGATGGTATAAATTGTAACTTCAGGCGCAACTTTGGATGACTTTAGGGCTAAAGAGTTTTAATGAACAGATTTGTTTTGTGACACCTGCGTCTTTATCATAACTGAAGGAATGTCAGTAACAGAAACCTGAACAATGTCTCTTCACCGTATTATTTTAGAATGAAACGAAAGTAGCAGGAGATTTGGTAGGATTAGCTGTTGCAAAAGGTTCACATCAAAATTTTGTTTTCCAGTAAAGTCGGTGATAACATTTCTTCTCTCGATTCTTTTCTCAGTGAGACTTTCAGAACCATTCGTCTGAATGGTGTCTACTGATTGAAAATCTTCACTTTAGGATAGACATTTTTATACTTTAGTAAAAATAAAGAACATGAGCAGCAAAAAGGGCTGGATAATTTCTCACTATCTCTACAGGGTCGAATGCTTTCCAAGACGGGGGAAGCAACGGATTGAAAAGGAATGTAGTTTAAAAGTAAATCCAGTATATAATAAGTTGAGTAATGCTTTTAAGACGACACACAAGCACATCAAAGTCATCAATCACTGAAATGAAGATTTCTCCGAAAAATTCCTGAATCACCAGAAGTTCTCTGTTTGTTGATGGGATTTGAGTGCTGGACAGTGGTGGTATGCCGACATCATACCATCACACCATTACACATTCCATCGCAGAAAACCACGTAGATATTACTTTGTGTACTGAATCTGGTGATACGTGTCATTAGGATTACGCGACTAATCAAGCATATGGTAGAATGCGTTTCCCATCCAGCACATTAAGAAACCTAACTCCCAAACTATTCGAAAGCATTTTGAATATATTCCGGATGCCGTTTGTCATTAGACTGTAGTCCATGTCGCCTAATTCTAAAAGGTAAGGATCTCGTAAATCGGTTTTTTCTGATATAGCTTGGTTTAGAGTGAAAAACTGATTATATTACTCGTTTCAGGACAAGCTCTTGAGTGATTTTGTTCTTCAGGAGGAGGAAACTATAAAAAATTTAATAAGTTGGCCGAAAATGTGACTCGAAATTACACATACTCGATGTTTGCTGCACTTGGCCGAGGATTTTAGACCAAAGAGTACCCGGTCGATGAGTCTGCCTCTAACTAGCCGATCTCCGCTCTGGTAATGTGATAGCTGCTGATATCCAGAAACCCTACTGCCCTGAATCAAACGTTTTCATTCAGACCACGAGGCATACAAACTCACAACCAACTGCCAGCTGGCTAGAATTAGACAGTCGAGCGACTAGACCTCGTTCATTGGATACTAACAGACACCTGAAACCGTACCGAAAGAACAAGAATCGAGCGCAAACAAATCAATTGGTTTATACTAGCTCGTGAAAAAGATATTGGATTTTCCGAGCAATGGTCGTCATGAAGGTAAGCAGCACAATAAAGAATAAGCAAAGGATCGCATTTACCTGTGAACTGGCTTTCGTTTTTCACGTATGCACTTAGGAAAGGACTGAATCAGCCAATGCACCCAGGAAGCAGTTGGACCCTAGCGCCAGATCCTACGAATCTTCTCAAAGGGGAGGTGTTAGTGGGACATAGATGGATTTAAAGCATGATTACGTCACTACGTGCTGATTGGCTAATTTCCTATTCAATCAGCGCCTGATCGAAGCTTGGAGAACAGGATAGAAAATTCTCGTATTATTAGCTGCATGCTGATTGGTCAAATCCAGCCCAGTCGATCACGTGAATTTTCTTCCAGAAGTTTTCTCATGTAAAGGCTATAAATAGACTAGCATTGTATTTATCTTTGCCTTCTAGCCTTCTAGCCTTCTTCGCTTTCAAGCCTTTTTGCCTTGGCTTTCGCCATCACCTCCAGCTTCTTTCCTTGCTATTTTGGAATACAATCCTTCCTGTTCAACCGTGTTCTGATTTGTGTTACTTGTCCAGTGTCTTGTGTCAAGAATACTAAGCAATAAGATTTAGCCGGGAAATATCGTAAGCAACCGTTACAACACTGTTCGACCTTCGTTTTTAGTTATAATACCTTAAAGTGGATGTTGTGTAGCTGAACTGGCGGGCGCAGCATTTTAAAGCCGTCGTAATTGTTATCGAATAAATGGGGTCGTCACCGGAGATGGAGAAGTTTGGCGTGTCTGACGCAGAGTATTCATTTATGATGGACCCTTTAAAACGACGCCCGAACCAGACAAAGAAGCAAACAATATACGGAATCTTCGCCTCAGACGATTCTGATTCAGAGCCTGAAAGGAGCGGCTTTGGTGGACGTGAAGCTGGTTTCAAGCGTAAGGGTGCCAATTATTCAGCACCGATCAACTTTGTCAGTGGTGGAATGAAGGTAGTGTATATTTATGTTCAGGAAGGCTAGGTGCCGAATGAGGAAATTCATCAACAAGCTAACACTTTCGTGTTTCCAACATATTCTGTGGATAGATTTTAAGTTGTTGCGATTATTATAGAGGTTTTACTAGTCTTAGTGACGCCTAGTTATGCATTGCTCGATTTACTGCTAAAAAGTTGGGCCGTATGGATTTATTAGGTTCCAATAAAGATATCTGAAACTGTCTATTTGTAGTGTTTTAATGTACAGAAAACTTTTAGACTCCTGAAGTGATTAAGTGGCTCAATTGTACGATAGAAAGCAATCATTGCTGGGCGTACTAGCCGTCTATAATATGCATTTTTATACTGATTTTTGAATCGATCATTTACTCAACAAATTCTTTGTAAGTCTTGTTTATGTCAGCATGTTAGCTTTTAGAAACCTTTGCTTTCTTCTGTTATTGTAGGCGGGCTCAGGGGACTCCTCTAGTCTGAAGGAAAAGGATGAAGAGGCTGACCAGATTTCAGATGATGAAGATGATAAATGTGTACTGAGGAGTTTACGTTCTTATCATGATTCAGACTCTGACTCGCCAAATTCAGATGTTTATCGTAAACCTGGAAAACATGCAAGCATATCTGTTGGAGCCGGCCGACGGGTAGCGGCAGCCGCTGCAGCGGCAAAGTCAGCAACCTCTGGTTTTGGAGCTTGGGAAAGACACACAAAGGGTATTGGAATGAAACTTTTGGAACAAATGGGTTATGAACCGGGCAAGGGACTTGGTTCAGACGGTCGAGGGATTGTTACCCCAGTTCAAGCTGTCCAAAGAGTGGGAAAAGTATCAGTGGGATACTATGGATCTGAAAAGACTCCTGCGCCTCGTCGAGGAGATGAGACTGTTGTTGAGGATTCAGGCTCCAGTAAGTTGTTTTTGGATTATCATTAATTTTCCCTTGGTATCTGACGCAGAGCGAAATACTCAATTACTTATTTTATAACCTGGTTGTTTTAGTTTGAGACTACATGCGTTAAATAAGTCTGTTAAATGATACTTATACTATATATTTAAATTCCAAATTACTTATGTGATTGTCATATTAACTGCTGAAATATGCTGGTTTAAAGTAGTGTTACTACTATCCTTGATACGACTGTCAGTTCTGTAACTGATAATTCCATCAGATAATTGATTTGCACGTTCTTAATACCCATCTAACTCATTATTAATGATTCATATACCAAGTTTTGACTTCTAATTTATTTGAGTGCAACCGAAACACTGTAGTTGTGGTAGTCTTGGTAAGATGTGTACCATGTTCACGTCATATTATCAGTTGTCGTTACAGTTACTATTAATTTTAGACCAGGTTAAATTAAGAAAATAAGTTATTTCGACCATCTGATAAACTACTTAGAGACCTGGGAGTATGACCGCAGAACCCAAGAAACAGCCGTTTGGGGCCCGGTCACTCATGGCCTTTTTAATGAGTTTTTAAACTTCTAGCTCCGATATTGTTTAAAAGGCTTTACCGCCGGAGATGGTGGTCTGTGAGGTAAGGTGAGGTGTGACATTTTCAGGGTTAACCTTTTCTAACCCCTCCCTTCCTTATGAGCCGGTAGCATCGCTGCAGATACTGGTTGTCCGAGGGAAACACCTTACTGCTGTCATACCCCTCTACAGTCAGCAATACGACTTCGTCCTCATACCTTAAATAGCTGCTTTCAGTCTCACCGTTCTCCAATCGACGTGCCTGGCATGGTAGAACCTATAGAAACATATGTCCCGGTCAATATAGTCCGGTTGGGTCATCATGATGGCAAGCCTTACCACCACGTCAAGGTAGCAGCTACGGTTGTGACTCTGTATCTAATTACTGAGTGCATAAGCCTATGCACTCTTTGTTCTTGTCCTAATCTGTAACCGCTGATGTATTGTTGTGTGATAAAATAGATCCAACCATGTCTGCTTTATTTTCAACATTATCCTTCTCGTAAACTAGGCTTGCTGAATGTAGAAGAAATAATATTCTCACAATCTAATAAAGCTTAGTTTTTTATTTTCATGAACACTTTAATTTGTAGAATAACAAGTAAGATAGGAAACGATACAATCAATAATAACTATTCATGAGATTGTGTGCTGATGTTTTACGTTCATTGAATCCCCAATTTAGCAGCAATTAAAATACTCCAAAATTAGTCTTGCAATTAAAGTTACGTCAATTTTTTAATAAGAAAACACTATATTATATACGAAGATATACAGTGAAATAAAATCGTCGATAGAGTATGTACTGCATGACTATTGAAATACAATGATACAACGAAAATCTAAATCTACGACTTCAGGAATCAATCGGCTTTTCGTTTCGTTATTTTAGTCAATTTAATTGTCATTAGATAGATGCGTATTTCTACCATGAATTATTGTATTTACTCATCAGATGTATACTAAATACACTACAAGTGAGTTTTAGTGATACGTTATGATTTCCGGCAATTGTGATAATGACAAAAATTAGGGCTAAATATATTCAACTTTACCTCTGTCACACTTCAAGACAGTTAACAGGATATCATCATTCACACACCTATAAAACACAGTGTATGCAACAAAAGAATCACCTTAAGCTTTCATAATATCAATCAGTCAAAAAATGTTTTAAAAAATATAAGGAAATAAGGCTTTTGAACGTCATAAAACAATGCGTACATAATTTTTTATTCATTTCGCCTAGTCGGACCACGTTACAAAAAAAGACCTGGGCTGCAACGCAACCAAATACCGAAGCCTATACAGGAGTATAAAACTACTGAGGAATTAGTTGCAAATCTTTGTCCTGCAACTCCTGCTACAGCTATTAGGCGACATGGGATTTTCCTGGAGAACAGGTAAGTATGATTTCAAAGTTGTTTATTTGTGTTTAGCGGGAGTATAGATTAAAGCATTTCAGAAATTCCTTTACAACAAACTGTTAAATTTGAAGGTAGGTCAGAAGTTGTTTAGTGGTTAAAGCTCTCAATTCTTCACAACCAAATCGCGAGTTTTAAATCCTCACCTACTTTATTTTGGGCAATCGGTTAGCCCGACATATTATATTGTTGCCAACTCACATACATTTCTACTCAGATAGGATTTAACAGTCGGAGTATATGATTCTCTTTATTAGTGATGAGCTTTTATGACTAAGCTATTTGCTTTGCCGCATAAGAATTTCTAACAATAAGTTGATTCCACTGATGGCCTAGGATAACGGTATTTTTCTTATTTAAGTGTGTAAGTTAAAGGATCGATGTCCTAGCGATTAAAAAAGTTAGCTTTTGATAGCTGGGCCGTGGTCTAGAAATCTATGTCAGTATGGTTGGGCTAGTAGTACCATCAAATGTACACAGAGTTATAGTTCAAATCCAAGTATGTAAATTCATACTATGCGAATATTTTCAAACAGTCAATAAAACTTTTAACTTAATATAGTGATACTTCAGTCTACTGCTAGTTCTAAGATCGTCAGTTTTCCAATAGATGGCCTTTATTGTTTTATCTGTTTATTGTGTTTTGTCTGTTTAGTGAATTGTCTAAAGTAAAGGTCATCGATATGACAAGTAAAGAGCAAAAGGTATATTCTGGTTATGAGGCTGCTTTATCTCGTGTTGTTCAAAGGCGCCGAAAACCGGGAGATAATCTTACTCTGTCGGACGAAGAAGGTCCAGATGTTGATGGTAAACGGATTGAAAAAAGGTTGGAAGGAAATTTTTTTGATTGTCCTGCTTTGCGACACAATTTCGCTTTGATAATGAGATCTACTGAGGATGAAATCAGGAGATTTGATCGAGATGCTAGATTTGAGGAAGATCGCGCAGTTGGTTTGGAACATGAAATCGAAAAATTAACTGAGGTTTGTTAAGCCTTTCGTTTTCTCAACAAAAAGTGCGACATTTTCACTCTTGGTGAAACTGCCAATAAATCTGGATGTAAACGTTTTTGACTGAGTTACGATAACTTTCTTAGTATGATGGCTAGCATATGGCTTGAATACATAATGTAGCATTTTACTACTAACTATAATCATCTGAGACATGCTGCACTTCATTTAATCAGTTAATGAGTGTAGAGGTCAGAACAAGCATGGACCATTCCAAACTGCTATATCGCTCCAATGAAATGAGATTAACAAAATGAATAGCAAGATGGTCGAGATAATGGTATCATTTATACTAAAAATGATTAAGCCATAAGAATATGGTGTATAAAGAACTATCTATGGAAGATTGTCGACGCTTAGAATCTAGGGGAAGACAAAGATTTAGTGCTTTTAGGCCACTGTGACCGAATAAAATGGCATATACCAGTTGTAAATGACTTTAAGGGCTGATGTGACATCTTATCTTGATCATCTCCAATTATCTTCTATCCTCATCCTTCACTAATGCAAACGAAACGTCCTTCCTTGTCTCTTGAAACCCCGTTCTAGACTACATGTTGGAACTTTTAATGTACGGACATTGTGTCAAATAGAGCAACAGGCTTCCTTAGCTAGGACTTTAGAATCTCGTGCCATCGATGTACGCTGCGTCTCGGAAACGCGCATACAGGATCCGAGTAAAATTAATAATCTGATTTCACCTTGTCAAAATAAAGAAGCAGCTCGATTTACTCTTCGTGTATCTGGAAGCCCTGATGCAGCTTCCAGGGGTCTCGCTAGTGTAGGTATAGTATTGAGTCGTAGGACAGAACTATCTCTCCTTGAATGGATCCCTGTAGATAGTCACTTGTGCGCCGTCCGACTAAACGGGACAGTAAGGATTCGAAAGGATAGGGACACTCGTCGTTGCCTCTTCGTCATATCAGCATATGCCCCCACTGACTGCAGTTCAGACGATGTAAAAGATGAGTTTTACAGAAAGCTTTCGGACCTCCAAAATGTTAAGCGCTCTGATATAGTAATAATGGCTGGTGACTTTAATGCTCAAGTAGGTAGACTAAGTGAAAATGAAAGACACCTAGGTGGATGTTATTGTGTCGCGGCTCAAAGAACAGACGATGGCGACCGTCTGTTGCAGCTGTGCTCAGATAACCGCCTATTCCTAGCGAACACTAACTTTAGGCATAAGGAGAAACATCTTTTGACCTGGCGACCCTCAAAGTTGGACGTAACTAGATCACATTGCCATCAGCCACCGATAGGGGGGTTCGATAGAGGACTGCCGCTCGTTGTGGGGCACATGTTTAGATTCAGATCATGCCCTAGTGCGAGCGCGCATCTGTTTGAGGCTTACTGGACGTAGGAAAGACACCGTAAGGAAACCTCTTAGGGTTTTACTTAATGATAATAAAGCTAGGAATATATTTCAGGAACAACTAGAAAGAGAGTTAAGCAACCATGCAAGCGATTCCCACCCGGAAGCAGGTTGGTATGATATCAAAAAGGCTGTGGAAACGGCAGTGATATTTGCTAGTAAGGTAAACCATAAGGCTAGGATGAATCCGTGGATTTCAGTCGCATCCACCGAACTGATGGATGCTCGAAAACTCATCCCGCCTGGCTCTGAGTGCGATGAGGAGCGGAGTCAGCTTACACGTAAGCTGACAAGAAGCCTACTCAACGATCGAGAACAGTGGTGGGTGGAGAAAGCGAGAGAGATGGAAAAGGCAGCGGCGATAGGCAACAGTAGGCAACTATTTAGATTCATCAAGGAAACTGGTATTAGGAACCCAAATGTGAGTGAGACTATCTCAGAAAAGTATGGCTGTATCATTTATTCTCAATCGAGGAGATTGGACCGATGGGCAGAACTCTTTAGGAACCAGTCCAACTGGTCTTCAGCCGCACTTCGGTTGCCCACGATCCCCAGTCATCCTGAACGGCAAATCGAAGTAAGTCCTCCTAGTCTACATGAAGTTGAGAAAGCGTTAGGAAATCTAAAGGGAGGACGAGCTGCAGCTCCTGATAGACTGACCTCTGAGATATTTAAGGACGATGGTCCAGTTTTAGCAGCTAGGTTGGCTGAGATCTTAGGTAGAATCTGGGAACTGGACGTAATCCCATCTGACTGACAGTCGCTAATTGTCCCAATCTACACGAAAGGATAAAAGTCCTCTTGTGACAATCACAGGGGAATAAGTCTAACTAATATAGTTTCTAAATTGTTATGCTCCATTATACTTAGACGCCTTACTAGTGCTCGTGAAGAGCAGACTAGAGAAAACCAGGCTGGTTTTCGACCTGGACGTGGCTGTATAGACCACATCTTCACACTACGACAGGTCCTGGAACACAGACACACATTTAGGCATCCGAAAATAGTTGTCTTCGTGAACCTAAAAGTGGCATTTGACTCAGTGGATCGTGAGGTTCTGTGGCAGTGTCTGTCATTGAAAGGTGTACCAAATAAGTACATTAACCTTATACAAGCTCTTTACTCGAACACCACTGGTCGAGTGAGGGCTTATGGCGAACTGTCAACGAAATTCTTTACTTCAAGTGGTGTGCGTCAGGGATGTCCACTCTCTCTATTCTTGTTTAATTTTATCATAGACATGCTCCGAGATATAACCTTATCCTCGTCTGAATTTCCAGGGGTAGACCTTTTACCAGGTGGCTCGCTTATTGACTTAGAATATGCCGATGACATTGTCCTACTTGGTGAAGACGCTGACAAAATGCAGAGTCTTCTGACTACCCTAAGCAACAATGCAAGCATGTTCGGCATGCGGTTTTTCCGTTCGAAATGCAAAATGTTGCTTCTAGATTGGGTTGCATTGGCACCTGAACTAGTGATAGGGAGTGAAGTAGTCGAGCGTGTAGACCGCTTCACTTATCTTGAGAGTCTCATCAGTGCTGATGGTCTGGTGACGGGCGAAATCTTAGCACGGATACAGAAGGCTCGATTGGCTTTTGCCAACCTGCGTCACTTATGGCGTAGGCGAGATATCCGTTTGCTGACTAAAGGACGAGTGTACTGCGCAGTGGTTCGCTCCGTTCTCCTATATGGCTGTGAAACATGGCCAGTGAGAGTAGGAGTGTTCAAGGAGAATCAGTGGATTTTGGTGATATTTACTGAAGTGATAGATGCTCAACATGCTTCAGTTCAGTTATCAGTGACTTAACGGAGAGGTGTCATGTTCAGGTTTGGATGCCACTAGTTTTCTTCCAACCAACTCTTACTCCACAAAATATCAACTATCTTAGTAGTTAGTGGGCGGACATAGGTGAAACATAACAGTAATTGGAGAGATTAGGATTCGAAGATATTCAAGAAGTATAAATCAATGAGATAACTTTCGAAGGAGAAAGATAGAGGTGATGAGAAATTAAGAAGTTTAGGATTCGAGAGAACACAACCAGTGGATGCGCCTGCGCCCTTGCAAACGATTTTGAGCTATGTCATTATCGCTCTATAACCATCGATTACTATCATATCGCTGATCCAAACCTGGTAGTCTACACCTAACATGGCTCAGTCCGTGCATATATTTTGATTTGGTCGCCACTAGTTTCCTTTCTGCCTACCCCTACATCACAAAACATGGATCGTCGAGGTAGTCGGTGGTTACGCATACGTAGCTCATCTCCCAACCACCTCAACTCATGAAGTTTCAATAGTTTATCTATTGATCTGCCATCCTTACCTAGCACCTGTTTCCTAACAAGAGAATTACTTACTCGACAGCCGCAAAATAAATGAGCAATGCTTCGGAGACACCTATGATCGAAAACTAGCAACCTACGAATATTCTCTACTCTAACAGGCCATGTTTCATAGCCATCAAGTAGGATGAGGAGAACTACTGAGAAGTAAACTCATCATTCGGTCACCGAACGGATATCTCGCCTACGCGATTAACGACGCAGGTTGGCAAAAGTCGATCGAGCCTTCTATATCCGTGCTGAGATTTCCTGAGACACCAGGCCATCTGCACTGATGAGACTCCCCAGATAAGTGGAACGGTCGACACGATCAACCACTTCACTCCCTATCACTAAATCAGGTACCAATACAAGCTGATCCTGAAGTAACACTTTCCATTTGGACAGTGAGAATCGCATCCCGAACATGCTTGCATTGTTGCTTAGGTTGGTCAGAAGACTGCATTTTGTCAGCGACTTCACCACGTAGAAATATGACGTCGGCATATTCTAAGTCAATCAGTGAATCTCCTGGTAGAAGGTCCACTCCTGAAAAGCCACATGAAGATGACGTTATCTCTAAAGGTATGTCTACGACAAAGTTAAACAAGAATGGAGAGAAAGCACAGCACTGACGGACACCACTATAAGTAATGAATTCCGATGAAAGTTCGTCATAAGCTTTCACTCGACCAGTAGTGTCCGAGTAGAGAGCCTGTATAAGGTTAATGTGCTTCTCTGGTGAAAGTGGACATCCCTGACGGACACCACTTGAAGTAACTACTAGAGCATGATCTGAATCTAAAAAAGAGCTCCAGTATGAGCGGCTGTCACCATTGAGACCTCTCCTTCGGTGGCTGGTAGCAATGTGATCTAGTTGCGTCCATCGTTGGGGCAACTTCAGGGGTCGCCATGTTAAAAGATGTTTTTCATTATACATAAAGTTAGTAGTTGCTTTAAATAAGCGGTTATTTGAGCATAGCTGCAGCAGTTGGTCGCCACTATATGTTTGAGCAGCTGCGACACCATAAGATCCTCTCAGGTGTCTTTCCTTTTCACTGAGTCTACCTACTTGAGCATTGAAGTTACCAGCCACTATTACTATATCAGAGCGCTTAATGTTTTGAAGGTTTAAAATGTTTCTGTAAACTTAGGTAGAATCTGGGAACTGGACGTAATCCCATCCGACTGGTCCCAATCACTGATTGTCCCAATTTATAAGAAAGGACGGAAGTCTTCTTGTGACAATCACAGGGGAATAAGTCTAACTAATATAGTATCTAAAATATTGGCCTCAGTAATACTTCGACGCTGAACGAAAGCTCGTGAAGAGCAGACTCGAGAAAACCAGGCTGGTTCTCGACCTGGACGTGGCTGTATAGACCACGTCTTCACACTCAGACAGGTCCTGGAACATAGACACACATTTAGGCGTCCTACAATAGTTGTTTTCCTAGACCTTAAGGCGGCATTTGACTCTGTGGATCATGAGGTTCTGTGGCAGTGTCTGTCATTGAAAGGTGTACCAAATAAGTACATTAACCTTATACAAGCTCTCTACTCAAACACCACTGGTCGAGTGAGAACTTATGGCGAACTGTCACCGGAATTCTCTACTTTAAGTGGTGTGCGTCAGGGATGTCCACTTTCTCCATTCTTGTTTAATTTTATCATAGACATGCCCCTAGAAATAACCTTATCCTCGTCTGAATTTTCAGGAGTAGACCTTCTACCAAGTGGCTCGCTTATTGACTTAGAATCTTATTGCTTAGTATTCTTTGACACAAAACACTGGAAAAGTCCCCCAAGTTAAAACACGGTTTGAACAGGAAAGATTATATTCTAAAATAGCAAGGAATAAGAAGCCGGAGGTGATGGCGAAAGCCAAGGCAAAGAAAGCAAGAAGGCAAAAATAAATACAACGCCAGTCTATTTATAGCCTTTACATGAGAAAGCTTCTGGAAGAAAATTCACGTGATCGACTGGATTGGATTTGACCAATCAGCATGCAGCTAATAATGCGAGAATTTTCTATCCTGTTCTCCAAGCTTCGATCAGGCGCTGATTGGATAGGAATTCAGCTAATCAGCGCGCAGCAACGTAGTCGTGCTTTGATTCCATCTATGTCCCACTAACAAGGAGATATTCGTAGGTTACTGGTTTTCGATCATAGGTGTCTTCGAAGCATTGCTCGTATATCGTGGGACACCCGAGTGAGCAACGCTGTTATTAGGAATCGGGTGCTAGGTAAGAATGGCAGATCAATCGATGAAGTATTGAAACTTCACCAGTTGAGGTGGTTGGGACATGTGTTGCGTATGCCTAACCAACGACTGCCTCGACGAGCTTTGTTTTGTAGTGTAGGAGTAGGTTGGAAGAAAGTTAGGTGCGGCCAAACCAAAACATGGCAGAAATCCATGAAGTCACTGACAAGTGGACTGAGACATGTCGGTAGATGTTGACTACCTGGTCGGGGTCCGCGAGATGATAATAATCGATGGTTAGAGACCTTGAATGACATGGCTCAAAATTGTTTGGAATGGCGCAGGTGCATCCACTCTTTGTGTTCACTCAAATCCTAATCTTCTGGATTTATCATTACCTGTATCTTTCTGTTTCTAAATTTACCTCACTTAATCATACTTCTTGAATAACATATTTGAACCCTAATCTCTCCTATTACTTCTAATACTTTTACTACCTCTACTACTATGGGATTTGAATCGACAATTGCGTCTCTGTGTTAATGTGGTATGGCAACACGAACTGATGTACTTACGTACGAAGTTCTACGTTGTAACTGACTGACTGACTAACTGTATTAAATTTTGAAATTCAGAATAAGCATATTTTGCGACTTTTATCCCGGTTATCTTATATCTCAACTATTGATTGATGTGCTCTGATATTTATTTAGCAATTAAAGAATCAGATCAACTTTTATTACACAGATACGAATACAGGGAAATCGATTAAATATTAATGAAAAAAGATTTAATAATGAAACCAGAAGCTATAAAGTCACGTGAATAAATATGAAGAATATTCAGTAGAGAGGAAGCAATTTTTTTGTCTATTTATACAGGTTAAATATTGTAATAAATTAAGAACTTTGCAGGTCAGTTACTTTAGTTCTACAGCTAAATGAGTTATCATTTTAAGCCAGATTATAAAACCAAATGGGTTAAAAGTTACAGATGATTTTAAAACCATCATTAACCTCTTCAGTGATGGAAATGCGATCACAGCAAGTCGGAAACAATACATTTCATAGAAAACTCCAAGAAGTTCGTTTTTTAGTTATTTCCAAATCGGCTAAATGATAAATTCCATTAACGTTTTAAGAAGTAAAGGAGTAGATGGGTTCGGATCCACTTATTATAAATATGAAGGGCCAGATATCCAACCACTACTACTATTTCTCTGAAAACCGGTATTTATCCCGAGCGTTGGAAAACCATAAATAAAATCTCAAAAAGCATCATTATAGACTGATTATTAACATATTAGTGATTTCTAGGATTAATTAAGAAAAGTGAGTGTCAAAATACTAGATAATTTACTTGTTGACAAAAATATACACAAAAAAATCCTAATAGCTAGATTTTGTATGATTTGTCATTCAAAGTTATCTAATAGTCTTTACTCAACGTGGCTTTGTGAAACTAGTTCTGGAGGTGAAGTCTACCGAACTGAAGGAATTTGACTTGCTTATCCATCAGCTTTTTATAGACGAACTCAAATATTTGCAATGGCGCCGGTGCATCCATTCGTTGTGCTCTCTCAAATCCTAATCTTCTGGATTCTTGAACAACTCTAGTTTTGTCTTTCTAAACTTATCTCACTGAATCATACTTCTTGAATAATATCTTCTAATCCTAACCTCTCCGATTACTTCAATTACCTTTACTACCTCTACTGCTATTGGATTTGAATTGACAATTATATCTCTGTGCTGATGTGGTATGGCAACATGAACTGATGTACTTACGTACGAAGTTCTACGTTGAATCTGACTGACTGACATCCTTCGCTGGTTAGGATTACACATTAATGTAGCTTATGCAACATATGTACCTGCCATCTTAGCTGATGAGTATCTAAAACCGCATCGTGTGAATAGCCATTTCTGTGGCTATCAACGTCAGCACTATTCACTTTGTTGTCCTGCAATAGGGAAGCAACGCTTTGTAGACACTGATAATCGGAAATTTGCAACCTGCGCTTGTCTTCTACTTTCACATTGTATGATCCACAGCCATAGAGTAGATTCACTAAACAGCATTTTTCTCAGTGTGAGAGTAAGTAACCGTACACAGCTTATGTAATCCAGTTAATCAACAGTCAAGTACGATACGCTCAAGACTTTCGTTCAGTTTCAAGGCATTCATTGGTTTCTCTTTATGAAATATGAAAATCATTACAAAACACTCAGCAAGGTTTATCGAATCGTGGCATTTTCGAAGTTTGTTTGTAATCATATCCTTGTGTAGATGGTCTTGACTACATCTGACGGAATAATAATTTAGGCATGTTGTTGATATTTTCTATTATGAATTTTGTTCTTTTCATAAACTTTTAGATAGTTAAAGAAGAACAATCTGAAGTAAATCAACTCGAGAAAGCTTTAATTCTGATAAAGAAGTTTGAGGATGAAGTCGCATTTCATTCAGGCTCTGATACAAACTTAACTTCGGAAGCCATTTCGTCTTGGGTATCACTTATACGTGAGGAATGTGCTGATTTAGTAGAAATGCCTGTTCTTATGGCGTCGATCGCTCGCCCAATGTTAGATAATTCACTTGCTAAATGGAATCCTCTTAAGGTAAGTGATATGTTTTCATTATTCTTTCTATTGTTATTGCTGCAACACTTTACTAAGAAGATCTTATTAATTCATTTTCACTAGTTTTTACTTTGATAAGACAGTAATATGTTTATGTACGGTTTGAATCAAACTTTAACCAGTAAGGCTCATTACACAACTTATGATTTATATACAGCCTGTTCTTTCCTGCTAAATCTATTTGTCCCTCAAATATTCTAAATCGTTTTCTTAGTATATACACCAGTAGTGCTCCAGTTGGCTTTTTGCGATCGAATCGCTTGTTACGGTTTACTGAAAGTTTGAGCATTCATTGGTCAAATATAGACCTATTTAGCTTCTAACTAGAAGGGTGATATAAATTTCTGCCGTAACTCATAAGTCAAGTTTAGGTTTTGAAGTGGTGAATAATATTTGTAGCTAAAGATAAGGGTTTCGAAGTCGTTTGGTCTTTTGATCTCAGAAAGCAAAGTAAATCCAAGAAGCACCTATCCTTGTTCTCTGTATAATACGCAGTGATACTATCTGGTTCTCTTGAACAAAGTGGTATGTGGGGTCCAAACATGCTCAGCACTGTTCTCTCATATCACAGGACGCATGAAAATTGTTCTTCAAAGGCAGAGGAAGTTTATGGGTTTCAAGTATTCGGTTGTTTTTCAAAAGCATTGCTCAGAGTTCTACGTGCTGTTCATTCTTTTAATGCTTACCTTGTGGCGCACTTCGATGATTTCTAGTGTCCTATTCATCTCGTGTCTCCTCTTAATTTCTTCCCCAGATGGAATCTAGTTTGTTCTCTCCCACAGTAGATTGTTGCTGCTGGTGTGTGTGTTTTGGCTTCGTTGGACAATATTAGTGCCACTCCTTATGTGTATATGAGTGAATACAACAGCGTTTTGCCAAAAGCTTATCAATTCTGTATAGCTTGTGTCCAATGGGTTTCTCTTGTTCTATGCAGATTCAGGTTGTATCTTTTAATTTCTGCAACAACTTAAATTGTCTTTTCGGCCTTCCACATTGTGCGGACATTTCACATACTTATTTTCGCTGCTCTGGTTGTTAGAAGGGGCGTCAACTTAGTTTCCGCAAAAACTCGGCTTTCACCATGGGTCGTCATAACTCTTGTAAATAAAGACCCTTCAAATTCCAGGCCCGAATTGAAATGATTTTCTTGATTATAGTTTATTTTTCCGAGATGAGATTGTTAGTCTTATGCTTAACCTTTCTGTTTTGTCCGAGTTTGGGACTGACATTAACATGAGGGCTACTGGCGGAGTTAAAAAGGTATTGTTAGGGCATATGCAATTCAATATGGACAAATAAGCAGTTTTACTAGATCTCACACAAATCGTGGCTCATAACGGTGTAAATAAACCTGTGCTTAATGAGTTGAATTAGTTTACCAATCATTACTTACTATGGAATATCAAGTAAGATAAGATGAAATGAAAGAGTGAATTCGGAAAAGTTAAAGTGTAATGATATGAAGACGTGGATCATTCATTACATCCACCTGTACATAAACCTAGTTAATCATATTATTTCATAATTTTTATTTTTGATTAACTTTTTATCACAGTTTATCAATGTCATTATAATCTCCTTGTTATTAATCTCCTTTAATTTTTTTGGTGTGATATATACAAACTAGTATATCATGATAAAGATTAATTATTTTATTGTGTTCAAGTTTACTGAAATTTTGGAAGCATATGGCATTTTGATTATTGAACAGTGTCTTTGACAATAAAACTACTAAAAGTTCTGCAAATAATCATATTAGACTAAAAAATAAAATCGATCTGTCACAGATATGGCTTAAATTAAATTTTTCGTTTTATGCTAACTGTAAATCATGCTTGACAACCTTTGTGACACAATCGTAGTATATTGGCTGGAAAACTTGTTCCTTTGGCTCCCACTATACCAAACAGGTTGTTCGGGGTAACAGTAAGACCTAAAACAGCAACTGAAGATCCAAGGACGAAGTATTACTTCTGACTATACAGATGTTACGATAACGAAGTGCTCCCCTCAGGCAATTAACACAAGAGAAAAAGGAATTTAGTTAAGGTTAACCCTAAAAATGTCACAAATCACCATACCCCATGGATTTCTGTCTCCAGCAGTAAGGTCTTGGCAAGAATGGATCTAACCCATCAAAAACTTGCCACAAAAAGGCATTGTGACCAAACTAATATAGTTGTACCTCGGATTTTGCTGCCACATTCTGAGGTTGCTAAGATCACTATCGGTCCAGTTTGCTTTTCAGGTTTCTCAAGAAGGAAATTCCTTCCACGATGTAGACAGTCGGAAGTGACAACTGCTCTCACACTTCTAACGGCATACGACGTCACCTCGTTTATAATCAGGCCTCACTTTCATTACTAAATACTACTTTTACTCCCACTGGCAATTTTCATATATCTTCGACTGTCCCAATATGTACCACCAATGCTCACGGTTATAGTCCACAGAATGGCATCCCAAGTCCCTTGAAGCCGCGTTCAGTCTGCCAGTTGCAACGTAGAACTTCGTACGTATGTACATAAGTTCAGGTTGCCATACGACATTAGCACAGACGCAAATGCCAAATCAAATCCCATAGTGATAAAGATAGTAGAGGTATTAATGGTAATGAGGAAGACTAGGGTTCGAAGATATTATTCAAGAAGTATAATTCATTGAGAACCGCGTTACAAACCACATATGGTAACTTCCAATGTCCGGACCCTGTGTCGAATCGGACAACGAGAATTCCTAGTTAAGACTGTAGAATCTGATACCGTCAATGTATGCTGCCTCCAAAGCACACGTACAGGTCCCTAAAATGGTCTTCTACTTGATGCTACCTAGTCGGCGCGGAGAGCCAGTCCGGATATACCTTTCAGGTGTGTAGAGATGCAGCGATAATTTCTTATGGTCTGGCCGGCCTAGGCGTAGCATTAAATCTGAAAGCCGTATAGAGACTTCTTGACTGTCTCAGTGCCAAAGTAAGAACTCAGAAATATTGTTTCTGCCAGTACCTTCGCTGATTGCAGTCAAACGGAGCAAAACACAAGTTTCATAGGAAAGTTCACAACCTCTTCCAGAAAGCCAGAAGTTCAAAAGTAGTAGTCGTTGCAGGAGATTTTTAACGCTCAGGCCTATAGACCAAATGAAACCGAAAAACCCTAGCTGGACAATTCCATAACAATGATCACCTGCTGTAATTTTCTTAAGACAATCGATTATTGCTAGCAGGTATGAACTGTAAGTATAAACAACAACACTGTCTAACCTAAAGAACGTCGACATCACTACACGAACAGACGTAAATAAGTCATGTCGCCACCAGCCAATCTTAGTGAAGCTCGGTGGAAGGCTGTCACTCGTACTGGAGTACATATGTGAGCTTCAGGCATTCTCTCATAAGAGCACGTTTTTCTGTGCATGGTACTGGGCGTAAACCACTGCAACAAGATCCTCTTGATAGCAGTTCGAAGATGAGGAGGTCAAGGATCCTCTCAAGAAAAAATTAGCTAACCATCTAGTCGATGGTAGAGAAACAGTTCAGTCTAAAGTGGTTTGCAAGGATTATCCAGTCAGCTGTAAATACAGCAGTGACGTCTATCAGACTTAGATCAAAATGTTAGGAAAAACCGGCAGGTTTTAATAGCACCCTCTAAATTAATAAAAGCCTGAATACTCATCTTGACAAGCTCAGAGGACAGTGACAAGCTATGACAACTCAAACGCAAACTAAAAAGTTTCCGCAACGATTGTAAACAGTGATGGGCAACGAAAGTAAAACAGATAGAAAAGGCAGCGACGATAGGTAGCACTAGATAACTCTATCAACCGATCACGGAAAACACCATTATCCACTATGATTTTAGGAAATTAGGCGGAAGAGCAGAATATTTCACGGAACAGTTTCATTGACCCCCACTTACTTTTCAGTTACCTTTTGCCCCAGTCAAACTGGCAGAATAACGCGTTTCCTAACTCCTAATGAGGTTCGCAAGGCTATAAGCAATTTAACACTAGGAAGGACAGGTCCGTATGACGTGATCCCGAAATATGCTAGTCCCACGCTCTATGTCGATAATATTTGTCCTTTAATGTCTATCAAACAAAGTTCAACAACATATGAATCACATCGACTACATCAAACTTCACTACAAATCAATATTTAAAGAATAGCCTTATCTGTTCTACGGTTTAATTTTCTCAAAGTTTTTGGTTCATAGTGTGGATATGACTAGTTGCTCGTTGTTACTAAGTCTTTTAACCTACTCATTTTAGGAACCCACATTCTGCCTCGATTTGCTAAAACATTGGAGGGATTTCCTCCAAAATTCTTGTGCATTTGATGTCATACTCGAAACAAGCTGGCTAAGCGCTATACGCCGCACTATTGTTAATGAGTGGAATCCTCGAGACTGTGAACCTCTTCTGGAGGTTCTTGAAGCCTGGCAGCCCCTATTACCAGGTGATATGTTGCAGCACAAAATACTTGACCAACTGGTTCTTCCAAAATTACAGGTTCGTTGAACTTAGAGTTATTACATATATCTTCTTCAGTATTGTTCATTGACATTATTTGATGATTGTTATTGCTAGAAGTAATAATTTTAGTTAGTGGACTTGATTTTTAGTGAAATTCATGTTCATAACCTAAAATATATTTAAAGACCATTTTTCGACTGTGGATATTATTTCATTGATATACTTTGTCTTATTAGTAATAACCAATGTGGAAACTAGTATATATGCATAAGCACAAGTTGTCACACCACTACAGTTATAACATATCACGATCCCATGAAGTAAGACTTGATGTAGCTTTAAATGGAGATTCCACATGCTCAGTTCGTCTTGACCTTCATTCACTTTTGTCTAATAACGATTGTTTTCATTTCAGTTTAACTACCTTTTATTTAGTTTATGTAGTTTACCAATTTAAACTTCAAGTCATTAATGATGTAAATAGAGATGTTTTAAAAGTGGAAGTAAGATGTAGAATGAAATTCGTCATAATGGGATTAGAAGATTAGATATATTATTAGAAGCGTATTCATTACTACTAGTGTTTTACCAACTCCAAGATCTATAGTCACTGGTTTTCATCTTTTTCTGCAAAAATGCATAAGAATATGTTCATTAGCTTTTTCGTTGACCTAGTTCGAAATTCTGCAACTTAATTTGCTAGCGCGAAACTTCCTATATTAGTGCCTCTCCGATTCACAGATGAGGTAAATTCTGAGTGTACTCTTGTATCAAATGTAGTAATTATTTAACCGCTCGAATGGCAAATGGTGATAAAGTAACTATGTCGTTCACTAACTTTTCGTATGTTTTTGTAAGTTTTTCTTACTTTGCCATTTTTAAAAACGTCCAATTTTTAGGATGCTGTTTCTTCGTGGAATCCGTTAACCGATACAGTACCTGTTCATATTTGGTTGCATCCGTGGCTGCCTTGGTTTGGAGGAGTTGAACGCCTCTCATGTTTACATGATATGGTTCTTCAGAAGTTAGGGAATTGTCTTACTAACTGGCATCCTAGTGACGCATCTGCTCGCTCAGTCCTGATGCCTTGGCGAACCATTTTCCCGGTCGCGTCTATGTCAGCTTTTCTGAGTCGCCATGTGGTACCGAAGTTGGCTTTAGCGCTACAACAGTTTCAAGTTAGCTTTGAGTTTTGCATGTTCTATGGTTTGGTTTTAATGAGCTTTTTAATTTAACCGCTAAATATCATCTGTTAACCGATCAATATATTCACAAAATTCCTCCTTTTCTAATTGACTGCGACTAAACTCGATGGGGCAGTATTATATATACGCATTTTGTTGTAAGTAATATCATGACTACACTGTTCACACTTCTTAAGTAGTGCAAAGAATCTATTACCAGCTTTCAAGATGGTTGTCCTTCAGTTTAATATTTTTTGTTTATTATCGTATTTTATGTAGTCTACATGAATCTTAGTCAGAATCTGAACGAACGCTCTTACTTGCGAATTTCGATCAACGGATATGTGGAAGATATTCAGAATAATAGTAAAATAGGGACTCCCCTCTAAGAAAGCCTCTTACTTGTATTTCTAACTGAATTATATCTAAAACTATGTGGTATTCTTGTTCACTTCCTATGACTGTACTACCATTCCCTCCTTAATTTGTTCATGAAGTTATCGTTTCACTTGTTTGGCGCACGGATTTCTGCTGTTCAACTCTATCATATTTTAAACATTAAATAAAACTCTTAGAAACCAATTATATGCATCGCTAGACATCCGTTTTAAAAATTTAATTAATACGTAACTAAAGATAAGGCTATGATAATCAAATGTCGACTACCTGAACGAAATATTCCGGACGCTCAGCAATTTGAGTATTGCGCATCTTAAGCTGCAAATAGTGGATGCAATCTGGCAAGTATCCAGAAGTTTAGTACGTTCATATCACGACAAGATTTAGTTCTCTACATGTTTCGAAAACACTAAAAACGATTTAGTTGACTAAACGATAGAGCTTTAAAAATAACCAACATTACTTTTCTTATTCACATTTTTATCATTTCTGTTACTACGTAGAATTTGATACATACATACACCTTAGTTCCAGCGGGCATACCACGTTAGCACAAGGAGATAGAATCGCCAATCCAAACCCCACAGTGGTAGAGGTAGTAACAGTGTTTACGATAATGGAAAAGATTAGGGATAGAAGATAGGATTTGGGAAGTATATCTCAGTGAAGTAAATTCAGAAGAGGTAAAAAGTCTTGAAAAATTCCGAAGATTAGAATTTGTGAGTAGACAAAGAATGGATGCATCTGGGCCATTGCGATCAATTCTAAGCCATGCTATTCAAAGCATCTAACAACGTTACAATTGCCTCACTGACCCCAACCAGGTAGTCTGCATCTACTAACATGGTTCAGTCTAGTTGTCACTGACGTCATGGACTGCTCCTATGTTTTAATTTGACCACCCCTAGATTTCTTTAAACCTACTCCTGCATCAGACAACATCTCTCGTCGAGGCAATCGGTGGTTGGACATTCGTAACACATGCTCCAACCACCTCAACTGATGAAGATTCACTACTTCATCAATTGGTTTGTCATCATTACTCAGTACTCTTTTCTTAACCCTAGCAATACTTACTCAATGGTCCCAGGGTATAGAGGCGATGATTCAAAGACACATATGATCGGATACCAGAAACCTAAAAATGTCCTCTATCCTTACTAGTCATGTTTCATACCTATAGGATAGTACATAGAGAATTGCTTAGTATTAAACTATTCCTTTGATTAGTAGACGGATATCCCGCCTATGCTATTAGTGATGCGAGTTGACAAAAGCCAATCAAGCATTCTATATCCATGCCAAGACACTGCTAACGGGCTTGATGACACTCCTATGATAAGTTTAGCGGTCGACAGACTGAGCTACTCCACTCCCTATCACATATCCTGGTGCTGGCAACAGCAACATTTTGCATTTCCAGGGAGAGAATCTCATCCCGAACATGCTCGCATTGTTGCTCAAGGTGGTTAGAAGACTGCATTTTGTTAGCATCTTCACCAAATAGAACTATGTCATCTCCTGAAAAGTCAGAAGATGAAAGTGTTGTCCCTAAAAGCATGTCCATGACAAAGTTGGCTAAGAATGGGGAAAGTGAACAACCCTGATGAACACGACCTAAATTAGTCAGTCCCGATGACAGTTCGTCATACGCTCTGACTCGACCATAGGTGTTCGAGTAGAGAGCCTGTAAACGTTTAATGTATTTCTTCGGTACTCTTTTCAGTGTCAGATACTGCCACAGAACCTCACGATTGGCAGAGACAAATTTCGCCTTAAGGTCAAGGAATACAAATATTGTCGGACGTCCAAATGTGTGTCTATGTTCTAGGATATGACGAAGTATGAATGTGTGGTCTATACAGTCACATCCAGGTTGGGAACCAGTCTGGTTTTCTCAGGTCTGCTCTTCACGAGCTCTAGTTAGACGTCGAAGTATTATAGAGACTAACGTTCTAAACACTACACTAGTTAAACTGATTCCTCTATTTTCACAAGAGGACTTTTTTCCTTATAGACAGGGACAATCAGCGATTGAGACCAGTTGGATGGGAGTGAGTAACTGAAGGCCAGTTGATTTACTCCCTAAAGTGTTCTGCTCATCAATCCAACCTCTTGAACTGACAGTAAATTTCCTTTGATAGCCTCACTAATAGCCTGGATAGTTGTCTACTGTTACCTATCGTCGATGCTTTTTCCATATCTTTTGCTTTCGCTGCCCACCACTGTTCGTGATTATTGCGTAGGCTATTCAACAGGCATTGCATAAGTTGCCTGTGCTCGTTATCGTGTTTGGACACATGGGATGGGTTTCGGAGCATGTATCAGTCCACTAGATGCCACTAAAACCGACTGATTTCTTCCTATTTGGTTTAATTTGCTGGCAAATATCACTGATTTCCACAGCTGTCTCGAGTTGCACATCTCTCGCACGATTGATTAGCTGTTTTTTAGTTGCTCATGAGCTCATTCATGGCTTTTCGACCACTAATTGTAACTCTGAGAGGTCTCTTTGTTGTCCAGTAAGTCGCAGACATATATTTGCTCGCACTAGAGCATATCTGTTACATAAGTACTAACCCATAACTTTAACTATGACAACTTTCTTGTTGTCAAATGCTTCCGTAAAGTATCTTTTTAGAAAATAATTTTTGATATTTAGCTTAATCCTGCTAAGCAAAACATGGATCCGTGGAACTGGGTGATGCGTTGGGCAGACTTGATTGGTCCGGCTGTACTTGTAAACCTACTTGAACATCATTTTTGGTCACGATGGCTTTCAGTCCTTTCGAACTGGCTAAATCAGGGAGTAGAAGCTAGGCAACGCGGAGACCATACGGCTGCCGGTCAAGTTTATCAAGAAGTTGGACGTTGGTACGCTGGATGGAAGGGTCAGCTGCCTCCTGAGTGTATGGAATACGCAAGTGTCAAAGATGCCTTGACAAAAGCTTTGGCGATGATGGAACGGTCCATGAGAGGTTTGCCACCTCAAGTAAGTTATTATTATGGGTTCGAGTTCGTTAATGTATCTATTTAAATACTTTCGATGACTGATTCAAAAGTTGATCACTTCATTTATCCACAAAATCATTTTAATTATATGTTTACCCGATTTCGACCATGTGCCTTCACGAGGCAAGAGTTTGGTTAGAGTGTGAGTAGAATCAGGGTGTCATTAGCAGTCCTAAAGACTTTCAAGTAAATTAGTTCGTTTGACTCAATCGTAGATCTCGCACTCCTGATGTAATTTTAAATCAATTCTATATCAGTTACACCCGTGATGACTACGCATCGAATTTTTCGACCATGAGGCGAGTCTGAGCAAGCGCATAAATCGGACAGATTTATAACTTTTTGATATGCATTGCATTAGTCAGTCAAGTGTAATCCACGGGAACGTAACTTAACAAAAAAATACTATGAAGTTATGTAGAGAAATACAGTCTATAAGACTCTATGATTTTCTCATGTCGTGATATTAAGCATTACTGTCTGCTAGGTTATTTTACCAAACTATACTGCCAACAGTCTCGAAAAGTACCAAATAATAGGAGTTGTAATGGTGCTGAAATCATTTCCGGTATTCAAGTCTTTGCCCAGACACAAAAAACTTTTGTCTTATTCATAGGGTTATGAAAAACTCTAGCTCACTTTGTCTTTGGAACTTACCTTTGGAAATTCGCTCTTTGTTTAGGAACCTGAAATATCAAAACAAAATCATTCAGATGTGTCAAGGTATCCTGCTGGTTCATCGGGTGTACTTCCGCCAACTTTTGGATCAACACCTTTGGTAGCTCCTCCCGCGACAACATTACGTAAACAGGTTGAACAAGTAGCAGCGCAACGTGGCTTCTTATTCCATCCTATTTCAAATAAGATGTTTGAAGGTCAACAAGTATATCGACTAGAATCACTGCAGGTGTTTTTCGACCGCAACGTCAGTTATGTGTACAACGCCAATGATGGTGGTTGGCTCCCTGTTACATTTGCAGAGCTGATGACCCGTGCTCAGTACTAATTTTCATAATATTTTGGTTTTGTAAATTTTATTTCAAACATTACTTCTTTCAAAAGTACTGTACATAATTACTTTCAGATCTTCCTTTTTTAATTTTTTCTGAATGATATAATAAAGTGGTTTCAGCATGAAGCCTTCATACGTTTTGGAATTTTGTCTCCTGTTGTCGTAAAGTGCATCCCGTCTAAACCACGCAGAACATAGGGGAAAACGACTCTAAAAACAAAATATGTGTGCTTCTAAGGTATGCAGACTAAATTTCTAATAGACGATCCAAGTTATGTGTATAAACTTTGTTAGAGAATTATGGGTGACGTTTGCCGCCACACAGACGTCCAAGAAGTCTAGTCCACATCAACAAGGATACTCGGAGTTATCTATTATCTAATCGTTTGTCACTATTGATTAGCAAATTACTTCGCGATTTGTTTTAATGAGTTACACCGATAGCTCATCATTTTCTACATGCGGTTGGTTAAAATTAACTAATTGTGATAATAACCACGATTTTCGTCGAGTCGAGAGTCGGTTGCAACGTAGAACTTCGTACGTATGTACATGTTGCCGTACCGCATTAGCACAGAGACGCAAATGTCAAATCAAATCCCATAGTGATAAAGATAGTAGAGGTATTAATGGTAATGAAGAAGACTATGGTTTGAAGACAATATTCAAGCAGTATAATTCAGCGAGATAAGGTTAAAAAGACAAAGGTAGAGGTGCTGACGAATCTAGAAGATTAGGATTTGAGAGAGCACAACAAATGGATGCACTGGCGCCATTGAAAACGATTTTGAGCCCTCTCTTTCAAGGTCTCTAACCATTGGTGACTTCCGTCTCGCGGACCCCAACCACGTAGCCTACATCTACCAACATGACTCAATCCACTTGTGTGACTTCATGGATTTCAGCCATGTTTTGGTCTGGCCACCCCTAACTTTCTTCCAACCTACTCCTACACTACAAAACATAGCTCCACAAGGCAGTCGGTTGTTGGGCATATGTAACACGTCCCAACCACCTCAACTGATGAAGTTTCATTACTTCATCTATTGATCTGCCACCCTTACCTAGTACTCGTTTCCTAACGACAGCATTGCTTACTCGGCTGTCCCACGATATACGAGCAATGCTTCTAATACATCTATGATCGAATACTAGCAACCTACGAACGGCCATGTTTCGCATCCATACAGAAGAACGGAGCGAGCTGCTGAGCAGTACTCCCGTCCTTTGGTTAGCGAACAGATATCTCGCCTACGCCATAAACGGCGTAAATTGGCAAGAGCTAATCAAGCCTTCTGTATCCGTGCTGAGATTTCGTCAGTCACCAGGCTATCAGCGCTGATGATCAACACGCTCGACTACTTCACTTCCTATAACTAGTTCAGGTGCCAATGCAACCCAGTCTTGAAGCAACATTTTGCATCTCGAGGGGGAAAACCGCATCCCGAACATGCTTGCATTGTTGCTTAGGGTAGTCAGATAACTCTGCATTTTGTCAGCGTCTTCACCAATTAGGACAATGTCATCGGCATATTCTGGGTCAGTAAGCGATTTTCCTGGTAGAAGGTCCACCCCTGAAAAACCTGACGACCTAAATGTTTACTCTAAGAGGATGTCTACGACAAAGTTACACAAGAATGGAGAGAGTGGACATCCCTGACGCACACCACTTGAAGTAAAGAATTTCGTTGACAGTTCGCCATAAGCTCTCACTCGACCAGTGGTGTTCGAGTAGAGAGCTTGTATAAGGTTAATGTACTTATTTGGTACACCTTTCAATGACAGACACTGCCACAGAACCTCACGATCCACTGAGTCAAATGCCGCTTTTAGGTTCACGAAGACAACTATTTTCGGACGCCTAAATGTGTGTCTGTGTTCCAGGACCTGTCGTAGTGTGAAGATGTGGTCTATACAGCCACGTCCAGGTCGAAAACCAGCCTGGTTTTCTCTAGTCTGCTCTTCACGAGCACTAGTAAGGCGTCTAAGTATAATGGAGCATAACAATTTAGAAACTATATTAGTTAGACTTATTCCCTGTGATTGTCACAAGAGGACTTTTATCCTTTCGTGTAGATTGGGACAATTGGCGACTGTCAGTCAGATGGGATTACGTCCAGTTCCCAGATTCTACCTAAGATCTCAGTCAACCTAGCTGATAAAACTGGACCATCGTCCTTAAATATCTCAGGGGTCAGTCTATCAGGAGCTGCAGCTCGTCCTCCCTTTAGATTTCCTATCGCTTTCTCAACTTCATGTAGACTAGGAGGACTTACTTCGATTTGCCGTTCAGGATGACTGGGGATCGTGGGCAGCCGAAGTGCGGCTGAAGACCAGTTGGACTGGTTCCTAAAGAGTTCTGCCCATCGGTCCAATCTCCTCGATTGAGAATAAATTATACAGCCATACTTTTCTGAGATAGTCTCACTCACATTTGGGTTCCTAATACCGGTTTCCTTGATGAATCTAAATAGTTGCCTACTGTTGCCTATCGCCGCTGCCTTTTCCATCTCTCTCGCTTTCTCCACCCACCACTGTTCTCGATCGTTGAGTAGGCTTCTTGTCAGCTTACGTGTAAGCTGACTCCGCTCCTCATCGCACTCAGAGCCAGGCGGGATGAGTTTTCGAGCATCCATCAGTTCGGTGGATGCGACTGAAATCCACGGATTCATCCTAGCCTTATGGTTTACCTTACTAGCAAATATCACTGCCGTTTCCACAGCCTTTTTGATATCATACCAACCTGCTCCCGGGTGGGAATCGCTTGCATGGTTGCTTAACTCTCTTTCTAGTTGTTCCTGAAATATATTCCTAGCTTTATTATCATTAAGCAAAACCCTAAGAGGTTTCCTTACGGTGTCTTTCCTACGTCCAGTAAGCTTCAAACAGATGCGCGCTCGCACTAGGACATGATCTGAATCTAGACATGTGCTCCAGAACGAGCGACAGTCCTCTATCGAACCCCCCTATCGGTGGCTGATGGCGATGTGATCTAGTTGAATCCAACTTTGAGGGTCGCCAGGTCAAAAGATGTTTCTCCTTATGCCTAAAGTTAGTGTTCGCTAGGAATAGGCGGTTAACTGAGCACAGCTGCAACAGACGGTCGCCATCGTCTGTTCTGTGAGCCGCGACACAATAACATCCACCTAGGTGTCTTTCATTTTCACTTAGTCTACCTACTTGAGCATTAAAGTCACCAGCCATTATTACTATATCAGAGCGCTTAACATTTTGGAGGTCCGAAAGCTTTCTGTAAAACTCATCTTTTACATCGTCTGAACTGCAGTCAGTGGGGGCATATGCTGATATGACGAAGAGGCAACGACGACTGTCCCTATCCTTTCGAATCCTTACTGTCCCGTTTAGTCGGACGGCGCACAAGTGACTATCTACAGGGATCCATTCAAGGAGAGATAGTTCTGTCCTACGACTCAATACTATACCTACACTAGCGAGACCCCTGGAAGCTGCATCAGGGCTTCCAGATACACGAAGAGTAAATCGAGCTGCTTCTTTATTTTGACAAGGTGAAATCAGATTATTAATTTTACTCGGATCCTGTATGCGCGTTTCCGAGACGCAGCGTACATCGATGGCACGAGATTCTAAAGTCCTAGCTAAGGAAGCCTGTTGCTCTATTTGACACAATGTCCGTACATTAAAAGTTCCAACATGTAGTCTAGAACGGGGTTTCAAGAGACAAGGAATGACGTTTCGAGGACTCGCATCGTTTGCATTAGCTGTGCAGTGTGATAAAGGAATGTGAGTAGAGTTAATCGTGGAGATAAGAGAGGTATTATGGGGTGTAGGAAGGATTTGATTTTGAACATTTTGGTCTCGTGTGTTGTTGTAACGCTTGCTTAAATAATTCCCAGCTAAATACTATTGCTTATTATTCTCTGACCACAATACACTGGACAAGTTCCAAAGAATCAAAAACACTGTTGAACAGGAAAAGATTATATTCCAAATAGGAAGGTTAAATGGAAATACGAAGCCGAAAGCAAAAATAGATGAAACGTTAGTAACTTTCTAGTATTTACATGAGCAGCTTCTGGATAGCAGTTCACGAGAACGACTGGATTAGATTAAGCCAATCAGAGTGCAGCTAACAACACGAGAATTTTCCACCCTGTTCTCCAAGAATCAGTCAGGCGCTGATTCGATAGGAAATTAGCAAATCAGTGCGCAGCAACGTAGTCATGCTTTAATTCCATCTATGTCCCACTAACACGTGCTGTAACGGGTATGAGGGCCGTTGTCATTTCCCGGCTGCCCACACCGTGGAAGGTTGTTCCTTGAGGGACCTGAAGAGGAAGATAGATTAGTGTTGGTCTTAACGACCCGGGAGCGTGACCACAGAGTCCAAAGGACAACTGCTTGTGTCCGGTCACGAACGGCCTTTTTATGAAGGGTTTTTTGAGTATTAGCCCCGCTCTTAAAAACCCTTAGTGGGCACTCTTACCGCCGGAGACGGAAATCCGTGAGTTAGGGGAGGTGTGACATTTTTAGAGTCGACCTTTTCTAACCCTTCCTTCCTTGTGAGAAGGCAGCATCGCTGCAGATGCTGGTCGTCCGAGGGAAACACCTAACTGCTGTCACACCCCTCTGCAGTCAGCAGTACGACTTCGCCCTCAGACCTTGAGTAGCTGCTTTTAGTCTCATCGTTCTCCAATCGACCTGCCTGGCATGGTAGAACCTTTAGGAACATAAGTTACAGCCAATATAGCTCGGTTGGGTCATCGCGGTAGGCAAGCACGACCACCGCGTCGAGGTAGCAGCTTCGGTCGGGTTTTCGTATGAACTTTGTACAACTTATTACAAAGTCACAAGCACTATTGAAATACCTAAGGGTGCAAATGTCACGAAAATCGCAATGAAACAGAAAGAATGTATTTACCCTACTGATGGGTTCGCGATTGCTACATAAAATGAAGCTTGTACGCTGCTGAACATTGATCTTTATAGACATATCTGGAGCACTAGTTCACCTAACTGTCCTGATTACTAGTTCCTTAGATTATTAAGTATGCACAGTGACATGACGCTCCAAAGTAAAGCAGAGATGGATAAATTTGAAACATGATAGGAGAAATATTTATTTATTAAAAATTGTTCTATATACATATGCATAGGTAGTGATAAAAACAATCTATAAGCTTGATTACAATCAAAGTAGGATATTATATCACAAGTTTTTTAGAATAAAGCTAGTAGTATTGGGGTGAAAGTAGATTACTACGATCTTAAGTCAGATACTAACTTCAAGTTTTCAGAGTGGACAAATAGTAAGGCTTAGTGAGTGTTGTTACTGGTTGAGATATTTGTTTGATACCATAGTTTGAAGCCTCTGACACAAGCCTATTGTTAACCTCGGTTAATATTTCAAGAATGTGAAGCCTATGCCCATGCAGTCTTGTTACCTCGACGAACACCTTTACATACCAGCTCCCCTCTATTTCAGATCGCCAAGACACAAATCCAGGTAGAGTAGAATACACGATTACACAGTCGCTCATATGTGGCAGTGACAACCAAGAGCTGGGATCTAGTGACACTTCACAAACGTTTGGTGATATAGAGTCTGAGAAATCACGCTTTACAACACCATTATGATTACGTTCTTCACCTCTACAAGCTTGTATGAGTATGAGCTTCGGTTTTCCAGCTAGGAGAGGACATCTTTTGTTAGTAAAACAACTAACTAGTTCGTCAATACTAACGTGAGTACCATCACTTGCTATAATATGATGTTCTAAACCATGTGCTAAAATGATAAGAACAGCCGCATGGACGTTACTATGCTCCTGTTTGCAAGCAAACTCTTGAACAACTTTCTTAAGTTTTTCTCCATCTAGATTTTTAATGACAGCGACACTGTAAACAAAGTCTTCAAAAAGAAGTTGGAGTTTAGATGCATCATGCGACGAACCATGACGACTTGGTACTCCGGATTCAGGACTGTAATCTTCAATGTTTATTATGAGAACGTAACCACGCGGAAACGAAGTTACGGTGTAGGGCGTTAGCGGATGCGAGGTAGCTTTGTCTGGGGTCATCATGGAGTCACTTCTTTTATCAGATGGGCAATCTGATGATATACCATGACTAGTAGTGACTTTTAGTTCCTCTGTTTCGTTCAGTACATCATATATACCCTTCTGGTTGGTTTCTAGAAGAGCTTGCTTAAATTTGTCATAAGCTAATGGACCACATCTGACTATGATATCTAAAAACTGACGTATTTTGTCAGATAAAGTAACTCCAGAAAGTATTGACTGACGTTGATTTTCAGTAATAATTAGTGCGGCTTCCAGTATATCGAGGATTTCTTCAAGGTTAGAAACATTTCGTACAAGATAAACGCGTAACTTTCTAATGACATCACGATGCTCCTTCTCCATATGAACATAGAAAAATAAGTTCAAAAAATACTGGCACGGGAAATGTTGAGAGAACAGAGGGACTGGATGACAGCAAAATTTCTGAATACACACAAAAGGTTAACCTAAAACGAAAAAAAGTGGATGTGCTGAATAAAATGAAATATATTGAACTTCATGTCGCAGGTTGACAACTAGAGTGTTTTCCGACAAGTACGTTTGTAGATCCAGTTATTCTGCAACTCAACTAAATTGTATATGATAATCATGAATCCAAATAACCACGATACAGAGCGACGAGGACAAATCAAAAGTGAAATAATACTTTGAGCCATCAGTTCGATATAGAGGAAGTTAACATTTCATACGGAAGTGAAGACTTACATTCTCACAGACAAAGAAACGTCTTTCATAAATTTCGACGAACCAAGTTACCAATATAGGGAAATTATTCGAACGGATAACTTTTGCCGGTATTGACTCTAGCAGCCTTGGTCCTTATTCTCAAGAGATTGAGGTTTACTGTGCAAGTTTTGAGGTGTTTTAAATACTTTAATACAGCTGTTGCTAAAATTTTAAGGGCTGAAACCAAATCATCTGAACGGTATGAACTTACACCATAATTTTTCATTACTGGTAGAAGTAGAAACAACTCAACAATATGTGGTGTAGTAACTGTCCACCAATAAACATTTAAGCATCTTTAGGTACGTTCAAAGTAGACTTAGTTAGTCATAGTAGCATGAATTGTGAGTGCTAATAAAGACTTCTTTTTCTTTGTGATTTACTGTAAAGACTTAACACATTTTCAAACTCGAGACATTTAAAAAACCAGGACCAAAAAGTCGGATGTAGGATATTGTTCTTCGCATCTAATTTTTAAAAATTAAAATTTAACGTCAAAAAACCTAACCACCACTTTCTGCTAGTAGGTACAAATAGAGGTTTAATCTTTATGATGGTACGTACCGCAAAGCTAAAGAACTCTGTTAACTTTCTGCTTCCACTATCAAAAACTACTTAGGGTTTTATTACCACTACGAAAGTGTACATATGCTTCAGCAGCAGATATATGTATATGTATATATTATTTATGTATGTAGAATGTATTTCACCAGCTAGTGTACTATTAAAACTACCCATTTTATGTTGATTCAAACAGAATAAAATCCTTGATGGCGAAGTTTTATATAACTTAGATAAAGCAGTAACTTTGTTAGCCTACTTTGGGGCTAAAATCAGATTTATTTGGTTGCTTAGGAACATTACTGTGGACAAATGGTCTCCTAAATTATTTGCAGCAGTGCATGCATTTTCAGTAAACTTTCTGATTACTTACAGTGAGTTTATTTTCATACAAAGTGCGTACTCAATTAAACGACCCAGGAAACCGAACCACTAAAGTTCACATTACCGCCAACTTCGAAATATAGGACTGTAGCTCGTACAAAATCTAGCTCTACGAACTTCTGCTTTTGATCATCGGTTCGTCGTAATCTCATGCTTTTTTTACTTCTGACTGTTTTTAGCTGCTTCCTGTACTAAATCTAAGTGCATTCTACATACTTACTGAGTCATCGGCTCAACTTTTCTATTGTTCTTTCATATTCAAGATTACCTTACATTCTGATCGTTAAACCCCACCCTCAGCACACTAGGTAACTTCTGGCCAAACGCAAAATTGCCGAATGCTGGAGTTGTAGATCAGATCATGAGTCCAGACAAGAGACTTTCTACCTTCGTCAGTCCACTTCTGGTAAGTTTCTTCTATTGAACCAGTCAGTATTTACAACATGTCTCATGGTAACAGGTTTTAGGGGTTGATAAATCATTGTGAAAGCCTTTATTTTAACGTATTTTTTTCGTTCTCGACTTTTGCACCCACCTTCTATGTACTCTAATTTGTCTTGATCCAGTTGACAGAAAAAGGTCCGGATATGTCAGGTTCAGAATCACTTCATATTGTTGAGTTCAAAGTCTATCAAAATTAGATTTCCTTTTAATCTGCCACAGGGCAGAGTAAAGAGATCTAACTTTTTAAGCCCCTCTGTGTGTAATGAACTTCTGAGTTCTGGAACCATCGAGACAGCCGCTCTTCTTCTTTAAGGAAAACCGACTCATCCTTTAAAGAGGGAATTGCCGACTGGACGCTGAGATAGGCATTCAAAATTTATTGTTACTTCCTCCATCTAACATAGCGGAGATCTTTTAATCCACCTGAGATTAAGGTTTGCGATTCTAAGATTTTCTATCTATAATCGGAGTCAATCGTTCGGCATTTTATCGAAGAATTTTCTCAAGTTTTCGTGGAAAACATTCAATAATTTTTCATTATCCAGCTAATCTGTTCATCTCTGTCTAGCTATAAGAATGTTTTTTGCTTATGATCGATTTTTCCCAAAGCCATGTTGTTCACTGTTTATTAAGTTATTTGTTTCCACGAAGGTCATTATGGCTTTTCCAGAAATGCTGTCGTATCCTATACATTGAGGAGATTGACGAAATGTTTTCTACCAGAAGACATTCTAAGTGTTAGTCCGCTCCTCTTAAATTTGTGCATGATATATTTTGATAACCTTTCTGATATTTATATATTCCTGTGATAGCTGGACTCATTCATGAGCTAACTAAACCTAAGGTATCAGAGTGTATCACCATATAGTTCTTGTTATTCATAACAAATAACATAATGGCCTAGTTCCATTACGCGGAAATAGGCTTTCAGGACGATAATGTGATCGATCTATGGACACGGTTTCTCGCAGTTATCAGTGTCTAGATATGTTCGATAGAACGCGTTGTGTGACGATTATTCCGAACCATACTAAACCGTTGAGAATACCATTTGTATCTGTGACAAATTATCTAATCCACAGGCCTTAATGGAATAAATAAAAACATGGTTCGTAGACTGGGATGTTACGAGTCAAGGAAATTGACGAACTCCGATTGTAAACCCTGAACATAGCTCTTTCAACGTAAGCATCAACCGCTCACTTTTCGTTAAAATAACTTGATAAATTATGATGATTAGAAGTATGTGAAGCAAGAACTAAGGGTTAAGCACAAACGAATGTATTGCATTTAGAATTCGAAATCAAGCACTCAACAACAACAAGAAGTCACTAGTTCATTCAAACACCACATCCGCCACAGCTTAAATTTGAATCAAGGTGTCTGTAATCAATTGTACGTCGTCTTCTCAAATTCATCCTGTGTCTGTCCGACAGTGTATTGGATAAAGGCTCTGTTTTATCTAGAATGCTCTCATTAGTATAGAATTAACAACCGAAATTGGGACAGACTCACCTGGTTCCTGGAATTGTATTTGATAAAAATGTCGATTGTGTGTACTTAAGTCATTGATATCTAGAAGTCGCACCATAGATTTCCCGATATTCTTCAGAACAATCCCCGTGGATGGTCGAAGATCATTGCCAAGATAATATGTGACTTCTGCAGACTCCAAACATCTCATATTCGACCGAAGAATTCTTCCTTTTGATAGCTTTGATGGAGTCTCTTTCGTCACCGAATGTCTGGCATTTCTATATTGCAGTAGTGTTACGTCCAGTTTTTTGCTCGTTGATCTTACGAAGCACGGTTGTCGTCTATTTGTAATTCACGGTCCCAAATTTCTATACCAAGAACGAAACTCCAAAGTAGATACCAAAGTTTATTCCAAATCACAAATTCGACCAAAAGGCCATCGGCGGATCCTTCAACTGATTTGTGGCTAAGTAATTCGGTAATAAGATTACGGGCAACGAGATGTTCTTTACCAAACAAATCATACAAAATTTCCTTAGCCCTATCGTAACCCAAGTGACTGGGCAAAGAAATACAAGCTTCAATAGCCATTCTGGCCTTTCCTTTACAATAGTAAGACAAATATGACAACAACTGGCCCTTGTCAGACAGTTTACTCTCTATAATGCTTGTAAACTGACTAATAAAACGGTGGTACTGGCTTGGTTGTCCGTCAAAAAACATCATATCGATTTTAGGCAAAACTGTATTATTAACCGTAGCACGTAACGTGTCCTTTAATTCATCAATACAATCGCATTTTGAGGCGTTAATTACCTTATTACGCGCAATATCACAATCCAAATACCTTTCGACTTTAGAATTTATCTCAGCTTTGTCTACTGACAGTTGGTTATCGTTTTCTATGAGCTTACATTCTAATTCAGCCATATCAACTTCCTCTTGAAGCTCTAACATTTTAAGCTGCTTTTCTAACTCAAGTCTCTTTTCCAAATTCTTCTTCTTAATTAATGCGTTATCTAACTTCAATCTAGAAGTACTAAACTGAGAGGAAGACTTACTATTAACACTAATATCATCAAGTTTATCATCATTAACATCAGACATACCACAAACAGCTTTAGAAAATTTACCATCCATTTCGTCCTGCTCCTTCAGCCTTTTGCTTCTAGTTTCCATTGGATGCTTTTGTTAGAAATCGATTACCAAGCAAATACGAAATTATTCCAAACGTATTCGCCAATAATAACAAAATGTCCAAAAGTATCCAAAAGATAACCAAAGAACCAAAACTGAATTGTCCAAAGTATCCAACGACCAAATTAAAAGTTAGAAGAACTTTTGGACCCAAATTTCCAAAAGTTTCCAACGACCAAAATTTGAATTGAAGAACCTCTGGAGTCAAACGACCAAAGGAATCCAGTTTATGACGAAATTAAATTAGAAGAACTTTTGGAGCCAAACGACCAGAAATCCAATATATGACGAAAGTAAATTAGAAGAACTTTTGTTACGTCCAGTTTTTTGCTCGTTGATCTTACGAAGCACGGTTGTCGTCTATTTGTAATTCACGGTCCCAAATTTCTATACCAAGAACGAAACTCCAAAGTAGATACCAAAGTTTATTCCAAATCACAAATTCGACCAAAATACTTTATTACAAATAGACGACCAATGTCGTTCTAACAACAATAATTATAATAATTACAATTACCTTCTAATTTATTATCTCTTGGAGCAAAAAACTGCAACGAACAACAAAGAGAAACGGGAGTCCAATATGTCCGCAAATAATAATTCAAACAAGTTCATAAGTTAAGTAAAACAAATATACCCAAAAAACAGTGAAATTAATGATTATATATATAAAGGTTTGATCAGCAAAATGTCTTCGTTTCTCCCGTAACACTCCCGACCAAAAGAACCTTGGTTCTTTTCACCGACAAAAATAGATAACAACAAGCCAAATATGTGCATCACAAGCAATCAACAACAAGCATGCAATATTTCAACAATCTCGTGATCCCTAGGACTTACACCAGTACGCCTAGGGATCCGAGTAGCTACCTACCATCTACCGCTTCAAGAAGACACAGTTTACGTATATCTCTCACTAGGATCCCCTTTCTTGTCCTTAGTTCTACCTGTCTCACTAGTCTGTCCTTACTTGGTATCACTCTCTGTACTAGACCTAAGGGCCACTTGTTTTTCTCAGAGAAGTCAGAGCATATCATTACTAAGTCACCTTCTCGTATGTTCCTCTCTAACTGTGTCCACTTGTATCTACGCTGCAACAGTGAAACATATTCCTTAGACCAACGTTTCCAAAATACTTGCGCCAAGTATCTCGCTTGCTTCCATCTCTTAGAATACCTGTCATTAGATACAGTGTCGGTAAATTCTGCAACATTCTCTCTCAATAGTAATAGTTTTGCTGGTGTTATTGCATCAAGATCCCTGGAGTCGTCTGTAACGGGAACCAAAGGTCGATTGTTTATTATACGCTCCGCCTCTATCATAAAAGTTTCAAGGCATTCGTCTGTTAAAATTTGTTCCTTTACAAGAGCACCCAATACCCTACGTACAGAGCGAATCATGCGCTCCCACACTCCTCCCCAATGACTAGCGGCTGGAGGATTGAAATGCCAGTCAATTCCCTTTCTTAGTAAATCAGAGTGTATACGCTCCTGAACCCAACCTTGAAGACATTTTCTTAATTCACGTTCAGCTCCCACCAGATTTGATCCATTATCACTATATATCTCCTTTGGATAACCTCTTCTGCCGACAAATCTCATTAGTGCCATGATAAATGAGTCAGTGGTAAAACTATATGCCACCTCTAGATGCACAGCTCTCAACCTTAAACAAGTGAATACACAACCGTACCGCTTCTCAGTATTTCTACCATGTTTAACCATAAGGGGTCCAAAATAATCTACTCCAACTGATAAGAACGGATAGTCACAACCTTCTATCCTGATCGCAGGTAATGGTGCCATTAGTTGTTGAATTGAATGGGCGTTCCTCCTTTTACAATAAACACAATCCTTTATCACTCTCCTCATGGCTACACCACCCCTCAGCACCCAAAATCTTTCTCGGACCGTTGCCATTACCTGTGTAGCTCCGACATGTCCCTCCAAAACATGGTAGTACCGTAGAATCAAATCTGTAATTGTATGCTTCGATGGTAATATTATAGGATGCTTCCTCGACTCAGACCAGGAACTAATTTGAAGTCGGCCACCGACACACAATAAACCGTCTATAATTATTGGATTTAAGGTTCGTAAGGGTGAATTTGTTATTTTCACTTTGCTAATGGTATCAGACGACAATATTTCAATCTCTTTCCGAAATACTATGCTTTGGACATATCGAATTAAATCTAAACATGCTACATCTAGCTCATCAACTCTGAGCATACCCACCTGTAGAGACAGATCATTTCTGCCAGAATACATTATTAATAAATATCGCTTAAATCGGATCAACCATGCAACAGCCTTAAGTAATCTAGTCCAGTCTGAATAATAATTAATAAGCAGATCAACGGTGGATTCTCCAATTATTACATGCGTGGACATTACCTTCTTTAATTCTAAGAGATGGGGTTCAGGACCTTGTACATCCGCTTCAGGCCAATACTCCTTTGACTTCTTCAAAAAATGTGGTCCCTCCTCCCATACCTTGACATCATCAATGTTGAACTTGGCTCCTCTGGATGCAAAGTCTGCTATGTTTTCCTTAGAAGGTACAAATCTCCATTGGTCCACTTTTGTAAGACTGTGGATAGTCGAGACCCGGTTGGCTATGAATGTTTTGAACTGGCTTTTCTCATTTCTAATATAATGTAAGACAATCATGGAATCCGTCCAAAACACAACTTCTGCAAACTTGATATCTAACTCAGACTGCAGCTGGGACCCCATACGCGCGGCTAACACTGCTGCTGTAAGTTCCAAGCGGGGTATAGTTTGAATCTTTAAAGGGGTTACTCTTGCTTTAGCCGTAATAAGACGAGAACATATTTCAGTGTCATCGATGTGAGAACGGATGTATGCCACTGCCCCATATCCAACTTCCGAGGCGTCACAGAAAATATGAAGTTCCAGGAGTGAGCGATCTGACTGTGGGATTAATACACAGCGTGGAAAACTAACGTTCTCAACCCTCTGAAATCCACTTAAAATCTCTAACCAGCGTTTGCCTTCCTCACTTGGAATCTCTTCGTCCCATCCTAGTCCCAATTTACTCAAACGCTGAAGTAACTGCTTCATAGGAAGTGTGAATGGTGCTAACAATCCCAAGGGGTCGTATAATGAAGCTACACTCGACAATATACCTCGCCTAGTGAGAGGGCATTTCGGTATGCGAACTTTAAATTCAAACGCATCAACCATAGTATTCCAAAATAATCCCAATGTGCGTTCCGTAGGAAGTCTCTCAAAGTCAATCTCTTTTACGGCTTCTGCTCTCTCTTCTGGATTAATTGATTCGAGAACCTGTAAACAGTTACTTATCCACTTGGTAAGTCTGAACCCACCTTTTCTGAGTAGTAAACCAAGGGTTGTTGCAAGCTCGATTGCATCCTGCACATTATCAATTGATGCTAAATAGTCGTCGACATAGAAACTCTTATCTACAACTTCCTGGACATCTTTATTTAATTCCTTTCCGAATATATCTACCGTTTTCCGAAGAGCGAAATTAGCGCAAAAGGGAGAGGACACGGCTCCAAACGGATGAACTGTCAAACAATATTCTTTAGCCTTTCGTCCTATATCACCGTCTTCCCACCATAATAGTCGAAACGCTCCCCTGTCTCGTTTCGGAATCTTTACTTGAAGGAACATCTCCTCGATGTCAGCGGCTAATGCTACGTTGCATAATCTGAATCGTAGAAGTATACCAATTAAACTGTTTACAGTATTAGGTCCTCTCAAAAGCTGATCGTTAAGAGAACAACCTTGATAGACAGCTGCACAATCAAAAACAATTCTTAATTTTCCAGGCTTTTTAGGGTTGATAACAGGATGATGAGGAATATACCAACAAACAGCATCACGGTCGAATTCCTCCTTACTAGCTTCAATGATGTAGCCTTTGCTTAAATGTTTACTCATCACAAGTTGATATTTCTCCAGAAGACTATTATCCTTCATAAACCTCTTCCTTAAACACTCTAGTCTACGTTCAGCCAGTTCCAAATTATTCGGTAGCCTTGGCTTATCATACTTCCAGGGTAGACCAACTTGAAAATGGCCACCTTCCAGTCTAAAGGAGCTATTAACTATTTCTAGAGCTCTTTTATCTTCGACAGAATATTCATTACGAAACCCATCTGCGTCCTCGAATTCATGATTATATAATCTTTCTATATCTCGCAAAATATCATTAGTAGAACAATGACACCACTGAACTTGATGTAAAGACCTCGATGCTTCTTTAGGACCTAAAATCATCCAACCGAGATGAGTACGCACACCAAACGGATGCTTCCTGTCTCCCAGGCGTTGTTCAAGGACCCAATGTGCATCTGGAGCATCACACCCAATCAATATTCCTACTAGATTACTTTGCAGCCTCGGTAGAGTTATGTCCCTTAAATGTTTCCACTTTCTCAGCTGCAGTTCGGTTAAAGGCTCTGCATAATCGATCGGAAGTTTCTTGGTCGTATAGGCCTTGTTGATCCTTATAGAACCCCGCTCATCTAATGAAAATACCTCTAAATTCACTTCCAGACATTCACAAGTAGAAGTTCCATTCACAGTCGTCAACTTTATTGAAGTCTCCTTACCTTTGAGACCTAACCGATTAACCAACTCTTCGCATACAATAGAGGTATCTGAACCATTGTCTAGAAGAGCGTATGTTTCCAGACATCCTTTGGGGCCATATAGTCTAACCGGAACGATACCCAAACAAACCTTTGAGAATTTCCAATCCTTAGCAAAATTCACTACATGTTTGTTAGAAGCATCAATATGCAATAATGGATTATGCCGAATCTTGCAATTATCAACGTCACACCTTGTGTCTGAGTTACACGACTTGGCTATGTGACCCTTCCTTAAACACAAGTAACATAGACCACGCTTTCTCACTTCCTGCCTCCTCTCTGTAACATTCATTTTTGATAACTTCATACAGTCTTTCTCCTTGTGATCACCAAAACAAATTTCGCAACTTAAAGCCTTGAATGAGTTGCTTGGTTCCCTCTTAACTACATTAAAGCGTGATCTCTTGTCAACTTGGCCTTCATAATTACCTTTACGAAACCTTGAGTTACAATGTACCAGTCTACCAAAACGTGATCTCGCAATTCTGGCTCTTTCTTCTACAAACATCACTAATTCTTCAAATATCGGCTCTCTACCGGTCATCATAATCCTATCAGCGGCTTCTACCCATTTATTCTGTAATTCCAAGGGTAAACGTGACACAATTATTTCCAAATTAGCCGTGGAATTCACATCAGACATATACCCCATTTCCTTCAATGTTATACATACATTACGTAACTTAATTGCGAAGTCAGTAAGGCCATCGGCGGATCCTTCAACTGATTTGTGGCTAAGTAATTCGGTAATAAGATTACGGGCAACGAGATGTTCTTTACCAAACAAATCATACAAAATTTCCTTAGCCCTATCGTAACCCAAGTGACTGGGCAAAGAAATACAAGCTTCAATAGCCATTCTGGCCTTTCCTTTACAATAGTAAGACAAATATGACAACAACTGGCCCTTGTCAGACAGTTTACTCTCTATAATGCTTGTAAACTGACTAATAAAACGGTGGTACTGGCTAGGTTGTCCGTCAAAAAACATCATATCGATTTTAGGCAAAACTGTATTATTAACCGTAGCACGTAACGTGTCCTTTAATTCATCAATACAATCGCATTTTGAGGCGTTAATTACCTTATTACGCTCAATATCACAATCCAAATACCTTTCGACCTTAGAATTTATCTCAGCTTTGTCTACTGACAGTTGGTTATCGTTTTCTATGAGCTTACATTCTAATTCAGCCATATCAACTTCCTCTTGAAGCTCTAACATTTTAAGCTGCTTTTCTAACTCAAGTCTCTTTTCCAAATTCTTCTTCTTAATTAATGCCTTATCTAACTTCAATCTAGAAGTACTAAACTGAGATGAAGACTTACTATTAACACTAATATCATCAAGTTTATCATCATTAACATCAGACATACCACAAACAGCTTTAGAAAATTTACCATCCATTTCGTCCTGCTCCTTCAGCCTTTTGCTTCTAGTTTCCATTGGATGCTTTTGTTAGAAATCGATTACCAAGCAAATATGAAATTATTCCAAACGTATTCGGCCAATAATAACAAAAATGTCCAAAAGTATCCAAAATATAACCAAAGAACCAAAATTGAATTGTCCAAAGTATCCAACGACCAAATTAAAAGTTAGAAGAACCTTTGGACCCAAATTTCCAAAAGTTTCCAGCGACCAAAAATTGAATTGAAGAACCTCTGGAGCAAAACGACCAAAAATCCAATATATGACGAAATTAAATTAGAAGAACTTTTGTTACGTCCAGTTTTTTGCTCGTTGATCTTACGAAGCACGGTTGTCGTCTATTTGTAATTCACGGTCCCAAATTTCTATACCAAGAACGAAACTCCAAAGTAGATACCAAAGTTTATTCCAAATCACAAATTCGACCAAAATACTTTATTACAAATAGACGACCAATGTCGTTCTAACAACAATAATTATAATAATTACAATTACCTTCTAATTTATTATCTCTTGGAGCAAAAAACTGCAACGAACAACAAAGAGAAACGGGAGTCCAATATGTCCGCAAATAATAATTCAAACAAGTTCATAAGTTAAGTAAAACAAATATACCCAAAAAACAGTGAAATTAATGATTATATATATAAAGGTTTGATCAGCAAAATGTCTTCGTTTCTCCCGTAACAAGTAGAAAGGTATCTACTCCCCTCTCCAGCTCATTAAATGTTGAGGCGGCAATAGAATCAATCCACTTCGAATGCTGATTTTTCAGCTTATGACACTTTGCAATTCTTTGCTGTACGAGAAATGTCTGCATTTATCTCTGGCCACCAACACGTGAGCCTCGCCAAGGACTTCATTTTCTCAACACCTAAATGTCCACTATGAAGATCTTCCAGGACAGCTTTACGCAATGATGGAGGAATAACAACCCGATCATTTAAACGCAAAATACCATCAGGAGTAGTGGATAGCTCATCCCGCTTTGAAAAATAGATAGGGAATCTACGTTTCAGATTAGCATTCCAACCTTTCCGTATAGCATTAGTTATACATCCAAAGTTTCTACGAGTTTCTCTAATGAGATGTGGACGTTTCACTGGTAAAGGTTGCACCAACAAACAGTCTGAAGTATGAACAGGTTTATCTTGTAATGACTGTCGAGAAATGTAGTCAACATGTTGAATTTGCTTGGCACTCCTGTGCTGAACCGTTTTCATTACTCCATTACACTTAGCACACGTGGCTATTAAATCTTCAAGTAAAGCATCAGAATTTTCTTTAGAAACTAGGAAAGACAACTCCACTTTAAGTCTTTTCAAATTCTTTAAACTCAATATTGACAGTCCTGTTTCACTAACTAAAAATTCACAAGGTATGTATGAGGAATTGTCATCTCTTATTAGCAATTCACAACATCCTCGTATAGGCAGTCTGCGTCCAGTAATCCCCAATATTGATACTTCAGTGGATCGTATCACAACGTTCGGATCTAATGATTTCATGTTCTTGAAAGAAATAATGGACTCTATACTGCCTGTGTCCACAATAAAGTCATGACATGAACCAAGTGATGTATATAATCGCTTTTGAGTATGAGCATTACCTTTCGAAATGGTAGACAAAGATAAATGATCATTAGGATCAGCTGAATTATTGGAATCTAAATTACAAGATTTAGTACTACTTGAGGCAAAATGAACAGTAGCTTTGCATACTGTTTGAATGTGTCCTATCTTACCACATCTAAAACATTTAGCATCACGATATGTACATGAATTACGAGAATGAAGTTTTCCACATGATAAACATTTGCCAAACTTGGTCTCACCTTAGTGATTTCCTTTGTAATTCTTTATTGAAACACCGTTCATATTTACACGAGAATCGGAACCTCTGTTAAACCAACACAATTTTGATGGACCCTGAGATTGTTTTTCATCATGACAACTAATCAAAGTATTGGAAATCTTCATCGACTGAATATCAAGTTCATTCAACGCCTCGTAGTTAATACACGCAGTTCTAACATCTTGAAAGGAACAGTTTGACATTCTTAACAGCTCTCTTTCCAAACTAGGTATGTTAATTCCTGCAATTAATCGGTCTCTCAGCTGCACATGAAGTTGATCACCAAAATTACATCTGACAGCCTGTTTCTGCAATTCAAGAATGAATTCCTTAACATTTTGGTCATTTTGACGAATCATCTTGTGAAATTTCACTCTTTCACGGCATTCAAAACCGGGGCACTTTACATGATTCAATAATAACTCCTTTAGCATTGCATAGGGAGGTGAAATAGGTTTTTCTGGATATGCCAAGGTTTTCAATAAGCTGTACGCTTCTTTTCCGATGAATGTTAGGAAATGAGCCACAATTTTATCATCTTTGGCATCTTTCCTGGTCATACTCCAGATTTCAAACCTTTCCAAATAATCTTCAAAAGCTTCAGAAGTAGAATGAATATCTAACTGTTCCATTACAAGCTCCATCGCGACGCCAGTATGATGATTAGAAGTATGTGAATCAAGAACTAAGGGATAAGCACAAACGAATGTATTGTATTTAGAATTCGAAATCAAGCATTCAACAACAACAAGTCACTAGTTCATTCAAACACCACATAAATGCTACGGTTTCACACTTCTATTGTATTTAAGAGAGTATCAGTGCCTCTAGCACTTGATTAAGAAAGTATCACAGTACCCAGATCTCTGGAAAATCCTTACCGGCGATCACAATCCTTGAAGTAAATTCAGATCATGCGAGATATCTTGGAGAGGCTCTTCGCAAGATTAATTTCTATGACAGTAACATTAGAGCGATGAGTGACGTTATTGGCCCAAACGAATTTTCCGTCGCCTCGAAAGTGTGAAAACCTACTAACACCACAACTATTGCGTCAGGAAACCTCCTTGGCGCCAACTGTATCCAGTAAATGTACTCAATTTTTACACAGTAATAAATTGACAGCGATTGTTCACGTCGTCATCAACACCGTCGAAAGTTGACACCCCTCCTCTGAATGAGATCAGCCGTTAGCAAGATTTTGTTTTATTATACACAGAGCAAAACGAAAATCAATAATACATACGATAACAGGTACACTTGCGTGGACGTATGTTTGTGCGGATCTGCTCCTGTATATGATACCATTTCTATCATAACACAGCTCTTCCTGAACGTCTTAACTCATTGCATCAACTACTCAGGCAACAAAAGTTAAAGAATAAAAGCCCTAAACTACCAGTCTGAAGAACCTCATTTCTTATTTCAGGTTGCGCACACATGTCTATGAGAACAGGCTCAATAAACGTGTGCACCTTAACCAATTGTTTTAAATGGTTCAACTTTTTTTGAAAGACTTCTTTTTGGTTGACTAGCTTTGCATATGTAATTCTCTAAGGACGTATCGTTAGTTGTAAGATTCGATACACATCTGCTGGATCATATCATCATGTATGGTTAACACAATTGTGTATACTATACTATATACTATACTATACTAAAATCACTATCCTAGCCGAATCAAGGAGCACGGAAACAAGCCTACTAGACTGGCCAGTAGAAAATTAAAAACCAAACTTCAGATAAAAGAATTAGAATACAATAACGGAATTCTCAATTGTGAATGTTATATTATATAATTTGTAATAATCGCACATGTGCCTAATGTCGGAGGCAAATCATGATCAAAAAAATATATCACTACCTGCTTGATGTGATTTCGCTTTATTATAGAATTGTACAAGAAATAAGATTCATTTAAGAAGAAACGTTTTCGAGGTGAACATTATGCCAAATAACGTCGATCTTGTTTCAAAAAATAAATGATTTCTTAATTATCGAAGCGCTCTCCATCTATTTTAAAGGGAAATGGTGTTGAAGGAGCAGTCTTCTTATCAAACAGACTTGGAACATTCAACTTAGTACAGTGTATTGTTGTAAATATTATCCCTTGATAGATTCGTTTGACTCAAACTTTGGAACTTATTTGTTTGCGATTTTGACCTTGGGCCTTTGGTTTCATTCTTACGCTTCAGCACTTTAATGTCTCCACTTTTTACAACATTTTTTTCTGTATTTGTGGAAAAGGATATTATTTTATCGGATTTAAAATTATAATGAATAAATTATCATTTGACTATGGTATGACTGTGATTTGAAGTTGTCTTCCAGCCATCCTAGAGTCTGCAAATCAATATCAAATAAATATATCTAATCTTTTGTTCACTGAAGTAATAAACGATAAAATCCAATGTGAATTTTGATTCAATACATTCATGTAATAGTAATAATGATATGTATCCTCAAATAACTGTAAGATACATGAGGCCTGTCAGTTGACATGCAAGATCAAATTGTTGTAAATGATACAACATTTGCATTAATAGGGTGCTCAGTTAGAACAAAAATGATATTATGATTTTTCTGGTATGTCAAGTTCACAATATCACAGGCATGATCAATTCGATACAACGTCATTTCCAACACGTGACTTCATATGTGGTATACACCCAGCAGCTTTCTTAGGTGAATTTCATAATTCAGGACTTATTCATGGGACGGTGTTTAGGGATATCCACTCACAGATTAGTTTTGTGAAGGAGGTCAGTAAGTTCATATTCGTTAGACAGTGTCGGTCGGAGTGCGCTTTGTGTAATCTGACAATGTTCGTGGCTCAACTAAAGTAAACTGAGTGCAATCATTATTCGATTTTATTGGTACTGTGAACATCGTTTTCATAGGTAGTGACAAATACACGCTTATAAGTTTCGAATACAAGATCATCGATAACTGTTATCAATGTTTCCAGTAAAATAACTGGCGAAATTATCGTTAAATAAACCAGGTTAAATACTGATGGTTGACAACAGTTTCAAACACTGATTTAAATGAAGTTCATCGATTGGTAATTTTTGATTTATTTGATATACATTTCAAAAGACTTGATTAGTCATTTCACTTTAGTGAAACGCAGATATTCTGTGTGATCATAGCTGTTTCGTTTCTTCTCTAACTTTATTATTCCAAAAATATCATATTTCGCTTTTATTTCATTTGAGGTTATATCTCATATATTGTTTATCTTGAAGAACTTGTAAAGGATACTAGCAAGTACTCCGTAACTGCTATCAGTGCGGTGAAAAGAGGTTGAAATGTTCAGTGCCAACTTATCCATATGATGAATATTTCTGTTTACCCAATTGAGTTTTTTTCGTAAAAGTAGAGTCACTACAATGTATTAGCGAATTGGCCAAGAAAATAAGAATCGTGAAGATGAGATAACCTTGACTGTAGTTTTTGATAAGTAATTATGCATGTAAAATAAAAAATGAGTATGACGTTGATTTAAAATTTATTAGCTTTAACAAGTATCTATAATTGTTTCTTAAAATCTTTGGAAGCTAAATTCAAGTTATACAAAATAACAAATAATTATCTCACTACTCAAAATCGGATAAAATTTGGATCATTGTGTAAAACGTACATAATTCTAAGGAAAGTTACATTTGAGTAATTAGTTAGAAACTAAACACATGAATGATAAAAGACTAAGATGCAAAAGGATTTGAAAATTAAGTTTGTATTCCAACTTTTCTCTCGTTGTGAGAATAAATTTATTAATGTTTTTAATTCAGTGACTAAAGTTGTTGCACTGATTATTTAAAGCTTAAGCTATGTGTACAAGACCAGTTCGAACCGCCTGAATAAAAAATTATGAAACGAAGTCAATCACACTAAGAATTTTAGATCTATCAGTTATTCCGTCATATCAAAACAACTGTTTGTTAACTGTGAAAAGTCCTATTACTTTGTGTAAAATAATTCCTTGCATTAATGACGTATAGAACCCATATTTCTATCACTAAAACAGGTTTGTCGTGATCTCCAATAAAAAGCCTTAGACACTGATGTATCTACCAATCGCATAGGATACTTATGAACTATTTTAAGTAAAACAAATAAAAGACTTATAGATAAATTTGATACGCCAGTTTTTCAAAAAGAATATAAAGATGAAGATTACTGTTATCACTAGTATTTGAACGTGTGAAAATTCAGTTAATTACAATGTCAACTGTATTTGGAGTCTTAATTTTGATTTGCCTACTTAATGAATCAGTAAAAGGTAAGTTTTATTGTATGCGTTAAAAAAATACTCATTTATTCAATCAAATAAACATCTTTTGATTGACGATAAACATGACGACTTAAGGAAAAGCACATTTTGTGAGCATAAGTGTTGATGCTGAAATTTTCTGATCAATAGTAACCAAATAACCAGCGTTCTTTATTCTTATGATAATCGTATTAACAAACAATATGTATTAAGTTGATTAAGTCACAATTCCGAATAGCCACCCTGGATGACTAAAACTCTTTAATTGATCCGAATAACGTTTTTTTTTCAAACAGAAAGTTGGTTACTGTAATTTGTACACAAACCAATCATCAGCAAAATAAATAACTGTATCCATGGTCAGGTATGGTACTGAATAACGTTGTTATCAGTCAAAAATGCAGGTAAAATAATGTACAGAAACTGCTTTAATGTTGCTACATTGTATACATTCTGAGAACTATTGCACAATGGACAATGAAAAACCTCATAGGAGTATTTACAGAAACACACTTTAAAAAAGCAAGTAATCTTGGTACTTGTGGCTTAAGTCTTGTCGTTACAAAAAGAAACATGGACAGTATTAGCCATAGATTTACTAAATTAGACGTCAAGAAAGTCATGCTGACTGCGTTTCTTTGAAATTATGGTAAGACAAGAAACGCTTTCATACACATATTCTGAATAAATTATTCTTGTGTAAATTTTATCTGACTAATTTTATTGATCTCTTATTGTTCACGTTACAATTACAACCTAATAAATAACAATCCATCATAAAAATTTATTGACATAAGTAATCTAAATGAATTTATTGGATTGTTCAATTAAGTGGAGTTACAGAGTTAGAAAAAAATTGAAAAAATTAAAATTCTAGTGATTAAGTTGCCTGAATAACTTAAAAATAATTAGTAACCCTTTATTGTACAGTTTTAGAAGCAGTTCCAAGTAAGCGAAAACCTATACTTTAAAATAACATTAAAAATATTTGATATCCAATGTTACAAGCAATATATGAAATTAAATCGGATATCGTTAAAAAACTAAAAGTCTGATATATCAAAAAAGAAGGGCAGCAGCATGAATAAAGATATAACAAACAAGAGATCCTGATTAAAACTGTACACGAAGATATTATATATATATATACAGCAAAAGACCCCAAACTTTTACTATGAAATAAATCAAACATAATTGTTTAAAAATTATTTTAAATCAATAATATGTTCAATGGTTAGAAAAGTACAATCTAATAAAGATTTATCTTTCCAAAAACTAACATATATACAGTGAAGATGTTTACAGAAATTTAATTATCTATTTCCTTGAACAAAAAGAGAAGGCAGCAAAAGGTGAGTGATCATTAATTGTTGATCATGTAATGGATGTTCAGATAAAATCAGTTATAAGACGAATAAGCAAAATTATACTGGAATTAATGCAGCATTCGAATAGCCATTTGGGTCCTATATGGCTTCCAGTAATGCATCAGATACTCACGATTCCCAAACCAAACAAATGGTGTGACGCATTAGGGAAACAGAGATTCTAATCAAAATCCACAAACACAGTTTCGTGTAGAGCAGGAAAAACGCGAAATAGGCAAGAAAAAGGTATCTGAAAAAACAAATTTACGCTTATGGATGGGACGAAAATTCAGTTACATAAGAGGTACACACTGAGGGATTTTCACAAACAAGTTGACACATATATGTAAAATGATATTACAAATACGGTTACTTATTTAAAGTTTTTCGAATAACCTTTTCGTCTATTAGGTTACAATTATCAACTAATCGTACGAAATATTGAGAGTCTCTGAAATTAAAATACTAAACAAGCAACTGGTTTATATATGTTTCTATAATTTAGATGTGAATGAAAGAGGTAAGTTAGTTTACCTGATTAGTTTATAGCTCTGTCTGTATTGATTATTGTTCATTTATTTAGACTGTATCGAGTCACTCTTGTTGAATTCGCGGTATGCGATATCTTATACTTGATCAGATATCCTTTCTTGATCAGGTATCCTTGTTTCAAGTCTGTTGACTCTTATTCTTATTCTTAAATCTTACTGAAGAGAGAGTGGAACATCATTGTAGCTACAGTTGTATATGCTTTCAGTGTTTCAGGTGATATGTCGTTTGGTTGTTCTGGTTTGTCACTCGTGATTCCTCCGATGACCACGCTAATGTCGTTGCTGGTATGTGGATCATCATCGGTCGAATGGTCAGTAGGTGCTACTTCGATGTTTCTCTGCTCTTTCTTCAACCTCTTTCAAAACATCGGTGAAGATCCGTTTCTTGCGATGGCGCCTCTTGTGGCCGAAAACCTTATGACATACGAAAGTTATTGCTTCCTTGATCCTTTTTCAATTATTTTCGATGGAGGCTTCCTCTCCACGTATTGCTGATTACTATTTTAAATCCATTCAGTTTTTCAGTATCACGAATAAAGGGCCGTAATAAACTTGTATGATACTGTTCATCCAGTTGTTCGGTGCTTCTTTACTATCCGTTTCATCTTGGCCAGCACGAAGTGATGATGTGGAACTATGTCAGACCCTCTCTTAGTTCTCACGTCCTCCATGGTCTTTCCGAACTTATTATTGATGCAGACGTGATGGATTTGGTTCTGTGTGGTGTGATCCGGTGAAGCCCATGTGCCCTTATGTATTCCATTGTGTGGGAGTATGGTGCCTTCTGTAATGTCTTCGTACAATTGATCTTTAACGTCCTCATTGTTGCCGCTAGTAGGTGCATAGCACTGGCTGACTTCCGATGTAATTCCCTCCTTCTTTGTTTGAACTATGCTTTAATGAAACAGCGTGTATCAGTTATTCGAAGCACCATCAAGTTGTTTCTTCTCACTTCTGCAGCAAGATGAGTTGTTCTTCCGGTCTTCCACAATGTACGATTATTTCATATAGCTTTATTAACAATTGCTCTGGCTGTGACAATGAGCATCGTCTTCGTGATTTCCGAAGAAACTCGGCTTTCATCATTAGGCATGATAACTCTTCTAAAGAAGGCACTGCAACCTTCAGGATGGAGTTCAAATGGTTTGAATTATTTTTCATGGTTAGGGCATTTTAGAAAGTTGGTATTTCATGAGATGGGTTCGCTAACAGTATGACCAAACCTACTCCTTCAATCAGGATTGAGGTCGTCAGTAACCCTAAAAGGGTTACGGATGATGTCAGAATTCTGCATAGAAGAATAACTGACTGATCACCTCGACGTTTGCTTTTCACAGAACGTTTCGGAATGATATTCAGAATAAATAAAAAGTTGATTTACATCGCATTCGTTTGATTAGTTGTAGGTTAATCAATTGAGGTTAACCAAGTTATTGAAACTCGATATAGCCTAGACTGACGAATGAGGATAAAATGTACTCGGAAAAGTAGTTTCATGAAATAACTCACAATAGTTTTGTTGTGACAGGTATGTCCTTTCGGCTTGAGTCGTCCACTTTCGCTGTACGCATGAGTAGGAATTCTCTGACTTTTCAGCTCTACATGTCCTTCTTGTTCTGCAAGTTCAGTATTCATGCTACTTCATCCTCATGGAGGTTCTGTAATCATAGACTTGATTCTTTACCCGCAATCATTTGATCTGCACTTCATACGTTCTTGATATCAGGTAATGTAAAATAATCCAGATTTTCCGTCTCAACGTAACTTTCCTTAGGTGATTTCCAGTCCACAGTTACTTGAAACCTGAAAAGCAATATTTACACCACTAAAGAAAAGAGCAAAATCGGATGGCAGTTGAAGATATTATACATAGGTCAAAATTACTACTCTTCTATGAACTACAGACGGTTGAACATAAAATTTTACGAAATTTGATGATTAGTGAACAATACCACGCATTGCTGAAATAATCGGAATAGAAAATCAACTTTTATAAAATGTTTTAATGATAAAATAAAACAAAAGCATTAGCATACAGAATAAATACCTCGGTGGATAAGAACAACTCTTATACTAGAAAGATTTCACATTGAATTAAAAAACGTTATATCGTGCCATTTAAGGGTCTAATATACTTCAATTAACTCAGGCTCTTTGAACGTTCATGAAACGCTTAGGATATACAACAGATGAACTTACTAGTCATTCCTAAAGATCCATGGTCTTTAGATTCAATGTGAAAATGATTCTTCGTGAAATGTTTGAATGGTTTGTTTACAGCAATGAAACGTTGAAGAATTTTTATGGACTTACAGATGATATACATGAAACGAAGAGACAATGTTAATTTAACAGTATATTTTAGAACGTATTTTAAAGCGTAAGTTAAAATTCCCTAATACATTTTTTTTTATCCATATTCATTGCGCTATACTATACATAAAATTATTGCTGTAAAGAACATCCCTTATTGTGACACTTCATTTTAGGAAGACTTAACTTTACAAAATGTTCACAAAATCAGTCTGCTATGTTTTCAAACATTTACTTCATAGTTTTCAAGGTAGAAAGTAGATTTTTCAATATATCAGGAAATAAATATTTATATGAATGTTGTTGAGAAATCATGACTACTTTTACTTTGTAAAACATTTCAGTCGAATTTTGTAAAATCTTATGAAGAAAATGATACTTTCAGATTTTCGACAAGCGTTTTAGTAAATATTTGAATTTCTAAAATGCACAATTTCCGGATAATGTATAGATAGTTTCTGTACTAGGAAAGTAAACTTAAATGTTGGTTAGAATCAATTTGTGTTTATTTCAGTATGTGAAAGCATTTTAAGGCTAAACAAATATATCTCTTTCGTTCGTTGCATTTTTGCTCTGATAGTTTACAGTAAGTTCTTTTTGCCAATAATTTCCATGAATTTCTATTTGTCTTAAGGAAACTATCATACTATTTCAACAGTTCATAGGATTTAGGCGCATCAGTATAACCACTTAAAATTAGTGTAAATAGTGTAAATGTTAATTCAAATAAAAGACTGACCATTTCTCACTTTACATCTACTCTGACTGTGTACTCATATTTTTTATTTAATCTGCCAATAAAAAAACTCATTCAAATAGCAACGATGACAAATACAAGAATATTTCTATTAGACTATTCAACACTTTATTTATAAACAAAGCTAGTCAGTCACTTGTAACGTAGAACTTGGTTTATACGTACATCACTTCAAGTTGTCACATTACATCAGCACAGTGGCACATAAAATTGCCATACCGAATCCAAGAGTAGTAAAGGAAATAGCGATATTATTGGAAATAGAAAAGATTAGAGATCGAAGTTAAAATTCGAGAACATGTAAATCTGTAAAATAAAAACGAAAGAACAGAGAGGTTATAGGGAACTCAGAATATTAGAAGTCGGTGGGGGATATAAATAATAGATACAACTAGAGCATCGCAAGTGATTCTGAGTGATGACATTCAAGGTCTCTAAAAAATGTGTACGATTTTCACGCGGATTCCAACGAGATATTCTACACCTATTAAAATGGTTCAGTCTAGTTGTCAGTCATGGACTGATGCAATGGTTCAGTCTTGCCACCAATAGTTTTCTTCCAACACACTCCGACATCTGACAGCATCGGGTATTCACGTAGTCGGTAGATGGTCATAAATATTCTGTGAAACAAAATATTTTGATAATTTTAAAAAATATATCTTTAAGGCATAGTAGTGTGTGTTCAACCGTGTCATTCTAACGCAGTTATCGCTAATGAATCGATACGCAAAGTTAGACTCAATAGGCGATGTTACGAGGTTTCTGCAACCGTGTTTAAATATTGCCACTAAGAAACTGATATAAAAAATCTAATCACTGGAAATTCAGTTCGCATTTAATTTTCACTATTATTTGAAATTTAATTAAACCATTCTGTCTAAACTACATAACCAATATTCTTTTTCTTGTGAGTACTTTTAGCAAAATACTGCAGACTTTTACTATGAATTAAATCAAACATAATTGTTTAAAAATTATTTTAAATCAATAATATGTTCAATGGTTAAAAAAGTACAATCTAATAAAGATTTATCTTTCCAAAAATAACATATACATTTAAGATATTTACAAAAATTTAATTATCTAATTGTTTAAACAAACAGAGAAGGAAGCAGAAGGTGAGTGATCAATAATTGTTGATCATGTAATGGATGTTCAGATAAAATCAGTTATAAGACGAACGGACAAAATTATAATGTAATAAATGCAGCATTCAAATTGTTGCCATTTGGGCCCTATATGGCTTCCAGTAATGCATCAGATACTCACGATTCCCAAACCAAACAAATGGTGTGACGCATTAGGGAAACAGAGATTCTAATTGAAATACACAAACACAGTTTCGTGTAGAGCAGGAAAAACGCGAAAACAGGTACCTAGGAGAACAAATTCACGCTTCTGGCTCAGATGAAAATCCACAGTACAGTACAGTACACATTGAGGGATTTTCACAAACAAGTTGACACATACATGTAAAATGATCTTAAAAATACGGTTATTTAGTTAAATTTTTTCGAATAACGTTTTCGTCTATTAGGTTACAAATATCAACTAACCCTATGAGATATCGACAGAACCTAAATTAGGATAGAAAAACACGAGATTTGTATATATGTTTGTATCTATATAAAAGCTCATTGGTATAATTTAGATGTGAATGAAAGAGGTAAGTTAGTTTACCTGATTAGTTTATAGTTCTATCTGTCATGATTATTGTTCATATATTAGACAGTATCGAGTCACTCTTGTTGGATTCGCTATATGTAATATCTGATACTTGTTCAGATATCCTTTCTTGATCAGGTATCCTTGTTTCAAGTCTGTTGACACTTGTTCTTCCAACTAAATCTTACTGAAGAGAGCATGTAACATCTTTGCGGCAACAGTCGTATTTGCTTTCAGTGTTTCAGGTGATATGTTGTTTGGTCGTTCTGGTTCGTCACTCGTGATTGCTCCGATGACCATGCTGATCTCGTCGCTGGTATGTGGATCAACAAAATTCGAATTGTCAGTAGGTGCTGCTTCGATGTTGGGTGGGTCGAGCGAGGTTCATCCTTGATGTTTTTCCAGTTATTTTCAATGGAAATATCCTCTACACTGAGTAGATCGTGAAATATCCGGAACATATTGCTGATAACTATTATAAATTCATTCATTTTGTCAGGATCACGAATAAACGGCCGTATTAAACTTTTGTGATACTGTTCACCCAGTTGTTCATTGCTTCTTTACTATCCGTTTTATCTTGGACACCAGTAAGTGATGATCTGAAGCGATGTCAGACCCTCTCTTAGTTCTCATGTCCTGTTTGGGCTTTCTGAACTTATTATCGATGCAGACTTGATGGACTTGGTGTGGTGTGACCTGGTGTTAGATGAGATGAGTTCGCTAACCGCATGACCAAACCTACTCCTTCAATCAGGCTTGAGATCGTCAGTAACTCTAAAATGGTTACGGATGATGTCAGCATTCTACAGAGAAGAATAATTTACTAATCATCTCGACGTTTGCTTTTCAGAGAACGTTTCAGAATTTAGTTTTAGGAAAGAACTCACATTAGTCTTGTTATGACAGGCATTCATATTGCTTTCAAATACCTTTAGCACGAATTATTATCATCAATACATGGTATTTCTTGGGATGTCTGAATAAAATTTCGACATCCTTAGTGCTTTAATCTTGTATATATTTCTTTTCAAATCACTAGAATCAGAGTATTTTCTGTAACCTAATTTTTCTTATAAAGCTGCAAATTATTATCATTTTCCCCTCGCGTTTTACTTTAAGGTTACTTGTTGTTGACCTAGAGAATTTTCTTTCAGGTCATCTATGGTTTTTGATTTCGATCTAGGTTTGTTTACCTGAACAGTTCAAATATATTCTTATTTCCTGCTATTCGTTTGAATGGACGACAATAACAATGTTTGTTTGAGCCATATATAATAAATAAACACTACCTTATTTTACGTGGACGGAGAGAATAACTTCACATATTGACAAGGCGGGATTTTATTTTAGAATTTAAAGTGTTATTCATCGTCTGATAAGTTTGAATAAATTGTGCTAGACTAGTAGAGCAGCACTGGTGTTAAAGATAATGATTTTGCCCATTTAATAATTATATAGACGTGATGATATTCCAACAAATTATTGGTGCCCTTATTCTTTCTAATAAAAAGACAAAAAACTGAAAGGTGAGCTGATAGAAAGATCAGTGATTTTCATCTTGTTTACTTTGAAAGCCAATGACCTAACGATAGTTTAATACCGTTTAACCTGTACGCTATGAGGCTATGTATAAACAGATGATGTTTGTGTAAAACTTTTAATTTCTTTCATAAATAATTATCCGTAGAGTAAAAATACACTGATAAAAAGAAAACCTTGGTACTTTCCTGGTGTCTATTTCAGTTTCGGGTATTTCAATCGCGAATTCCGGGGATCCTGATTTTAATTTAAAACTTTTAATCGGCGCACTTGAATTATTATTTGGAACCTTATGTTTATAAATTTGAGAATCTTTGGAAAACATTATTTTATGAAACATCAAATTTTATTTTCCACAAAGTATAGTAAGTTTAAGCATCTATTTAGTCAGGTATATCACGTCATATTGATAGAAACTGTTGTATCAAAACGATTTGATAACATTTACTGCTTCGTATGAAATATCTTATATTTCTGAATTGCCTGTGCAGTCAATTTTAGTAAACAATGTTAATAAATTCTGATATGGTTTGTACTCTCATTGCTCTCCGAATTCAGTTGAAATCATGGAATAATATCACTTTCAGATGTGTAACGTTTCAAATCAATTTTTGAGCCACTAAAAACCCATTTAACTGTAACAATACGTGGTGCTTTATCATAGTTTTTAATCAATATAAATTTACTCTTGTACAACATCAAAGTTCATTTTTAAATTAAACAGCTAATTTCTACCACAAATTTTTAATGCCATTAGCCATGTTTAATAACCGTGAGTCAAACATACTTTTTAAAATTTTTCACGAATTTATAAACTGGATATGTGTAACTTTTACAAACTGGTAGTTTATTATTATTTATTAATAATTATGAGATCCTCATACATTTAATGTGGTTCAGAAAAAAGTTTCAGTTTCAATGACCCATTTAATTTAACCACTGACAATTTATGTTATAAGATGACATTATACTTAATATAACACGTCATGTATAACCTTGGATATCTTGAAAATAATGATTCGTTACAACTGACAATCAGATACCTTAATCTGTATTTTCCTAACAAGCAACGAAAAAATAAGTCACATACTAAAGCAACTTAAACTGGATTAGTGATTTTACTAAGTAATAGTTTTAAATTATTCAGATAACCTTATGGAAATACATTCTTCAAGTTCTGCATCTACAAAAATTGACTAGACTTTACCATACTTGGGCAGCAACTTAGTGGTCCAGAGGTTGAACGTTCGGGTGCAAGACCTAAGGTCCTAAGTTCAATTCCTGAAGGTAGCTGGAGTCGTGGATGTACGCTACTGGTGAGTTCGTTGCCAAGACGAAACGGCTGTTCAGTGCTTCCAAGTTCTTAACGGTGGTCTAACAATTTCCAAAACCCTATAATGAAAAATATAATTCATCTAACCAGCAAAGAAAATTAAGAAAATTTCTAAGATCACAAAATCTTGATTATCTTGTCTGATACAATCATAAATCTGATTCAAAATCATCATAAATTATCATCTGTTTTAAAACTTAGAGGATGAACATTGTAGAAAGTTTTCTTTCGAAGCTTTTTACTTGTTATTTCCTTTTATTACTGAGTGTGAATACGAATATAATCTAGATTTCACGATTTTCTGGAAGGATTCGGACAATCTAGAATAATAATTATTGAATCTCATAAGTTCATAATATTTTCCAAGTTATGAAAAAGCTATAGAACAGATATTACAGAGTATTCCTCATTAGTTTCGTTCAAATCTCTTTCAAAATATCTTAGTATGCGGTAATTAATTATTTAGATGAAATCTACGGTTAACTGGGAAAATTCGATAAATCAATAACTAGCCATTAAAATTATGTGAATAATTCAATATGAATAGCATTTTAACTTTATGACCATGTAAAAGCATAATATGGGTGAATATGATTTATATAAAAAACTCCAGTCATTGTTTGCAATGTGGGTTAAAACCATCTGCATTCATGGAATTACAGTTCTAGATGCTTGTTTTGTGGTCAGTCGTATTCTGATGCTAAGCGATAAATGCCTAATTTTAATTACGATTGGAGTTATCTGTAGAATGGAACCACAGTTAATCAAAATTTAAAGAAATATATCTTTTGTAACTCTGCATTTGTTGCATTATCAAGTGACTTGTTTTTAGCATTATATGTTGTGAAACTTTCTGGTGACTCATCATTTAGCAAAATGTTATTTATTTAGCTTACATACTATTATAACAAGTTTAAATTGTTGTAAAGTAAGAATCATATTCATTCGTCATTTATTTGACAGATCAAGAAAATAATTGTCTTGACGGTAAATTGTAAAGTTCACATTTCTTTTGATCATCATCTTAAATAAAGTGCATACGTATTTTTGTGGGAATAATACCATAATTAATTATTTTTCCTTCATTACTGGTTTTCAGTCACCGATATTTTTTTTATCATATACAGATGAAGTAAATATATCATCAAATCATCGTACTTACTGAAGCACGTTTTGTCAATGAAAGAGTCTACTAATACTTGCTTACTTGAATCACGGAGAACTCCATTAGTATTTAAGTCAGGAGGTTGATCTGCAATGCGAATTCTTAAATTCATCAACCTCTACTCAGAACAATAGAATCTAGTTGTGTGGTTAAGAATATCTACCACTTAGACTCACATTACACATCTTTGTACAAGTAAAATACAGGATTGCGAATATCCGAAAAAAATAAATCTTAGCAGGCACACATTAAAGAAATTGCTGATATAAAACTGGGTAATAAATTTTCCGTTAATTTAACGATAATTTATCAGCAGTAAAAAATATAGCAAATAATTTGCTAAAAGACATCTTACATTTAAGATTAGATACAGGTCTAGTGAATCAAAATTAAATACTCATTGGAAATGTACAAGCTTATTTGCTAAAGTTTTATAGTGCTCTTTTCTCATTCCATACCAACAACTTCTTCGTATAATTGAGACAAAACAATAAAAGTTAAACTTGATAAACTTTTCCTAATTAACAAGTAATGAGTATTTCGAAGAAACAGATGCCCTAGCTAACAAAATACTACCAAAGAGTGAACAGTCAGTAGTCTTTAAAACATTTTACATTTGAACTTACTAAGCTGGTTCAGATTGATAAAGGATTGGGCTCTTGAAAGTTTCACTACTTTCTGTTTCTTGTCCATAGGTACTTCAGATAGGTTTTATTACGTAATGAGTCGAAAACGAAATCGTTTTCACTTTACTCTTCAAAAATAGATGATCTGAATAATTTTCTGTTTCCCTTCTTTGGGAAAGTTGAGAAATGCTTTAAAATGTAGTAAATAATAAAGGGTAATGAGTCACTTCCTCAAACATTTCTCTCAATAAGCAGATTATCCTATCTATGTAAGATAACTTCCTCAGACTTGGTAGTAAATCAGTGACTGACAATGTATAATTAAATGTCTTTTAAATTACGTACACAAACGAAAAAGTGAATACTTTCAGAGGAAGTATCTATTACAAGCGGAAAAAACCGAATTATATTTTGTAATTAGTATTCTAATGGTTAGCACTGAATAAAATAAATTATTTCAGAAATGATAGTTCCTACCCCACAGATCTTGCAGCGTAAGATTTAGGACTCATGGAAAGAATCTAAATTTCGTTATTAGTAATTATTAATCCTGGTTCAGATGCTACAGAAGTTTATTTTCAAATCTACTGAAAGTAATCATGAAGTGATGAATTTTTAAGCAAAAGGCGTTATGACAAGATACACTGACCAATTGTGAATTAATGTTAAACTTGGTCTACTGAAAGTTAAATTTATGCACAAGACTTTACATTACCCTTCATATTCTTAGTTTATCAAGTCATTCAAACTAAGTCTCTACCATTTTATTAAATCTCTCTAATTCCAGATGAATTCCAGTCAAACGGGTAAACATTAACTATTTAAAATTCTTTGTCTTTCAAGAAACGTTTTCTACGAATTTCGATGTTGACATAGTAAAAGGATCAGTTGTAAACAATTTATTTACCTAACAGCATCTAACACATAGTCCTGACTAGTTAAAGGACATTTAAAATTGTTTGTTTGTAACAAAGAACTAATCATCTGCAGGAGTTTGTTAGTTCTAAGTGATGCTTTTTGTACTTTCAAAGTAAATAATGTATATTCTATGGTAAAGAAACCTTGAGTTAATAATAGTAATAACTTAGTAATATATTCTTACAATGAATCACTAAACTTTTCATCAATATATATGCAGTCAAACTTATTAAAATGACCATATCATTTAATTCTGTAATAACTTATATTTGCTGAAAACCTTACAGATTGAAACTGTAATGCGGACTTCTTTTGTCTGATTTAACAGACTCAGTATTGAATAAATTGCTAAAACTCTTGAAATTCAGTTGCATTTCGTCGTAAGCGAATCTGATTACAGAATCTTAATGATTTGTCAAATAGTTGTTTTTGTGTATAATGAAGCAATGCAGTTTTTAAAGTGACGCATTTAGTTGTGAATAAATGCTAAGAAGCCAACCATATGATAATTTTAAGAGTAATTCAGGATCTTTAAACATGGTTTCGAGAGAGAAGTACTGTACTTAGGATTGCTAGTATCAAAGGGAAGCACGTTAATAACAATATCAGCTAACATCGAACGAAAATCGGCAGAACAATTGCTTGTTATTCAAAATTTATCATAGTTCGACTATTATAACTGATCATAGTTCAGTGTTAGCGAATTAAATTAGCCATACCATTTGGTTACATATTTTAATAAACTATTGTTTTAAATCATTTAGACATTCATACTTCAATTACGCTTTGAAAAATTCTTACTTATATGTTTACTGATTAACAAGTCTCACGTGATTGGTAAATATAAAAAGTAATTAACTATTAAGCCAACACGTTTTTAATTTATAGCACAATATTCAGTAAAGTATGGTATGTTTTTGTTAGCACATTTTATGCATTAACGAGAGTTGACACAGCATACCAATTTTATTTGAAGTATCTAACAAACTCATTTTTACTTATTTACTTTACTGGACATATTTACATGATTTTATTTGAAAAATTGTTAAAGCTTATATCAAAAGTATCTAAAGTGTGAATTAGAAATTACTTTAGTGTTAAAAAGTAAACCTGAATGTAGAATTAACATGAAACTGTGATTGAAAAATATAGGACACTTCAATATTCTTTTGCTTCAGTTTCCACAATGTGTCATTAATAGTGAAAGTCATCTGTAGAAATCCAGTATTGCCTGAACCAATCAAACTAAATTTTGTTTGTAAGTATCATTCCATCATCAGACTACTGAATTTTTTCAAAGCAGTCGCTAAACAACTTCTTAAGTTGCACCACTGAGCTAACATTGTCAAGTAAAGTTAATGACTGATACATGTACATTCTTAATGTGGCAACCATCAAACAAGGTTTACATTCAGTGTTACTTATTTCGCCTTTGTAGTGACGCCAATTAAAACCTATTGGTATTATTTCGCTAATTATTAGAAAACATGTAGCTCATAAATTTGTCCTTATGTTTTATGATTAATAAATTGAAACGATTGAAAACATTTTTCTCCAAAAATACTCAGTGCATCTAAATCATATAATAGAGATCTAAGTTGCTTTTTTTAATATCAGACGAATGGACTTAATATGAATGAATCTCATACAGCTGAAGACTTATAGGATTTAACTAATTAAAAAGATTGTTTGAAAATACTCCATATAGCCTGAGTACAAAATGATCAGTTATTTTCTTAAGTATTCGTTGTATTATTATTGAAAATTCTATTTATCGGTGTTAATATTTTTTGTTTAAATAGTACTTATTACTAAATGTTCAGCTAACAGATAAATGTCACATTATTTTTTTCATTATAATTAACATGTATGTTCCAATTAAACGGTTTGCGAACAAACAGTAACATCGATTATTCAAAAAACTAATTAACTACTAGTTAGTGGTAAAATAGAAAATTCAAAAGACTACATCACTAAATTTGAACAGAGAAATGAGAAGACATATTTTGTGAGATAGTACCATTTCGTGCTTTCTCGTCAGTCACATACAAGCAACATGTTATTTGTGTAAATACAGTTTTGAAGATGAGGTCAAAATTTCTTATTTAGCATGACATTCACTCACTAGAACCATGGTAAACAAAGCACGAAAGCACGAAATGGTACTATCTCACAAAATATGTCTTCTCATATCTCTGTTCAAATTTATCAAAGGAAACCACTGTTTTGTACATCACTAAATCCCTATTCATAGACTACCTATAATATCATTTTATCATTTGAATTGTAGCATTATTTGTATACCAAAAGTAACAAATTACACTTATTTAACTCTTTTGATCAAGAAGCAATTCAATTACCTTTCTAAATGGGACAACATAGAGTGCTCTATATTTTTTGAGTTAGTCGTTAAAAAATATCAACTAGAAATTTTCTGTTTACTTTTAACTATTTACAAATTTTTAATTGTGCATGTATCTTTCGTTTATTATAGGCATCTATTTCGTCATTGTTCTCTAAATGTTAATAATTTGGCTAAACTTATTCTAAATGTCCATGCATGAAAATAAAAAAGAATAGTATCGATTGTCAGTAACGAACCAACTTACTGACATACAATGAAATCAAGTCTCATTATTTGTCTTCTGTAGAAATAAATAAAACATTTTTACCAACATTTCAATATTCATACAAAACTAATAACTAAATTTATGATACAATTTTATATTAAATTGATCCAAACTTAAAATGAATTAAGTCTGGATCATAATTTTGTAATTGTTTCATTCATTACGATGAATTCACATATATTTACTAAAAAAATTTTTCATTTGAAACTCATTATAAATATTTGGGATTTCTTGTAAAGAAAAATTCGATGTTCAAATACTTTTGAAAAAAGGGGTGTACATTTACGAGAATATTTCGACTATAGGATGAGATAACGTAGAGGTTAATTGGTGAAAGGCAAATACTTATGAAAGAATTGTGAAGTTTTTGCATACGGATTCCAAACAGGTTTGTGTGACTGAAGTTATAAATGTAAAGCACAAGATGCCGATTCAAATGACTGAATATAATGGTTGACCTTCAAGGTCTGAAGATCCTGAGTTCATTTTTCAATCTGGTTGTGGATGAACACGTCAGAATGAAAGAGCTAGTTTATTACTTCAACATCATTTAGTGGTTTGGACTATGAAGCCGTTATATTTATCATCTGCGAAGCAAAAACCATTCACCTGAATTTCATCCTTGGAATTTTCTTTTGTGACTAGATTCAATCCATCCGAAATGCATTATTTAAAAGATACAACAGGTTTGTTAGGATTGCGACCAAGACAGCGAATATTTTCACAAAAGAGGAGCAAGTTCATTGGTAACAACAGTAGTGAATGCTAGACAAGATTCTGACAACGATGACACTATTTTCCTTGCCATACTTGTTGATCCATGTTGAGAATCGATTGGGTATTGTGCAATGGATCTTCATATATTTTGTCTGTTTAAAATATATTCAGGTGGGTAATATCTGTTTTCATGGAAAGACAAAGCAACAGGATGTTATGAACCCCAAAACAAGACTGTAAGCTAAGTAATTTTATACGAGGCATGCTTCATGAATGAAGGCGTCAAAAAGGAGAGTCTTGTGTAGTGTTTTTGAAGTCTTTAGCAGACTTACTTTCAAACTCTGTGGATTAGAAGGAGAATACACTTTACTCTTTGAGATCACTATTTTGGTTACAGAAAAGGAGGGATGATTTGGCCATACTACTATCCAAGACATTTCCTGTGAAGTAACTCCAGTTACAAAAGAAACAAAATTCGAGGGTGATTAAGTGGTATGTTGCACTTAGATTGTAAGCAGATGTACACTAGCATATAATACTGGAATTAACTAGTTGGTAGAAGCAACATGTTGCACAACAATACGTAACGTGATATGGCACAGGAGCTTCGCCGATAACCTTCCAAAGCCATTTATTTACTACTGCGTATTCTATAGTTCAGGTGACACTTATTTTCCATTCCATTCCTTAGGAGCTCTTACAAATAAAATATTTGTCGATAATTTGATATGCCGTGGTCTCTAACAAATCTGTCAAATATTTTGGCAGGCTAAAGGAGACTGGGATGAATATAATGACAGTTCTAACTACTTTTCTTATGGTTTGTCGATGATCCAGTTTGAATCTTAGATTGTCAGACTTTGATACATAGATGGTCTAAGAAAAATAGTGTAAATGTGATGATCACGTACATCCAGATCCTTTAATAAAGCCTGAATAAGATAAATGCCTAGACCATCAGAGACGCTCTCTCCATTAACAAAATCATAAAGTTCGGGAAGTACTGATACACAAATCTCATGCTATCTGGGGGATTTCACTATCACCATTCCATTGCAGGAACAGATGAGAATATTACTCGGTGCGCTGAACTTCATGACGCTTCTGTAATAATTAGAGCGTATTATGCTGTAATAGTACGAGTAGCAGTTGACTATAATCATCGCTACAGGCGAATCAATTATCAGGTTAAATCCCTCAGTAGAACAGAAATGAGAAGGAAAACTGGAAATTGTGATTTACATATTTGTTAGTGATTTCGTGGTTTCAAAATAATACAGTGCGTACGTGAGCAGGGTCCAAGTCACAAACGAAGGAAAATGGAGGGATTTGTTACAGGTAAACAAAGAGATAAAGTAAAACAACCACTGGTACGACTGGTATTTCTATTACACTAATCGTGTCCTCTTGATAACAGTAGGTCACTACAATACTATGAGTTTCCATCTAGTACTCTTCTATCATATTCTATAATGAAAACATGAGTAAAGTAGCCGAAAACACACGTCATGGAACCTATATTCCCGATTGGCATCCAAGTTTCAAAGGTTTCAGGTGATTTTGAATGCAATAGAAGGTATACAGACTTAAAGAGCATTCCTATCTCTCAACTGTAGTTGGTCGATTTTGAAATGGTGCCTCACACCTGTAGCCCAGATAGATGATTATGATAGGGTTCCGTTTTTCTGAGCTGGATGGTTCAGTTGAGGAACTTTCATTGTTCGTCTGAACAGCAACATCAGCATGTACTTCAAGAAGAAGTGAACCATCCGTATCTCCACACGAATGACTCTTAGCTAGTCCTGCTCACCTCCATCTTGAAAATCTTTATTGACCTCTGACCTATGATTGTCTAGTTATTTATTTTGTCCTCCCCCTTTGATCTGGGTCTTGATCGTATGCTTGTCTGTGGTTTTCCTGACTGGTTGATAAACTGGTCCGTTTTTGATTGTCAGGTGAAATGAATGCCAAGCTTCTAAACATCCTCTATTGTCTCTTGTATTTCTTCTACCCAGTACGTCAACATCCTGCTGTTTGAATGCGCGTCTCTGTTTTCTATCTATTATGCAGTACAGCTTTAGTACTGTCTACATACTAAAATTTATATAGTTTTCAGTACATGCTGCTTCATTTGCTGAGTAATGTTCATTGTGTAGTGAGCGAGTCAATATACCCGACTGACTATGCTCACCACTAAATGTTCCGTACGGCCCCGTCTTTAAGACAAAATAAATCAATGGTTGGGTATTTTATCGAAGAGGAACGTTGGCATTACATGGGGAGCAGGGCATTTAGAAAAATGGCAGCAGCGCGAAGAGAACGTTGCGCGCAAGAAGTGAAAGAAGTGTCTTTGGTACAGTTAAACAAAACGAGAACAGTAATGTTTGTTTTTCACAAATCGTATTTTCTTCGTAGAAGCGTTCCTCTACAATTGTATGAGCGTTCTCTTCAGAATCCTTAAACTTTTGTGATTTCGCTTTTGCAAAAAAAGCGATCTGTTAAAAAGCAAAATTCATAATTATAACCAATAGTACCAGTGAACGTTTCACCGAACACTTTGTTTATTCGTACTTTGCACCACGCTTCTCCTTCTGGAAGTTTCCATCTTGCTTTAGCTCCACTTTACCTTCGCCCAATTTTCTGGCACGTTCCGGAATACTTTCGATGCTACTAAATCACTATCAAATACACTTATTTCATATGAAAGATCTCGTCTTCTCTCTTACAACACGGGATTTTGAGATGACACATGAGACCCAAACTTGATTAGTTTGTAGACGTGTTCAAAGTCTTTAGGCTCAAACATGTACAACCTTAAATACAGGAAAAACTGGCTAATAAACGTAAATCAAAAGAGAACTTGTGTTTAATCTTCAATATTCAATATCTTTTTCACGATTAATTGATTTCTCTGCGGTCGATTATTGTTCTTTCGGTACAGTTTCAGGTGTCTAATCGGGTCCATTGGATAAGAGTTCAATCGAATGCATTAATTCTAGTTAGATGGCAGTTGTTTGTGAGGTTAGGTCATGTGATTTGAATGAGTGCGTTTGTTTCAGCGCAGTGGGCTTCTGGATACCAGCAGCAATAACGTTACCAGTCTCTTCTTTAAGCTGTCCACTGAGGGGTTAGCGGTCAACCCGGTTTGGAGAGTATTTTAAGCTTGAACAACCCGTCATTAGCAAAAATGTGCGCAAATCTTAGTTTTAGCTCTTTTAAGGTTTACCTCGAGGAGCGTGGCGGTGATGATTCAGTAAGATGCTCACGTTGGGATGGTTTAGCGTGCCTAATATGTTTTACGTTACTATCAGATCACCTCTAATTCTCAAGTAACTCACTGGAAATAATCCCAAGTTCTGGAGTCTATCTTTGTAAGTTTTATTCTTCAGCCCTATCACTAATTTCGTTGCTCGTCTCTGTATTCGATCCAAGAGACTTATGTCTCTTTCAAGGAGAGGGGATTGACAACGTTGTGAACGTCTAGGTGTGGACGCCCATATATTTTAAACAACTTTAAGAATAGTTCTGTAGTGATAGCACCAGGCTGTCTTCGAATTAAGTGAAGAAATGCATTTGACTTATGTGCGTCCTCTACATAGTTCGAACTGGAGTGTAGGCTTTCAATAGTTATTAAACGGAAATCGCCCTCTGAAAACACATTCGGACTTAAGTTGAGAGTGCTGTTTGTTCGCTTCATGTGGGGCAGAATATATGTAATGTAACATTTCGACTTCTTAGGTTTTAGAGCGTTTTCACCACTCATTCCTCAGTAGACGTTAGGTCCTTTTGAAGCTTAGTTGAATTCCAATTGACCTCTAGATCTTTGCGTTGTTTGAGTAGGTCAACGCCGCCGAGCTAAATTAGTCTAATAGATCGTTGATGCATATCAGGCAGAGAAGTGAACCTGAGACGATCTCCTGCGAAACTCCCGGTGTCAAGACTCGCCGACTCCCCTGAATGTTATTTACGCTGGTACGAAGTTTTCTATTCTCAAGGTAGTTTCTAAGCCAAGATATGAGTAGATCGGTGAAGATCATTCGCTCAAACTTCGCGATCAGGAATAGGTGGGGTAATTTGTCGAAGACTTCTGCGAAGTCACGAAACACTGTGCGCACTAGTATTTTCCTTCTATGCCCGAGTGTGTGATGAGCCTGAGGTACATTGTTTAGGACAGCATTCTGGATGATGTCTCTCACTGTTTGCCAGTGATCATTGTAGAATTTATTTCGCCGGCGGCTGTCCTAATCGCGTCCAATAGAAACACACCGGTACGATTCTCCTAGATCCACGTCCCAGCCAAATCAGAAAACCGAAAATTCTAGGAGAAAACCGTCTCTATTGTTATAAAAATGGAAATACAGAGGCTTACGATGTTTATGTTTCTTCCAGGACTAAATTACTCCGTAGAGTATCTATTACAATAGCTAGTAAGTGACACTAAGTCCAGCAGCCACCACGTCTATCCAAAAATGTGGCGGTAGCCATATTATATCAAATTTAAACAATATATGTACAATTCAGAAGCAAACACAAAAACTTCAATATAAGTACAAAATATGGAAAGAATAACAACATACAATGGTAAAATCTCAAATTGGAATCAAATAAAATACCAAAAATGTCAAGAGAAAAAGTCCATCAGGTCATGGCAAAAATATGTAAACATGGAGGGATTTTCCCAAAAAACAAAACATTCAAAAAGAATTCTACAATCATCTACTGTCAGCCTCCACCATTTCCGTGGGTATGGGTCATAAAGAAGATTCTCTCTCGTGCACGTGTAATTTTCCCTAATAAAGCAAAGGTAGAGCTCATTTTCGTCTTACCTCAGTGTTTCATTTATGACCATATTAAACAAGACTGTGGCATGGTCACTACTGCTGGTGTATGGACTTGAACATCCTCAATCAGGAGCTGATCATCTGTTAACAGCTTGTCCAAGTTTGATGATTTTCCATCCTCAGCCCGTCTATTGGCACTAGATACATCCTTAGTCATCTCGTAGCTTCCAACGGTTGCCCTTTGGTTGGCCTTAGTACCTGAGAAGAGCCAGCAAATCCCTCCAATCAAGTATTTCGTGCCGTTTGTACGGAAACAACACCAACATGATTATGTCACCACGGTTATTTGTGTGCCCTGTAGTCTTTCCTCTTTTAAATGTCTGTTAATATGTATAGCCACTCCTCCTCCTGTCTGCTGTAACCTATAGCTTCAGAAAAGTGTCATGCCTTGCGAGCTCACTTCATCAACTGCAATGTTAGAAGATAGCCATGTTCCAGTTGGGATTAAGATCTTCAGATCCATCTCAGGTCATATATTTCTGAATTTTAACTGCATAACCCTTAGTCCACTCACGTTGCTATAGAGACAGTTGGTGGTTTGTGGCAACAGATTGTGCGGCTCTGAAGCAACAGCCGTTGTCGGATCTTCAAACGAGTCGTTCAAAACGATTTGACCAGTTCTGTCTTAACTGGTTTCTGAAGGATTTTTGCCTGTGTATTGTGATCATTCGGCGAGACCATTATTTTTTCTTGCGCCGAAGGTTGGTGATCGAGGTCTACCGTCACTCGTGTGCACTTATTTTGGCCCCTCTATTGTTCTCTCACAGATATAGGTCCGCTTTCGCAACATCTTACTTGGCTAGAGAGATCATTTTGCTGCACCTCAGTTAGTTCTTCGGGATTTCTAAAGTCGGCATCTGTCAGACGTACTGATTTCTTGAGCGTGAAATATGACAAGCAAAGCGGCAGGGAAAGGCTCGTTGCCATGGTGGTTTAAAAGCCCAAGCTACGTGGAAGCCACCGCCTCTGTTACACGTTATTTGCGTGAGTTTTGTCGAAGCTACCACCGACCTTTTCGGGTACATCGGGAACTATCATTATGGTGTGCTCTCGGATGCCTTCTGATGTCCTGTCTGCTGCTCCTACTGACCATGGTTTGTCGTGCCTGAATAGCATCGAGAAATACAACTTAACAGAGGGTCTCGGAGATTTAGGGGGATATCTTTGGGGATTTGCGTCAAGTACAAGGGTACTCTCATCAAAAGGGGTTTCCCTTTTGCGACTTTCTGACTTTTAAAAAGACTGTATATTTGCTACTGATCATCCTGAGGATTGTACAGTACTTGTCCCGCTGTTCTTTATCAAAGGCAACCCTACCTTCGACACTGGAACAATAAATAAAATTGGCAAAATCAATATAACATATATAAATGTAACATCCCTGTCACTGATTTGCAAAATTTTGAGAGTTGTAGTGCTGCCGTTTCTTTTCTTTTACACTGACCCAATATCCAATCCAATATCTTTTTCACGAGCTGGTGTAAACCAATTCGATTTCTTCGAGCTCGATTCTCGTTCTTTCGGTACGGTTCCAGGTGTTCGGTAATGTCCAATGGATGGAGGTCTAGCCACTCGACTGTCTAATTCTAGTCAGTTGGCAGTTGGTTGTGAGTTTGTATGTCTCGGGATTTGAGTGAAACGTTTGTTTCAGGGCAGTAGGGTTTCTGGATACTAGCAGCCGTCACATTACCAAACCGGAGATCAGTTAGTTGCAATGTGGAGAGTAATAAGGGTAATAAGGATAAATTAAAATGATAATATGAATAAAATTTCAGAACTGAGTAATATATAGGTGAATTTAGTTTGTTAATTGGTAGTGAGGATTGTGAGAGAGGACCGAAGTGTAAGCAAGGGAGAGGAAACAGAGATAATAGGCGAGATAGATTAATTGAGTAATCTGAGGAGATGGCAATGGTAACAACTAGCAGGTCTCAAGATATGCATCAGGCACAGCTTGTCCAAGAGGGAGATGATAGTCCGTATGTGAGTACGTGATTATCAAGTCTCTTCTTAAAGCAGTCCACTGAGGGGGCTATGGTCACCTCAGCTGGGAGAGCATTCCAAGTTGCGACGACTCGCAATGAGAAAAAGTGTGCACGAATCTGAGTATTTGCTCTTTGATGTGCAATCTTTCGAGGATTGCCTCGAGGGGAGTGGTGGTGATGCATTGGTAAGATGCTCACATTGGGATAGTTTGGCGTATTTAATATGGTGTACGCCATAATCAGATCGCCTCTGATTCTCCTGTAGCTCAATGGAAATAATCTCAAGAGCTGGAGTCCATCGTCGTAGGGTTTATTTTTCAACACTATCACCCATTTGGTCGCTCGTCTTTGTACTCGATCCAAGAGATTTATGTCTCTTTTAAGCAGAGGGGGTGCGATGACGTTGTGAACCTCCAAGTGTGGGCGCGCATACATCTTAAACAAGGGTGATAGCAGCAAGCTGTCTTCGCATAAAGTGAAGAGTCTCATTTGCTTTGGCTGCATCCCCTACATAGTTTGGACTGGTGTGGAGGCTTTCTGTGGTTATTAAACCAAGATCGCGCTCTGAGGAGACATTAGGGAGCGGACTTCCATTGAGAGTATAGGTCGTTCGCGTCATGTGAGGCAGGAGATGCATGACGTGGAACTTCGGTTGGTTGAGTTTTAAACCGTTTTTTACTGCCCATTTCTCAATAGACGTAAGGTCCTTTTGAAGCTCAGTCGAATCCTCTTCGCTTCTAATAGACCTCCAGATCTTCTCAACATCTGCATAGATCAACGCCGGTTAGCTAACTAAGCCTAGCAGGTCGTTAATAAGTATCAGGAAGAGAAGTGGGCCTAGGATGGTCCCCTGTGAAACTCCAGATGTGGATACTCGCCGGCTCGCGTGGACTCTGTTTACCTTACTGCAAAACTTTCTATTCTCAAGGTAGTTTCTGAGCGAAGATAGGTGCGGGTCAGTGAAGCCCATTCCCACAACCTTTTCGATTAGGCGTGCGTGGGGTACTGTGTCAAAGGCTTTCGTAAAGTCGAAAAATATCACGTGCACCGGTATTTTACGGTCCAAGCAGGATGTCCAACTGTCTCATGCGATGAGAAGACTAGATGCACACGACCTGACTTTCCGAAACTCGTGCTGAGCTTCATGGAGTACTTTATTCTTATCCGTGTACTCCCTCATCTGTTCGTTCACTAGTCCTTCCATAACCTTTGATAATATTGGTAGTAGTGCGACTGGTCTGTAACAGGCTGGATCCTTTCTACCTCCTTCCTTGAAGATCGAGGAGAGAGTAGCTTGTTTCCAGTCGGCTGAGACTTGGTGTGACTCCAGTGAACGCCTGAACAGGTCACCCACTTCTCCGTAGTATTAATAAGTATGGTTGGTTCAGATTATAGCTTCCTTTTCACCGGTTTCATTAATTTAGTGGTGGATGAGTAAAGCTTACCTTTGGGTATTTGTAGGTAGATTTTCAGTTGAGCCCGTGGCTTTAATAATGCTAGCGTTTTGATGTTTCGGTGATTTTGACCTGTTAGCAGATATAACAGAAGCACGGACAGAGCTAACTAAGCATGAAACTGCAGTACTTCATAGGTGCTGTAGCGTCTCAGGGACTATGGACCCATGTAATGCAGAAGTTGAGTTCAAATCAGAGTCACTGATTTTGACTAGTCTCAAGCAGGCAATGCACTTATCCTTGTGCGGTTTCTTTATCGGTTCAGCCCAAGGGCACCCCTTTTGCCCATTCTTATTTTGCGTACTGGTATTTCTAGTAGCAAGAATCTGAAGAGTATAGATTTGGTTTCTATGTTGGGGACCTAGTGTAGGTGTTTGGGTCGAGTGATGCGACTTGTTCACAATGCTCCAAGGTACGCCATTAGGTGATGTTTTGAGCTTTTTCGGAAATCTGTCGATTAGTACTAAGATTTTCAACTCACAGTTATCATTATTCATACCTCTACTGGTTTTCCTAGTTGTTGTATCTCACCAGAATTCATCACTGTGGCGCAGATCATTTTCTTTGCTAGTGGCTCCTTGTGACATAGTAGGATGCAACTAGTCAATGATACCGATGTTACTTTTCCATGCTCAACCACTACTGCGACTCATGTTTGTAACCTAGCATTGGTTTCAATTTCTACCAAGAAATTCCATTACAAGCAGATTTGGACAATCAAAGTAAAAAATGACTCACTCTTTACTTCTTGAGCTACAGCGTTAAAAAAACAAATGCAAAAAGCATCAGACCGCTATGCCTTCATCGTAATATTCTGTAAAATCAACATTATTTCTAACAATTCTGTTCCTGTTAATCTTCTTTATTTATAAGATTATTTGCCAGATCTTCATCTTACTAGTGACTTCTCTCCATTAGCCTACATAAGTGCAGGTGTAGAGCTAGTGTTCTAATATAGAAAAAGAAATACCTGAGTAATCATGCCCTTTTTTTAAATAAATATTGTCTGCTGAGTTATGACTCAGCTTTAAACACAAATACTTTCTGTTCTTCTCGTCACCGTTTTCTGTTTAGTTCCCTTTTTCAAAATTTCGTCACACTCCTTAAATATGAGCCCTGGTAATTGCCGAAGACTTGGTCATTTTATCATCTAACGAGGCTGAACAAGATCTTTACACATTTACCCCATCCGTTCTTCTTATATGAAGACCTCGATTCAGCGTGCATTAGTTTTGCCCTTTGTGACATGTTGTTATTTGAGAATAAATTATTATTATTGTTATAATGTAGGAAGTGGTAGCAACCGTCTTACTTAGCATGATACCAGAGAGATTAAGGGACAAAAGAACAAGATAATAGGAAAGTGAAGATAGGCAAGTTAGGAGTTTTGGAAGGAGGAAAATATTAATATTAAACTTAATAATGAAAAACTAAGACCTGAAAGTCACAAAAAATTGCAAATTAACCTTTGACCGTCCAAGCAAGCAACTTCGCGTGGATCGAGTAACCTTTTCACAAGCCCTGTCTTTGCGAGTGAATGAATGTGTGTATGTTGCCTGAGCAACTAGTAAAAGGGCAGTTGACTGAGGCAGCTAGAGCTATGGCACTGTGGTTGTGACATGAAAATGACCCCGTTTGTCCAAACTAGTAATCAGATTGTCTATCAAAGAATGAAGATAACTTTTATATCTTCGGAGATGATTAAATATCCCAATCTGCTGTCCAAAACTGAACGATTTTTTAAAAATGATAATTAGTCGTTGAGGGCACAGCAAGTTCGAAGCAGGCGCGTGACTGTCTTAGGTTAGTGAAATAAGAACTGAATCTCAGATCAGTGTAGACCATACTGACCAGTCACCTGAAACACCATAAGCTACTGCCTAAGTAGGAACCGAAGAAAACTTTCGGACGCATTACCGATTTCGTTATTTTTGTGAGAAGTAAAAAACTAAGGGAGACCACAAAAAAAGGGACTCAAAAATGTTGTTAGTTTAAATGCAACAACGATATGTGCTTACTGTCAAGGAAGGGTGCCGAAGTGTGTAATTGATTGTCGACCTGCACCATCATTCTCAATAATTTTACTGTGTTTGGGATAGATTTTCTTTACTCGAATTTTGAACCAGTCTGTTTAAAATTTTGGTGCTGAATATTTTCGTATCTACTTTTTTGGTTTGGCTTTCCTAAGATTTACCGGTGGAAGCCCTACAAAGTGAAGGTCCATCATAAAATTTGCTATAATTGTACTCAAAATGATACGTTTGATCGATCGCTCGCAGTTTGCATAAAGGCGTGTGGTGCCAGAATTAGAATTTCATTTGGTTGTTGTTTAGGTTTTCGCAAATCAACTGACCCTTCTTCAAGGAAACACCATAGCGAAATTTGGAAATACCATTTGAAATCAGAGACTCGATATGTAATTGCAACCTTCGTGTTTTCTGGAATTAACTCAACTGTAATAATGTAGTACAATGTGTTTATCATAAACCACCTATGCCCATGGTTCCTTTATGCGAATATGTACTTCAAAAAAATACACCCATTTAACTAACCAGGGTTCTGTGAACAGTAAAGCCAACAGAATTTACGCTCAATGGTACTTTGGGCACAGAAACAGCTTACGTGTGTGATGGAGGTTCTCAGGCAGCCTGGAAGTAGGAATACACACTCCCTGTCCATCATACTTCTAATTTCTAAGGTTCCCGTTTGTTAGTTGTAAGCTTTAGAAGTACAAATCATTTAAAAGCACTTTGTCAAGCCCATTACTATATGAAGAATGATCGACACATCCATTTTGAGTAATGTTAAGATGAAGGCATGGTAACTAAACTAGATACATCTCACAATCACGAAACCTCGGCGGACCACCTGTTGTACATGGTACCGCCAACACTCTCACGCTTACGCATTTAGCCACGAATAGAAAACTGATGTAGCATGGTGCCTACAGATAGAAGTCCTACTTTGTATTACAATAAGCGATATGTCAAGGCCAATTGTAGTTTGGGAACAAATGAACATGTTAGCAATGCTACTTGAGAGTTATAGTAAGGAAAACGTCAAAGATGAAAAATCTACATAATGTCCCGATCGGTGCCGAAAGAACGGGAACCGAACACATATCAACCGACTGGCTCATATTATCTCGTGAAAAATATATTGCATATAACTGAGAAGTGATAGAATGAAACTATCTCATCAAACTATATCGTATAGACATAGAAACGTATTTTGAAAGTAGGATGTATCTTTTTACAGGTTTTGTTCACTAGGATTAAAAGCCTTTTTGACAGTTTTGTCTTAACTTATTAAAACTAAATAACTATTGTGGGTGTGTTTTATCAGGCTAACTATTTTAGCTGAGAGGTGAGGTAAATTGATCTGTTAAGGAGATGAGGAACAAGCGTGTCCATAAGTAATGACATTTATAAATAACTAGTTAAACTCTTACCAATGTAGAGACGATCTAACTTTCAAAGCGCATCACATTGCAAGCTTCATCGAAGGTGAGGAAAGGCTCTCACCGAGCAGTGTTGTTCATCACATAAACTTATTACATGGGGGAGGTCGTATTGATGAGACACCATGTAAGGTTATACTGGATAAAAAGGGAATTTTAATTGAACTGAAATTTTCGAAGGTAAATCTATATGCCTTGTAATAACATATATTCAAGGAAGTCGTGGAGTTTTTTGAGTGGTCTTCTATAAGTGACCAAGCTGCGATATTTAAACGCTCAGAAGACTTTCAGTATGGCTACCTCATCTTATTTCGATGCTCACAGTACAATTCAGAGCTCAGGCATGAGGAATCTGAGGTTCATGTCTTCAGTTGTGAAACGAAAGAAGATGCTAAACTACTAGTAGATTCCATATATAATCAGAAAAGAGCAGTCCTGTAAGATACCGTTCAAACTGATTTTATATTATAGAGGACTGAACTCAAATGGTGACAGCATGAAAAGTCCTGAACTCAGTTTGCGGCGAGGTAAATCAGAAGAAGTGAGTTTATTTTTACTGAATATGCTTCAGAATATTTTTGCATTTAACAAACGCGTCCGTCTTTTTGGTAACGGGTGACTTCAGACATTGTCTGTACAATAGACCACGATAAATTTTGAATTTTGTATTCTCTGGTTTCGACTTTAGCAGTATATTCTCAAAACACATCCTAAACAAATAGAGCTAGCTTCACGAAGTCATGTTTAGTAATAATATACTGGTTTAGCATGCTAGCTGAATACTCTGTACATGGTTTTTGATACACCAAACAAAACTTAATATTTTTATACATACTTCTTGAACTTCTTCTGGTCAACTTAAATGATAGATCGCAGCTTCACTCCATTTATTTTACATTATCTTAGTCAAAGTATTTTTAAAATGGATTTGACAAAAATTGACTAGTATTACAATATGAGCATTCGGAAACGTAGTTTCATACCTGCCTGAGGGGATAATCAGACTGAATTCAAAACTGTCACATTTTTTTTAAGAAAATAGTCTGAATAATTAAATTTGAGGATTTCAGAGGAGAGCACATTTAAATAACCTTTACTTTCATATAATACTATTAAAATGACAGCATCATCACACGTAAATAAAATAAATCCATTTTTTGACCTACTGTAAGCTGTAAACAGTACGGAGTCACTAGAACGATAAACATAATTAAATGCAATCGGTTATTTCCAAAGAAAAGTTATTATACTTAAGGGAAAACAACCATATGAGAAGCTTATATACTTGCTTCTGACCATTTACGCTCATAAAAAATGGGAACTTTCAATAAGACATCGAGTGGTCGTTTTTGTTGTAGGCTGAATTGACTTTATGTTTGTGACGTTTATTTAAATGGTAAAGTAACCGAAGGTCATAAACTGAATAGAGCTATAAAACTTATTATTATGTAGCATTTTCAGCTCTTACTTCTCCTATTGTACTGAATACGTTTTGATCTTGTTCCTGTAGTATAATTTCTCGTCTTTTCTTGCTCAATGATGTCAATCCCTGGTTATTCTCAGGTTCGTTGTTTTAAGATTAATTAGAATAATTAGTAGTTCATATGTTTACATTTCAATTAGTTTGAAATCTCAAACCTCCAATCTAGTCTTATCATCAAATAATTCTTAGATTTGTGACTGTCGACTTACTGCTTCAGATTTTCTGATCTCTGGTTTATTGTCTACTATTTTTACCATGGTTTTTCATAGACAGGTTTAAGGTTTCCTTTTATTTAACAGGCAAATAAAGCAAGTTGGTTTTATATTGCATTTATTTTTTTTCACCATGTCTAAACATTGTTTTATTATTCATATGTAGATGATTTATCAGGTTTACAATTCCTCGTACTACATATACGATATCAAGATCCTTTATTGCAACTAAATGATGTAAAAATTGATTGTGCATATTCTGTTATCCCTTATCATCATTTAAACAGCACTGTCAGTGATTATAATAATAAGAATAATATTAACAAAATGCTGAACATTGACTTTGGAAGATTTAAATTACATATGGAAGTTGTCAAAAATTTTTGTGAGACACTAACACTTTTACTTTCCATGACTACATGATTCCCTACCCTTCATAAGAAACCAGTAGTGATATATATACACTTGTTCATCCATTTGATCTCTTCAATTTTGAGAACTCTCGTGAATAAACAATACTCTGAAACGCGTAACACTTCGAACATAAAGATATATCCGCAGAATCTCTACTCAACGGATTCTTCAAAATCGTTTCTTGTGAAAAAATATTTTGACATCATGATGAATTGATATTAAATAAATAGCATCTGAATCCTGAAACAAAAACTCAATGTTTGATTGTTTCTTCTCAGTTAGAAGTTTTCACACTTCACAGTTTTTCACCTTATCTTGTTTAGCGGGTGTTTAATAGTTGTCCGAAATCTATATTTTTTCATGTTGATTGTCTGTGCTTTAGGATCCAATAGAATTTGTTTCATATTTCATTTATACAAGTAGCTTTTTGTTAACTGATATTTCGACAATCAAGATGTTCTTTGCAATGTCGATAAAGTATTTTCAAAAATAATAACCTAGTAATTAACTATTTCGAAAGTTTTGAATAGAAGGTAAAGTTTTACGTGGCAATCACTGGAGTACCCTTCAGTTATTTTTGAGTTTACAACTTAATTATTTCATGAATTTATAAAGTATGCAGCTTTTGACAAATTAATTGTTTGGTTATCTTGTGATAAGTTAAAGATAGAAATATACATTTATCCAAAAATAAGCATCCACTAAAAATGTCCTTTAAAAGTGAGCTTGAAATAATTCACATAGTGTACATATATCAAAACTATAAAATCTTATCGATACTACAGATTACGATGACTTACATCATCATACAATACTTATTGAGCTCTAAAAATGTATTTGTCACTACTAAAATAACTTATCGATGACTTGTTTAATTGCAGTGTTGGACAATTTGGGTTTGAACCATAAATAAGATGAGTCCTCGCAGTCTTCCAGCCGTGTGTTTTTGGATGAATGTGGGGTATCTAACACCAAACACGCTTAACTTTAACTTGATAACACTGCCTTTTTCGGCTAAATCGTACTCCCTAACAAACGAAACGTGATTATCATTGGTGATTGTCAACTGGTTAACAGTCGTTTTTAGTAATGCATTTTTCAGAAATTTAGTTTAGCGATATACAATAGTCGTAACCACCGCTTTTATAAACTTATTTCCTTTCTAGTACAAGAATAATGGAAACGCCTTTTTCAGTGCGTACGTAACTTTACCGGGTTTTTTATTCTGTTTTCAGAATGATGGTGAATAACTGAAGGTTAGGCATAAATTTCAAACTTCTTGAACGATGTAAAGGATGGGGATATCTCCAAAAGAATAAACGATCCCCTAGCCACATCTCATAGAGTTTTTTCATTAAATAGATGCAGTGACAAAGTCTGTATGCCACATTAATAGTTGACCCTGAAGATGTTATTTAGATCCTGTGCAGTGAATAACTCAAAGCACATTTTTACTAATGTCAAAAGGCCTGACGGCCCCCAATGTTTAGTATTTCTTTGGTACTAGAATTTCAATCTTGATTGTCAGCACAAAACGTCATAATAATCAGTGAATATTAAAATGTAATTTGGCCATCTATCTAACATTTTTTAGAGAAAACCTCAGTTGAAATCGTGAATAAAATCATTAAAAATCTATAATCTCCATAAAATCTTATGTACTAATAACAATCCCCAATCGCTGCCACATTAGGACTACTATCTCGCACACAGACTATTCCTATTATGTGAAAACTCTCCAACTCTACAATGATTGACTAATACATTATTGATCATAAATTACCAAGAATAATTCTTTTGAATCTATTTTCGCGAAATTTCTCATCATCGTTACCAATGTCGATCAATTTCTGATGAAAGAAAATAGCAAACTGTAGTATTCTGCTCTTTGAATTTAAAGGTCATAATTTCTCAGTGTATACAGAGTTTTCGTATTTGAATGTTAATCAAGCCAATCAGCTATTAAGTTTGATTGATAGTAAATTACAGAAATAAGAAAACATAATATCATTACTGAAACATTTCAAACTAACAGTCATCACTCAGCTGCTGAACATTTTACACTTTATTTACTTTTCTACGTATTGAAAACAAAATACTGATAATTTACTATTCCAGTATTACCAAGATGAAAATATCGCTACAATAATTTCAACTTTCGGTGTTTTTGTTATCAAAAATCAGTTCTGACATCGTTATTTCTGCAATACATTCCTGTGGAATTATTTAATAAGATTATTTGTAACATAAATTTTATTTGTGTATATATTTTCATGAATGTCCATTTATACTACATTCACTAGCATACGAATTGTTTATGATACTGTCTAACGTTTTTTTACAATAGAAAACATTAAACACTGTACCAGAACTATAGAAATATAGTTACCTGTATAATTTTATAAGAAGTCTATCTTTATGATTATACAAATTATTACATAAATGTCTACCGTAGTCAAGACCAACAATTTTCCCCACATAATAGCACTCACTGGTTATTATGGTCGTGGTTAAAAATCAACTTGAAAAAAACAAGGTTTATTGATAAACAATATCTGTTCAACAAAATGCCGGGTATTCTGCCAGTAGAAATAACGGCCTTATGAATGCGATGGTTTTATGAAGAAGGTAGTAATCTGTAAACCCCTCTCTGTCGTTTGGAACAATGTGATCAAGTTTCTTGAGTGCTACATCATTTCCCTGAATGGTTTTAACTAAATGTTAGAGTTTTTTGCGGTTTCTTTTCACTACCCGATATCATATACACTCGCAATTGGATATCAGTATTTATGTAAAGTAGCTTGGTTTATCATGATAGAATGATCCATTCAATTCCAATTTCACAAATACGAAAAAAGCATAACCAAATCGACAGAGTAATTTTATACAACCATTGCATAAACTTAGTGATAAATGCAGTCATACAGTTGAACACTTCATGCCAACCGGGATATTCACATCACCATTAGTAAATATAATTCTAGAACAAGGAGATTGACAACCGATTCTTTGTTCTCATTTACAAAGTCGCCCTAATTTGACTCTATAAAAATTATGGGTATTCAGTCCATTACACTCTACTATGTAACCAAAAAACAAAAAGTGAGTTAATCAGAATCTTAGGTTGCAAAGACTACTGCTTTATAAGTGTTGTTCTTTTATGCTAAAACTGATTGGTTAGTTTCTCAGGTTTCAAAAAACGAAAACTTGTACATACTTGAGTTGAATTTAATCTTCTCAATGTTTTCGAACAAGCCTTCGTTTTATCATTGTATTGAATGTATTCGTGTATGTAAACTTTACTTGTTATGTAGTGTATAAATTTCTGATTTCCAGAAACCTTTGACCAAAGTCAATATAGTCTCAGAAGTATTCTTTTGCACTCTGACTGAAAATAACATCATGTATATTTACATTTTTTCGTTCAATCTTTTTGTTTTCGTGATAAATGTAATACGATGTTGAGAAAATAATTCCAATTAATGGGCCAATAAGTACTTGCAATTATTCACTAGTTAGCTCTTAGTAATTTTTTCAGAAGATATACAAAACGTATGGTATATCTTTTGAATAATTATAAGTTGATTACTTTTTGTTCCATTTCGTCTTAATTCTGTAAACGGTGATTTACAACCACTCATTAATTGCCTACTTATCACTAGTACATCTAATAAATAAACAAGTGACGATTTTTAGTGAGCTTTTTCAATGAACGTTTAGAATGTTACTTTAAATTAACAAGCTTTAAAATGTTTATTAGTGCCTTCATACTTTAAATTTATTTTTTACCTTTCTCATAAATGTCTAGAAGACAATTAATCTCCATATAAGCTATATATTATAATTTTAATCAAACTTATAGATCGCTATGCTATCCTATTGTGATGGTTAAAATTTACGAACAATATATGTTTTTTCAGCTGCCTATTTTTAAATCATCATAAATACGATTGATTGTACACCTTGAATAAATGAAATCATAGATTAGAAAAACACTCACTACATTGAACTATCATTCAGATTTTCTTCATTAGAACAATAGAATTAATATCATTTTTCAAAATACTTTTGATTTACTTAGCATTGAATAATTTTTATGCATGAAATTCATTTCTTGATCACCTGAAGACAACAAAAAATTATTATTATTTTCTTTTTTTTGAAGAAAATCAACACTACTGGATATGATTGTGGACGAAATTTTTATATGCTTAACCAATGTATAGATGATATAGAGAACTTTGAAAATCGTCTAGAGAAAGCTATCAAACGAATGTCGAATAACAATAGAGATAGTTCAGGTTAGTTTTACATGTTTGTTTTTTTTTGGTTTAAATACAGCGTGTATCTTATGACCGTTGAGATAAATGATAAGCGTTTTGCTTTTCTGACAAAACTTTCTTTATTAAAAATGCAACGTTTCTGATGTTAATAACTCAGTCTATTTCATCATCACACTCAAAGTAAACATAAACGACAGTCATCAATAAAACGAAACGATTTACAGTTAAATTTGTAAAATTGCAATATAATTGGATTGTTTAATTGTTCTGAGCACGACTAGAGGAAAAGAAATTCATTCTATCAAACTAATTCTCATCAAATTTTTAAACATCTTAGAATCAATGCAGTAAGTGAAACTTACACTCTAATCAATGATTTATTTCAATAATTTCTGTGAAATTAACGGTTCAAAATATTCAACTTCTGAATGCAAAATTAAAATTTTAATAAAATCAAAAACATTATTTCTTAAAATTGATACCAGAACGGATTCTTGAAAGAGGTCAGTCACATTAATAACTAATGACTGAGAAATTATGTAGTAGTAGCAAAAAGGGAGACTAAAAGTTTAAGCGAGAAGTTCAATCCGAATTTGTAAACTAATAAAAATAACACTACTGACCAGATAAACCTTTCAGGGATTACTTTCTTTGTATTCTCTTTTTTTGGTTTAGTGATTTAACATTGCATATGTTTAGTATTGCTTTTCGAGTTATGACAATTAATCACCTAACAAAACTCTATTAGTCATTACTATGTTTTGGATTTTTAGAAATTTTATCCGTTGGACTAAATTAATGTAAACAATTGATGAAATATTTTTCATACTATTGATAAATATAAACATCAGTCAATAAATGTTGGCATTGAATAAAATTTCTAATGCTGTAAATAAAATACCTATTAATATTTGGTACTGTTAATATTTTTTCAACAACTAACAACTATTTCAAGTTAGTTTGTTTATTTACAAATTCTAGACGGATTTCGGACATTTTTTTTCTTATTATCCTTCTCATTCTTTATTAATTTCAATCATATTTTAGTACAGGAAAAAAGCAAACATGCCTAGTTATCTTTTTACTTCCTAAGTGGAATTAATTCTTCAATTTTAATATCAGCCTCAGAATTTGTTTTGCATGATATTAGAATCTTGCATATATGACATTTATAATTACGTTTGAATCAATAAGGAAATGTTCCCGATAATGATTATATCAGTATATTTTCTTTAACTCCCTAGCTCTAATCATCTCTTTGCAATGACTGAGTAAATGGTTTATCGAGAACTGGATTACTTACATGATCGTTTTAGATATTCTATCTCGTTTGTCGCCCATTAGGCTGTCCGTATATTATGATACTGGTTTTCCATATTCATTATTCTTCATTCATCAAAAACAAGGTCGAAAATTGTATTCCGAATATTTCTGTGTCAGTTCGAACTATTTGCTTTCATTTAAGCAGATAAGCTTTTCACGAAATCTCACTGAAGTTTCACCTGAATAAGTCTTACTCGGTCATGAATGTTTAAGCCAACAGACTGTCAGCAAAAAGAATGAAGTTATATACTTATTAAGGCCTGCATGTTATACTACATGCCTTGATTAAACTCTGTACCCCTCTCTTGCAAATACTAGACTTATTGAAGAAAAATATCTTTCATAAAATATTATAAGATTGTCACTTCTACCATTCACGATTTCTGAAGAATATTTGTAAATATCCTTGTTAACTTCATATTACATCATAATCATAAGAACCAAAATATGTTCTGTTTATAAAAACATCTTTTTGAGATCAGTGCTGAGATTTTTTTAATAGGATTAAGAAATCCTATAGTTGTATTCAAATCCGCTGTTAAATTCACGAATGATATGTATATATATGTATAAGCCAAAAATTTGAATATTTATACTACTAGTAAAATATAAGCTTTATATTAGGAAAACGGTAAATACAAAACTGTTGAGTCTAAATAAATAATTTTTCTGTGTAAAAGTTAACTAAAAGTATAATATTCTAGTTTTCATTACATAGAAATCACTCAAAGTCTGTAAATATTTCTAAGTTCATCAGTAAACTGAATGAAATCCAATGTTTTTCATCGGACACAAAATTCCACTAACCACATTTATTGAATAAATTTACAACATTGGAAAGTTGCTTTTATTTATCATGCCTGACTAATAACAATGATAATAATAATAATAATAACAAAAGAGAAATTCATCTTAATGGATTTCGCTTGTCAATCTGATAAGATAATAAAATGCTTTTTCAATAGACAAAATGAAACATTCTATGATACATTTCTAAGTGTATTGATTAGTTGAAGAAAGAAAAATATTACAATTAGTCATGCTAATTTTCATTGTTTCCCTAATGTTTTACATTATATTTTATTATCATTATGAATCGTTAAAATTTATACAGATCACATGATTTAAATTGTTTTACTGTGTAGAATTACGTGATGAGATAATGCTAGCCACTAAAACAGCTAATATATGAAAGCCTGTTTCATCATTAAAATATTATGACTACATTGTATATTGTGATATTACCAGTACACCCAGCAACATACTGTGCAGTTGAAATAAATGATTAAAAAAAGACAACTTTATTTCCATTTTTCTATTTACTGTCATTGCAGTCTAAACATGTGAATCGGTCGTAGTATTTTCTGTTTTGCCTTAATCATCCGTCTACCATCATTTATTTTCACTTTTATCATAATTATTGGAGATACTGCGTTTTTAGCTGATTGTATTTGGTAAAAAGCCGATTTTTAATAATTTATGAATAGATATTGAACTTAATGTACAATATAGATTATACTAATAATTATTAGTTCACATTCTTCAAATGTGAACAAATAAATAGTTCTGAGACAATGGTAATATAGCCACCAAAAAATAAGCATCATTCACTCTTTGGAACAAAAGCTTCCACTTTCTGATCATAAATTCCACTACAAATAACCAAGTATTATTTTACGAAAAAAACTCAAGTGAATAGCACAGTGGTTTTATCATTGATGAAAAGCTTATTCTAGCCTGCAACCAAACAGCTTCAATATTTTGTGTTGTGACCTGAGGTTATTTAGTAAATTATCTTCACATACATTTAGTAGTTAATAATGCCAGTTACACTTTATAAGAGATATATTTACGCTAACATTAGTGTTTAAATTTTCCTCCAGCTTAATGTCAAGGATCTTTATGACACTCTGAATTAACTTATGAACTAGAGTTTTAAGGAGGTATGATTATAGTGCAAAACAATAATTATATAGCTAAATGATCCTAGATCTTAAGTTTTTAAAATAAGATGAAATTCTTCAGTTAATTTCTAGTGTAATTGACGGTTGTATTGTTTTTGATATAATGAATCATTCGATATGGCATGGTGAAGCTATTCTGTGGACTCGCAGTTCAGATGTTGTATATGGTATCACTAAATATATCTGTTTGTCGGTTTATCTCTATTCCCTTCATTCTAATGATATTGTGCATTGATGTTGTGCACTGATATTGTGGCATTTCGATCCTGTCTAATGACAGTTTATTGTATGAATAAATGTGATATTAATGTGTCCTCATGTCATTTTACTGTTGTTTGATCAGTACTATAACCTAAGCCATACATATAGTCGGTAACTTCACTTTTTTGAGATGTTACTCACTAACAGCTTTTCAACTCAGCGAACATCAAACTAAAATAAAAGAACGAATACTGCATTTTTTACATTCCTGCTACACATAAAACATACTCATATACAAGATATTTTCATTGGTGTTTAAGCTCATTTTGTTTAGATTCTAAACTTCATTATTAGATTGGCTATTTTTATACATCGGTCACCTTGTAACTAATCCACATGATTCTATCCATATGACAGTCATTCATTTAAAATAAATTTTCTCCTTAAGATGACATCATTTAGTAAAGCACTTTAGAATAGGTAACACCAGGTAACTGTTTTGCCTCCGTTTTAAACACCCCGGTAGTAAATACCCACAACCTCACATGACGTAAAACTCAAACCTACATATCTAGCAGTAGGTAAAACAACATAAAACTATATGAATCATTAATCCACATTTCAAAAATCACTCAGTTCCCAGTATAATACTTTTTTTAATTTTATATCCTTCATACTTTTATTCACATTGCTGAACTTGACCGGTCTTAGATTTGATCTATATTGGGGTCTTAGTTGTCGATTAACTAGGACTGTCTCATAATGATGACAAAACAAATGCTGTTTGATCTGCAATTACCTTCTAGCTGATATCACTGTAACATCAACCCTGAAATGCAGATACATACACCTAACGAGTCCCAAATACGGTGACATTCTTCCTGGATTCCACTGCTAACCATTATCCTTCTCTCCTGAAAATCCAATATCTCTAAAAATTATGATTAAATTGGTGGTGGATGATTAAGCGAAAACAGCAAATACTTCGACCGATCTACATGTTTAAATCGCATCGATGGTAAATAGAAGAGATCAGATGAAGTTGGCTTTTTGTAATCATTTATATAAACTGGACAGTATGTTGTAAGGTGTTCTGGTCATGTTAAAGTACACAATTATTTTTCGTTTACAATTTTTAACGCCAAAAATGAAACAAACAAACTTACAGTGGGATTCGATGGCAATTCAGTTGAATTATTGAACGCTTTTCTTTAGATTGTGAATTTCTTGAAAATTCATTTATTATCAACTAATAATAATTTAATTATGGAAGTGTTATTGTTTCCAATGAAATCGAATCAGTCGTATTATCACTATTTCATACATAAATTATGATTCAATGAAATTTTAAGAAAATTTAAATAAAATTCTTATTCATGAAAAAGAAATTCTAAATGTTACACATGATTTTATGATAGTTGAAACGAGAAGTGTATAGTTTTTGAATATCATGGTTTTCAGTGAAGCTTTATTTTCTAATCCCTAACATGATATTGTTCATAATAACCGAAATCCAACCAATTATATGTTCAAAGCCAACTTACTGGTTTTTTTTAATGTTATCTTCATGGTGTTTGATGATTGTGACTGATCAAACCTAAGAGGGGAATACCTTTCATCAAACAAATTATTCTAGTCCACTAAGTTGAATAAATGAAAACAGCAAACATACATACATTTAACTAGATGTTTATAGCTATTTTAATATATTTATCATCACGTGATGTAGAGAAACAGTAATCACTGTATAAACCAAAGTAGTCACTACTTGGCATCCGATGATTTACCATAGAGGCGAATATATCGACCACTGAGTTAAATAATGTTGATTATTTTGTCAAAAAAATGTATATGCGCACCGATCAATACATATCACTTTATGTGATTAACAAAAGCAATAAATTATTTGGTCTAAAAAGTATGGTGAATTATCACACAAAGAGAAATGTAGCTCTAAGAGAACAGCTTTTATTATTTATATTTATATGTATATACATACATGCATATAACTCATTCTATCACATTGGAATATGTAAATATTTTTAATCAGAAAAAAATTATTTTAGTCTGCATAACATTCGACTGAGAAAAATCATATTAAAGCGAGAAAGAGAAAGTTATTGATGATCATGACTATGGAAGAGTAATACCTTTTACATTGAAACCTGAAGATTGCTTTGTACAAGTATCAATGTTGATAAATGACCAACTGCTGATGAGTAGAAAGCTATGAATATGAAGAGTTTGAGATTTATAATCAAAAAGTTTATTTCACATAATTCTATTGTCAAATGGTATGTAGTTCACATGACTTAAATTACGCTGGCCTTTTTTGATTCAATAAATATATTCCACAGTTGATTTATGATTTATTTAAATTGAAGTAAATTTTTGTTTTTAATGCACCATGACAAATTGCTTTTTTTCTTTAAGTTGTGGAATTTAAATATTGATCTAATTTTAAAAACAGTATTATTCTTAATTGTAAATAAAAATAAGGAGAATGTAAAAACGAATATTTCTGCGAAACAAAAAAAAATTAATGCAATAATTCAATTCGATATCATCAAAGCTTAATACAATATAGTAAGAGGAAAATGTAAAAAAAACTAAGATATTTTAAATCATAATAACGTAAGAAACCATGGAATATATATGTATAATTATGAGACAATAAACTTGAATTTCGTCTTGCATCTAACTCACATGTACTCATTTTCTACAATAACAATTGAGATGTTCAACCTATTTTATGACCTTAATAAAAAATCTAGTATTGTGATCGCTTGGATACTTTTTTTGCTCATTATTACCTATCTAGCTGATAGTACTATTTTTACATAAACATTAGACACTGCAATCTAATCAACTTCGAAACTTCAAAAATATAATCGTTTTGTGTATATGTTTAATGCGTATCACACCATAAAGATAGATTTTTTAACAAATAAGGCAATGAAAACAAGTGCTTACACCTTGAGATAGCATACACGTTGCTACTAAGAATGTAATATTGATTTTTATCTATGAAAGCATGAATTACTGTTTATTCAGTAAACTGCATTTTGTGCAAATAGATTTCACGTTTTCCAACATTCTCAGCTATTATCAAACAATCTTCATTTAAAATTATAAATCACTACAATTAAATTCATTCTTAGATTCTTTTATTATAACATTTTGATCTATCTGTATATATCCAATTCTTTTATTCTATAAAGATAAATAAGTAAACTTAATGTTAAGCATTCATGAATATCATAATTTGCCAAAAAGAAAAAAATTGAATCATAAATAAATTTAAACAGTGCAAATACCACAATGTTTCGCATCAGTTATACACGACCGAAAATTACAATTGTCAACATAACTCAACACAACTATGTGATTTGATTTTTAAAGTTTGGATTGGTGTCCAAAATGTAACCGAAATAATAATAATAACAGAGATAGGAAGTTTATGAATAAGCATTTTTAAGATCGATTTATATTTATAACTTTGAAAGTAGCAATGTATTGTAGAAGAAATGATGTCATAGTTGCCAGTAATCACAATCATGACTAAAAGAGGTTACGTGAGGATTATGACATTAATAGATGGTTGGACAATCGCTGAGTATGATAAAATATGTGAAGATCACTAAGATTAAGAGAATACCAGAAGATGAAATAAGGAATAAAAAGAAGTTGGCAAACGGATCAGAAAAAGGCTTTTAAAAAGTGGAAGTTATTAGGGAAGGGCTAATCACACTTTTCTTCTGTATGCTAAGGTTCGGTCACATGCTCCTGATAGTTACTGCTCTACAAACCGAAATAAGATTGATGCTTTTTGTCCATTAATTATTTTTAATGCATTGCTTACATTCACTTTGTGTTCAGTATCCAGAAGGTGTCTGGCAGTTGCACCTGTTCCTAGGAATGTGTTCAGAATATCTATTGGATATCTTTCTCTCAGTCCTTTGTATATACTTGCTACAGCAGGTATCTATGAATTCATAGATGCGACTGATGGTTGGACAAGCTCAGTATGATAAAATATGTGAAGATCACTAAGATCATGTGAATACCAGAAGATGAAATAAGAAGTAAAAAGAAGTTGGCAAATGGATCAGAAAAAGGCTTTTAGAAAATGGCAGTTATTAGGTCGACATTCAATCATAGATGCGACAGACGTCGGAAAGGTATTAGTTCACCTTTGATTGGTATAAGAAACATTTAGCGTCGTATAGTTCGTCCTACTGAGCAGCAGAGAAGCTTCATTTTAACGCTGTCTTGATTCTTCCATCAATTCTCCTTGAAATCTCATCCCCCTTGAACGAAATATAGATGAACATAGGCTTTTTTCAACGACGGGTTGTTTACAATTCTATGGGTGTTCTGTTCCATATTTTGCAATAAGTTCCTTCTAGTATCCATCGTTTTAAGTTTATTTCCTACAATATCCAACTCCTCGTTTATTTTACCGTTCGAACATAACACTCTAGCTCTACTGAAGATCGTTTTAACCGAACACTATTGGTACTTGATAGGTTAAAAGCTTTTCGAATTCAACTACTGTTCTGTCTATGTTTTTTCTACATATACTTTCCTGAAGATTCCCATAACTTTTCCTTCTTACATTAAAATTTAAAAGTTGACTTGATTATCTTTTTCATGTCCTATTATTGAATGTATACTACCAATCCTAAATCTTACAGTCAGATGAACTATCTATACAATGGTCTATATGGTTTTAAATAATTTTATGATTGATGTCAGTTTGTGATCAAAACTATCTTCGAAAGAGTACTTACTGGTTGTTTTATAGTATGTGTTTGTATGTTGTAACTAGACACATTTTTTATACTGATTCATTTATTTCACTTGCCTAGTGAATTCAGACTAAATTATTCAATCGTAATCAAACTGAACAACTGTTTAACTAACACTGGTTTACGTATTTATTACAAACTGCATACTGATTTCCTGTCGTTCTGTTACATTATAGAAATATTATAATTTGAAGTATGAACCACATTACTTGAATATTTTGCAAAACTTTAACTTAATAATACTTTACAAATTTATTAGAAAGAGTTAAGACTCATTAGTTATCAACTTTGTAAAAGTAATTCGTAATAACAGAATTATATGTGAACTATTATGTAAGTAATCGAATACTGACATGCAATTATTTTAAGGTATGAAAAAAAAATTAAAAACTGATCCTGAAGATAAATGAACCTGAACCACCCAGTTGAAAACTGTGTGGTTATTTATTTGTTTATTTATCAATACAGATAAAAAGGTTTTTAATACATCAATTTTGTAACAGGTTTACTACTTTCATCGGTAAAAAAAAAGAACGAAAAAAAACAACCCCCATTAACTTAACGAATAAAAACAATTTTAATATTATTGTGCTTTCAGTTAAAACATATTTCTCTTTTATCAACAAGTTATGATAGTTTAAATGTAAATGGATGGTAACATTTTATAATAGTTAAGTAAAAATTCATTAGTATAACAATTTCATCTGAAAATAACACAAAGATTAATAATATTTTTTTTGCTTCAAATCGATCACGTACTGATAACTCTCCTCTGTACTCATATTTTATAACTTGATTATGATTACTAGAAATGTCTAAATGTTTGTGATAATTATCATCAATTTGATGATGAGGCTGTTGACAAATTTTCAAATGGTGTTTCGACCTCTGAGTAGAATAATTTAATTGTGAAACTTTCATTATGCTAATAGTCAATATCATTAAAATATGACTGTACTTATTGTCACCCAGAGCTACAAATATTTCCCATCACACTTTAATAATGAAGGTTACATTAAATTGTAGAAACTAGTATTATTAGAATTTAGCAATAGAAAAAAAAACTGTAACATGAGTCGCCAATTGTTTCCAACTAAGTAAGTAGTAGTTATAAAGCAATAGTTTCATGTCATTCTTATGTAAGACATTATTTACTTCCTAATTCTTACTACACCGTTTATCGTTAGAAAATAACAGTCTACTAATCATAAATATGTCATTCCGTTTTCCATTAAAATGTCTAAATTGTTCATTTGTTGATATGTATAAACTGTCTTATACGTCAGCTGAGTTCGACATCTAAATCATAAAAGTATTTATAAACTACTTATCTCTCTACTGTTTTTATTTGAAAATATTCGAAAAGAATATGTCCAAAAACATAACAGCCTTAGTGATGAATCAGTTCATTTCAAAATGTTCATTTCCAAAAAATCTATTATTTATATTGCCATAATTATTTAAAATTATAAGAATTCATTTTTATTTTGGTCGGTGTTTCAATTGATTCAGGACACCCAAGTAAACAAGACGCTCAAGAAATAATTAGAAAAGTGAAGTACGCTTTTAATATGAATGAAAAAGTTCAACCACATGTTCCTGAAGATATATCGAAAAAAATCTTTGTACGACTATTTAACACTGTCCAGTGGCTGGACAAAGTTTGTCGACATAAAACTGTGCCTGACTATGACCAAAATATGGTGCGTGATATTGTTGAGCCTTTATTAGAAGAAGCTACACTTCAAGCGATTATGACAAGATTGCAAAATAAAATTGAGTTTTGGAAAGGACTTGGTCCTGCATGGAATACTTCACCGTAAGTTAGAATTTAATTGATTAACTAATATTCTATAATGCTTAATGTGCTAACAGTTGTTCACACTTCAACTTCTGCATACGTTCTAAGAGCTAAATTTTTCGACCACTTGTTTTATTTTTTTGTTGTATCATCTAAAGTTTACTTCTCAGGGTGTCAACATTTGAATAAGACAATAGTTGGACAGATGAACAGGTGATACAGAATTTGTGTTATATCATAAACTATCTTTTTTTATAATTGAGGACAAATTTTGTCATAAATGGGAATCATTAGGAAAAAAATCCGAGTAAATGTTTCCTCAACATGCAACGAAAACTTTTCACGCCTCTCAGTAATCAGAACACTCACAGATTACTAAGTTGGAGTTTGATGAACCTGGTTTCTTGATTTGGTGTGTTAGTTGGCTAACTACCTTAACAATACTGTTTTTCTAGTTAAAAACAGTAAACAGATTATGTAGAAAATCGTCGACCGGATGTTCAACTAAACTTAGGTGATTAACTTTAATCTTTACTTTTATCGGAATTCAAACATGAAAAGTCAAAAATATTTGATGCTTCTGTTGTTTTAAGGGATTAGTTTCCAATAGTTCATATGCAATAATTTCTCGTTTTGAGTTTACGTCGGATTCCTTCAACATTGAAGGATAGTTCATATTGTATTTTAACCAAAATCGAAATCGCTTTCATACTTCTGTGAATTTCTAACCATTTTCAGTTTTACCAAAACTATCAATTCTTTTTTACTTTTGTACTTACTAGTCACCTCACTACATATATGTGTGCCAAAAGTACAAATACGATCCAGATTAATTCACATTCTATAAGTCTTCCATCATTTAGTTGCAGCATAGAATAATGTCTCAACCAATATTTGCTGTCCACAATTGGAACACAACAGTACTTTTCGCTTTGCAGTCACATCCTACTATCAGTATAACTTGAGAACTTTTTTACCGTCTCATGTGTAATAATCATCTCAATCTAAAGATTCTAAACTCTAAATTTTGATGTTTCTATAAAAAAAGGCTCTAATGAAAACTTCTTAAAACATTTTGTATGAACTGTAAATGATTTAAGTTAATTACTCATTTTATTCTGTGACCAGTTTTATCAGTGAGGTATTATTGATCTGTTTAGATTGGATAATGTAACCCGCATGATTGTCAGATAACAAAACAAAGCCTTAACAGAAAATGTAGTCAGTTTGCGTTTTCTTGATATGAGTTTATAATTTTTGCTACATACAATAATGTATGCTGACAAATACTGGTGTCTTTTTCATCAAATTTGCCAAGCGAATAAGTTTTAAATGGTTAATTACACATGTGACATTGGCTAGTTAAGAGCATTCAGTTCAGGTCCATATTTTTTAAGAAAATATTGCATGAAGCTTTGAAGTGTGCTACTCTCTCTCTCTCTCTCTCTCTCCGGTAGTTAAAATAAACCTATTTTCTATCACATTCGAAGAGTGATTATCAAAGATAAAAATAAAATAAACATATTACAAATATGTAAGCATATATTTATTCAGCCTTTCCTTTGACGATCACATTCCAGTTTATAAAACAATAGCAGTCAACCCCAAGTGCAAACGTCGTATGGATATTTCGCATATTTGAAGTCTTTGTGTGTAAATTAAGTTGAAAAGTTCTTAGGGATTAGGCATTCAGCAAAGTAATGAAAATAAAGTTTCTCATTTATAGGTCGGCTTTGTCTTACTGATCAGATATCCCACAAACCTAATTGAATGACAAGCATGTTAGTTAACTACAATAAGGCACCCCACTTTGAGTCTTCGTTAAACAGCGTTAGTAGTACACTTTTTGAGCCAATAAATGTAGCTAATGACATTATGGTTATGCACAGAATAATAAGTTAGAAAATGTAGTTGAAGCTAAGTTGACAATTCGCGCCACCGGTAATCCGAAGGTTATTGATTCTAATCCTTTTCCGGTTTAGAACTATCCTTAACTTTATCCGCCATCATAATTGTTCACAAAACGTATCTTCTCAAACAAGCCTAACTTAGTCAATTTAATTGAAGATATCTTTTATACACTAAGTACAAGAACTAAATATTACTATATACGACTACTACTACATTTCACTTTGTATCACATTGATTATGAATGAACGCTCATCTAATGAAGAGGGGTTCATTTTAACTCTTTGGTTATGGTAAGTGAGCAATGAATCTGACGGCAAAATAAAGCAGTCTATAAGTTCCAAAGATTTGAGTTGAGTAAAGACTATTAGATAACTTTGAATGACAAATCATACAAAATCTAGCTATTAGGATTTTTTTTGTGTATATTTTTGTCAACAAGTAAATTATCTAGTATTTTGACACTCACTTTTCTTCATTAATCCGAGAAATCACTAATATGTTAATAATCAGTCTATAATGATGCTTTTTGAAATTTTATTTATGGTTTTCCAACGCTTGAAATAAATGCCCGTTTCCAGAGAAATAGTAGTAGTGTTTGGATATCTGGCCTTCCATGCTTATAATAAGTGGATCCGAACCCATCTACTCCTTTACTTCTTAAAACGTTAATGGAATTTATCATTTAGCCGATTTGGAAATAACTAAAAAACGAACTTCTTGGAGTTTTCTATGAAATGTATTGTTTCCGACTTGCTGTGATCGCATTTCCATCACTGAAGAGGTTAATGATGGTTTTAAAATCATCTGTAACTTTTAACCCATTTGGTTTTATAATTTAGCTTAAAATGATAATTTATTTAGCTGTAGAACTAAAGTAACTGACCTGCAAAGTTCTTAATTTATTACAATATTTAACCTGTATAAATAGACAAAATATTGCTTCCTCTCTACTGAATATTCTTCATATTTATTCACGTGACTTTATAGCTTCTGGTTTCATCAATGAATCTTTTTTCATTGTTATTTAATCGAATTCCCTGTGTAATAAAAGATCAGAGCACATCAATCAATAGTTGAGATATGAGGTAACCGGGATAAAAGTCACAAAATATGTTTATTCTGAATGTTTAAATTTAATGCAGTTAGTCAGTCAGTAAGTTACAGCGTAGAACATCGTACGTAAGCACATCAGTTCATGTTGACATACCACATTAACACAGAGACGCAATTGTCAATGAGGATCCCATAGTAGTAGAGGTAGTAAGAGTATTAGAAGTAATAAGAGAGATTAGGGTTCAAAGATGTTATTCAAGAAGTATGATTAAGTGAGGTAAATTTACAAAGAGAAAGATAGAGATGAGAAGGAATCCAGAAGATTAGGATTTGAGAGAACATAAAGAGTGGATGCACCTGTGCCATTGCAAACGATTTTGAGCCATATGATTCAAGGTCTCTAACCATTGGTGACTTTCGTCTCGCGTACCCCAAACAGGCAGCCGTCATCCACCAACATGACTCAGTCCACTTGTCAGTGACTTCATGGATTTCTGCCATGTTTTGGTTTGGCTGCCCCTAGCTATCGTCCAACCTATTCCTGCACCACAAAACATAGCTCAACGAGGCAGTGGGTGGGTCGTAACACATGTCCCAACCACCTCAAATGATGAAGTTTTAATACTTCATCAATTGATTTAGCATCCTTACCTAGTACTCGCTTCCTAACAACTGCATCGCTTACTCGGGTGTCCCACAATACACGAGCAATGCTTCTAAGACATCTATGATCAAATACTAGTAACCTACGAATATCTTCTACTCTTACCGATCAAGTTTCGCATCCATATAGGAAGACGGAGAAGACTGCTGCACAGTACACTCGACCTTTGGTTAGCAAAGGTAAGTAAATGTTCATCGTCAGTTTTAATAGCAAATCTATTAGGAAATGAAAATAACTACAAAATTCACATATTCTTTGGTCACTGACTGATAATCAGTCTCAGGCTCTCCACATCTAAACGCTGAATGGATAGTATCTATCAAGATGTAGTGTAGTTTCTGGTTTGGGTGACAAATATTAACAAAATCTTGAGGGGATTGATGAGACTTGGAAGCAGACTACCTAGCACGGTACCTGCATGAGAGCGTCCTAGGTACAGCTGATGAATCTCATACTAGCACTAAACGGCTGTCCGGTGCTTCTGCGTTTCTAATCTTGATCTAACATTAATCGGACCATGATTTCAATTAAACTTAAATATAATCCTGAAATAGTTACTATAAATTAAAATAACATAGATTCTTTCATATTTTCGAAAGAAATATTTGTCGTCTTAGTTTATATATTCATTTTCCTCTTGTTCCATATGTGAAATATCCTTTAAGCTAAGTAATATAATTACAATCAAATATGTAAATCACTGAAAATATTTACATTTTGTAAGAAAACGTATTGATAATTTAAAAAAAACTAACATAATTATGAACATTTCATGATGAACTTATTTTTTTTATTTTTAGTGAAAAATGGAGTGAGCATCTTGATCCTTATACTCCACAATTCTCTTCAGAATCTGATAATAATAAACGCCGAACATGGCATGCTGAAACTAATGCAGTCACACCAACTACAGTAAGTTTAATTAGTTAGTATTTATGCATACATTGTCTGGCTAGATGAATTTCGTTGTGATAAGGAGTCCAAATTTTAAAAAAATATGAAATTTATATTTGGAAAACTATGGTTAACAGCCTCTACATATAACAGTTTGACAACATTCGTTTGATCGACTAATAATTTCAAATATTTTCATCACTCTACCGATCTATATGCATCTTGTTGTCAGATTTAAAATACATTTATTATTTAACGACTATTCCAATTTACATACCAATTCTATGACCATTGGGACTTATTACATTTTACACTATTAAAATTGTATAGTTTCGTTTGAGTAAGACTAGTCAATAATGAAATATCATTCAGTGATTTAAATTAAATCACTAAATCTTTTGAAATCAATTCACTCTATGTATATATATTGTTTATAACATGTTTTGTTTTTTTAAACTAAAAAGTACTGTTGTAATAGTAGTAGTGGTAGTAGTAGTACACCAAACTATGAATTCTCAGAATATCAATAAACTATACATTGGCTAAATTTTTTTATTCTTGTAAAAGAAAAAGTCCACAATTTACTAATGCTGTATCAATTTAGTGATTACTAATGTATATACATAAAAAGAATACTGTAAAACTTGAAAATTTCTTTTCTACATATTGGAAGAGAATTTTTTTTTAAAAAAATATCATGATGCTTTATTAAACAATGTGTATGTAATCAGTGGTGTGAAAAAAAAGAGAAAATAACAGCAACAACAAGCATAATAACAAAATTGATTGATAGTAATTAAAATTTCAAAATATGAAATTTAGTTTACTCATATTTATAAAGAAAAAGAATATGTCAAAGAAAAAGCAGCTATTATATAAAGGTTTACAGTTTTTTTTCCATGTTTTCCTATTTTTTTTCAATCGGATCATGTTATTTCATATAATTAGTTTGCTTTATGAATTTAAATAAAGTCAGAACAACAAGTGACACAGCATAATAGGAATTCATCATATTTCATGGTTTCTCATCAGCTGCTTACAGCCACACGTGTGTTAAGGTGCATCGATGAGGTATGCTTTAATGCGAAGTAATTGAAATTGGCGACGGAAAGAATAACAGTAACAAAAACTAATAATAATTATCTGTCCAGAAAGAGAAAGTTACCAACTTGTCATTAACGTAGTCATTTTTATCTATTATGAATATTGTTAGTATTTTTTATACTGTCATGTAATCTTTATGAACCCTTCTTATATTAGGCTTAATTAGTACGTAACCCTTCAATTACTTAATTACTAGGTAATTACTACCTTGTTACTCTAAACCTTCTGTTTTTATTTTCAAGTCATACAAAACATGTGTGAACATTTCACAACTCAACACGCTATCCAGCTTATATTTCTGGACTCAATCACTCACTTCACTTCTTACCTTTTCCCTTACTTTTTGAAATCTGTCGTCAAATGACCTCACTCCTGCTCATGCATAGACATATGTATATTTATTTAATGTTAATCTCTGTTATTCTATTCCCTTCGGTTATCAATTTCAATTACTTGACACTATATCATACCTCATCATTACACTTAATTACACGCATGATCGTAAACAACTAATGAGAAACCATGAAATTTAATGAACTGATATTATATTCTGTCTGAATTATTCATCATCATACGATTGATAATCAATCTAAGTAAATCATATGATTTATAGTGAAATCGATATGAAGATTTTCAACTAGATTATGATAGAAATAAGACTAAATACTTACGGCAAATAGGATATGAAATCAAAGAAAGCATGGATTACTTCTTTGTATTGATAATGTTTGCTGTTGAGATTAATTTATGAACATTATGTGAACACTAATCAATTTTTTTTTAAATTACTTGGACCACTAATGATACAAACCAGATTTTAACCGAGATACGTAAAACTGTGGACTACGTTATTTAATGAAAGTGTACAGTATTTTTTTTCAGATCACTAGAACCATAGCATTGAATTAATGTAATTTTTCAGTAAAATAAGCATGTTTACCAAGTGTGATTACATCAAATCAACCTACTTTCCAAACGAAATACACAGGAACAATTCGTGGAGTTTCAATAAAATTAACTAAACGTATTTTGATAACACTTCTATTAACTTTCCAGTATTTTGAACTATTCAAATAAATCTCATCAATGTCGTTTCGTGTTTTTATTTAGTACCTTTTAGCGCTTCATAATAATATTTATTCCTAATAAGGCAATTAAGTGAATATCATTTTGTTCCTTAAAATGTGAACTTGGTACTTCTATCAATGATTACTAATAAATGTACACTATCTAGATAAATGTGTCAGCTGTTATTTCTTCCAAACATTTCCTGTTTTTCACATTATCTCAAGTTGTGTATAATTCATACAGTTCCTATGCCCACTTTCATATGACATTCGATATTAATTATTTGTAATCTCTCTGTATTACCACTGAATATTTCGCTTAACTAAACATGGTAAATTTTTTAAACACACTTCGAAAAAAAAAACTGAATAAGCAATTGAGCTCAATGATAATCGACCAATGGATTTGATAAAATCTTTAAAATGATTCACAAAGTACAAACTGATCTAGTTGTTGATGAAACTGATTACTGCAAGTTAAATTGAATAAACTTTTTTTCTAAATAATTATCGCTTAACTAATTCATAATGATAGTAAAGATTCCCATTGTGAAAATTAGAACAACACATATAAGCGAACAGTAATATTTTCGATTAGATCGTCATCAAGCTTTACTCTAATATACATGAATATTTATATGAAAATGTTAAACCAATTCACTTGTATTTTTGCCTATCATATGTAAAGACGTAATCTTTTTCATTTCATTGTGGTTATGACTCAAATAGCCTTGATTGGTTTTAACATTTTCATATAAATATTCATGTATATTAGAGTAAAGCTTGATGACGATCTAATCGAAAACAATACTGTTCGCTTATATGTGTTGTTCTAATTCATAATGTTAGAAAACTAAGCCTGTTATTCTATAAAATGCACATGCAGAATTCAACCAAGATCATTTTAATGCTTCACCAATAATAATTTAGCCAATGATCAAAATAAACAATGAAAAAGAAAAAAAATTCACTGATCATTAAACACTAATTCTAATGCATCATCAATCATGTCATTTTCATTAGTGAATTTCTAACAGAAATATGCTTGTTATTTATCGCTCATTTCTTTCACTTATCCTCTTTTTTGTAGACAGACATTGAATTAAAAATTGTAAGTCATATTCTGTTATATATATATATATATATCTTTTTTAATTTTCTGTAAAAATTAATCTATACTACTAGTTTTTTTCAGATAAATCTTATCGATTCTATGATTAAATAAATACGAAAATTACTGTTATTTTCAAAAATATAAAAGCAACTTTCTCTTCCTATAGATTTAGAATTTTAGAATTTAAAAATTAAAGTATCGTTCAACCAAGTATAAAATCTACATATTATTTATTGACAGGCTGAAAGAAATTATTCTTAAACTTATTAAAGGATAGAAGAATCTATTATTATTATCCTTATTATCATTATTATTATTATTATTATTATTATTATTAATGATCATCCTTTTATTCTCTAATTAAATTTTGAATGAATAAAGTAATTTTTTCAAAGTAAATGATATCGAATGATGTTGATCTTGACTGAGCCCTAAAGTTATTATTATTACTTGCTGGAAAAATCGTTTATTGATAATCTTCAATTGAATCAAAAAACGATCTTCAGAGAATACTATACTGCTTTGATGTTTCTAGTGTAATAAAAAAAATAACTGGCTGATTCCAATATATTCCTGTACATGGAATAAAATGCTATATAGATAAGAAATAAAATGCTTTCATGAAGAAATAGGCAAACCTATTTGCTCAGAGAATTACAAAGTTTAGATCGCGGAATTATCAAATAATATTGCTATTACTCTAAGAAGAATCGCAGATCCTTGATACATTGTTTCGAGAGTTTAATGAAAAGATTAAGTTGACTTGAAAAATATAACTTATTTGAACACATCACTTCAGATTCTTAGTTGCAATTTATTCTAGGAAATATATCACGTGTTAAAGATGAAACCGGGCGAAGTATGGAAACAATCAAATTACCATAATTTCTCTTTCTGACTTTCAAGTCTCCTCAACTTTTATGTTCTTCAAACTACACAAAAAGGAAAATTTACAAACGTTTGGGCCATAAATACTGAAAAGAATTTACCCATCTTCAGTTAATAATCACTATTTACCGAGAAATCCTGGCAGTGCATTGAACAAAACCGTAAGACCAGATAGAACTGGTGATCCATCTGATAAAGACACAGTTTACTAGCTAAATGTGTACACTTTACCCTCAAACTTCCATTCGCCAAACAAACGGATTATTGACTTTCGTCTTCCTCGTATCTTCTAGTCTTCAAAACTCTCTGATCATGATATATATCTGGATCCAACACTCTTCTTTTCAGTAGTAATCTCTGGGCAATACTCCGTTGCGTATCCGATGCATACTAATTATAATCCATGTTGTAAGTAGTATGCACCACAGAAGTAAGCGATCCCATTCTGTCCGACTGCTGATACAGTTAAACTGTATTTTCCAGAAGTTACTGACTTAGTGTAAACAGAGTTACCTGGTTATAAAAGTACCACACTGCTTATTAATTTTACAAGCTACTTGTAAGGTTTTCCTTGTAATAAAATAACTATTTACAAGAATATTTTTAGACTAATTAAAACCCCAGGTTATATTACTTCCTTGTAGACAAAAACTGTCTCACCGCGTCATTCTCCGAATCCCCCTGAACGCGTCAGAACTCCTTCACCAGTTCGTCAAATTAGTAAGTAAATGTAAAAATATCTGATTGAAACTAACAGAAAATTTGAGTCACATAATCATAATCTTTCAATTTTTTTTCTATGTACTATCATCGGGAAATTTCAAATGACTTAGTTGAATGGCTTTTTCAATTTTTCTGCCGCTTAAATTTCGATATAAAATAACTTTCATTGATAACTGTCTAATTCAATAATTTTAATTGTATAAGTAATATACTCTGTGTCACAGAAAAAATATAAAACTTAGTAAATACAGAAATTAGATTTTATCGAAGGTTTATATTTAAGTATACAGTATGTCAGGTTAGAGGTAATTAGATATGAAAGTTCACTTGAATTGACTTGAAACAGATTTCAGTCAAAGAAGATAATTCTATAGTAAAATTGAAGTAAGTAACAATATTCTAATGTCTACAATCTACAATCTTCTCTGAGCTCAGAGAACAAAACACCACCACAATCATCCACCTGAGCTACAAATTTTCTCCACCGTCTACAATCTTCCTAGTAATTTAAAAATGCTTTCTGATTACATCTGAATATAAAATCAATCATAGAGCTTTCGATGACTTTAGTTTTCACTCTTAGCTCTCAGAAGTATAATGATTTTACATGTAGCAATGTAGTCAGTGAATATCTCACAACAATATTCAGTGTATAATTTCTCACTTCATAAGAGCGTTTTTTTTTAAATTGGTATGATTGCTTGATTTCAACTGAATTATTTTAAATGTTTATGATTTATAGTTTTAGTAAGATTGAACCGTTTACTTTTTCTAGGCTCCGAAGTTATACGTATAAACAATGTGAATACACCAGAATCAAATGTTACTACCGGTAATCTAACTATTTCGAATTTTCGGTTGTTATTGTTAGTATTGTTAATATTAGCAAACTTGCACTTTTCTTAGAAAATTTTATGTACAATCCTTAAGAGTTTTGTTTTTTAATTAATTCCATTCACTTATCCTCACCTCTTTTATACATTCCTGTAGTTACAGTAGAAAAATCACCAGAGCAGAGAGTGAAGTCTTTGGATCCACGCAGTAATCACCCTCAGCGTCCTACGGATTCGGAAGGAAAGTCAGTACACAGTTATATATATATATATATATATATATATATATATATATATCATTGATTTGTTCAAGCGATATATTTTGCCTTACTTTAAATTATCCATACAAATCATGATAAATAAGTTATGTAAATAACTTTTGGTCAATTTAGTTTGAAATTATTTACTTTATTCATCATCCAAATAATGTTTTGGTATGTTTGAACATTATATTCAATTATCATAGTTATCAGTAGTATACCTACTTCTGATTTACATTTGAACAAAAAAAGCTCAGTTAATTAAGTTGAGTTTAAAGAAACACTTAAAATCAGGAATTTTGTAGTTGAATACTTTGTACCAATTTAGAATAGACTAATTACTGTAAACTATTGTTTCAATATAAATGACTCAATGTAAAAAATATCATTACATTTTCTCTGTAATCATTCCGATTATGATTTATCTCATCTATACACCGAGGTTGAGTATCAAATATTGACTTTGTTTAAATGTTTTACCTTGGTTTACCACAACTTCATAGTATGAGATATTGAATTGTAATACCGTTATCATTATCGAATATTTGATCCAGGTAGATTTTTATGCTAAGTTCTATCATAACTAACCCATTAATTTTGTTATTGGTGTTTTTTAGATGGTGTGTAGTAAATGTACTTCATGTAGGTGCAAAACCTCAAGAGCTGAGTGCACAACCAGGTGACGTTCTCCAAGTAAGTCATTATTTTAAATACTAAGTTACTGTTTTTCAATTTTTTTTAAGAGTAAGGTAGTAATCATTACTTTTTAGCGTTAGATTAATCTGTTTAACCTGATGTCATGGATATTTAGAGTTAGTCGACGCTTTTGTCAGTAACACCTTTCATACCAAGAACACCTAAAGCCAAGTCAAAGCAGAAGTCAAAAATAAAGCGGTTCAAAGGTATATCTGAAGGTTGGTTTGGGATATCGAGGAGTGAGTGAATTAAGCTTGCTGGTTGATGCAATAAGATGTATTGCACCGCGTACTCTACGGTGATCTGGTGAGGATGCGCGACCGAGCATCTTCAGCTATACTGTGCCCAATAAAACTGATGAGGTCAACATCAACGCTGAAGACTTACATTTCTCTTTGCTTTGGAGATTTATATTCCGCTACAAACTTATTATATCTACAGGCATTACATTCTTTCGTTTGTTCGACAGATGAAATTTTTCTCAGGACGTAAATATTTCCGGTTAAACATATTTTAACAAAATTAATTTTTATCGTAGAAAAAGTCCTCTAAATTCTCAATGGTGACCCAAAATATATCACTTTTTGATTTCAATGAAAACTAATTTCCATCGTAAAAAAGGTCTTGCTTTACTTAATATTAGTTGTAATTATATTTCTTTCCTTTAATCTTTATTGAAATAACATGAGTTATTCATTACTTAATACAATGATACTTAAACGGCAATAAAAAAAATCTCTGAAAATATGAAAAATTAATTGTCAATCAGTTTACATGATATATGTTATTACGTTTTAACAATAATCAGTGATTGAGTAACACACTTTCGTATTGAAACATCGATATCATATGGTGAATTACATTTTCATAAATTTTTCTTACTAATTTATAAAATATGATGGTTCAATTATGCAGCTATTAAAACTACAATGATGATTAACTTTTTATTTCAAGTAGTTCACATACTTAGCAGAAGTGAATTGTATTTAAGTAGTTATCAAAACTTGATTCATATATTCACATATTTTTATAATTAAGTATGTTAGACATGAATCTTTCTTTCTTACTTTGATGGAACAGCTTCAAAGCAAAAATTATATTATCTCTATAGTTGATGACGGAATTCATTGTCACACTTACGTAGAAGTTTAGCTAATCTATGAAATTAAATTTCACATAAAGAAAATCCTTTAATTGATATGAAGTCTTCATTATGGAATTTTTTTTAACACAAACACAGATAAAATTATATTTCTACACGTGTGGTTAGTTGGTTTTAAGATAAAAGCAAAATTTTCACTTTCAAACATTTAGATAAAATAGCATATTTAAATAATCCAATGTACACAGTAGTAGCTTGTTTTAAGTTGGCTATGATAACAAAAACAACATATCAAAGGCGAATGAACAAAATTTCTCGATATCTGTTTACATTAATCATTTTTAGTGTATTATTTATCCAACTGAATAAAATTGAAATGAGTCATATAAACTCTGATCATATTTGATGCAAATTGAAATGAATCAGATAGAAAATTCGACTTTTGTCCATGATAAAATGTTACAACTGTCCATATCAAATTATGTTGACATACTAGTGAACTTCCAATGCTTTGAGTGAATCTCATAAACTTGATATGCTTTTCACTGCATATTTTATAAACAGTATCCAGCCTATCATTTCATAGAATTCCTACATTTATATGGATTTTGCATGGTGTAATATTGTTTTCATAATAATAATAGTAATGTTTTGTTTGACTATATTTACTTTTTCGATATTAAAAATGAAGTCAGAGAACACTTCACTGAGGACATTCATATTTTGGAAAGAAATATTTTCTATCATGATATAAGCTGTCCATTCTAATTTCAAGTTTAATTCATTAGTAAGTTATTACTTTTTCACTTACTTATCTAGGTTATAAATAGCAGTAAAGGAGATTGGTGGCTGTTGCAAAATGATGCAGGAGAATCTGGTGAAGTACCGGCTTGGAAACTAAAAGCTTATAATTATCGACCAGAACATCCAACTACAGCTGGATTGAAGAAAACTCCATCAATGAGTAATTTACTCAATAGAAAATCTACAGAAATTTTTGAAAATGATAATGATAATGTGCATTCGGACAATCATTTAATTAGTCAACCAAATAAGAATAATCTTCATACTCCTAAAAGTATACTACGTGATAAATCACCACCTAGAGAGGCGGATACATCGGTTTTAAATTTAAATATACCACCTACTTCACCTACAGGACAAAATTTCAACAATGATCATAAAATTATGAATGATAATGAAAATTTAGATGTTCATAATAATTTTATGTATATAACACCATCTCAACTGCAAGAAGCAATCAAAATTAATAGTAATGTACCGATGATATTAATTCCAGTATCTAATTTGTATGGTAATAATAATTCGGATATGTCAGCAATGAATTGGTCAAATTTAATAAATCCAAATACAAATGGTGCTGAATTAGCCAGAACTCCTAATCCTGGTGTTTTAGGACCAGGTTGGAAACCCGCTCCAATATTGAGTACTTCAGCAAGTAAATTTCTTCTTTTTTTTCTTGGTCATTGTATGCATTTAGTATATTGTCAAGATTTCATTGGGTTATTTTTTTCCTCATTTTTTAAACCTTTTTAAATATTGATTGGAAATTGTCAATCACAAGAACAATGTTTAATGGAAGAAAATACAATAGGAAAAGTTATTAAAGTTTCCGAAATTATAATATTCATTTCGAAAATGACATTACGGCTCATTTAAAAATTTAGAACATGTTTAAAGATGTAAAATTAAACAATTAATAGAATTTCATTGAATTATGAATATGATATTTGGTGTAGTATTTTGTAAGTAGTAGTAATAGTAGTAGTAGTAGTAGTAGTAGTAGTAGTAGTAGTAGTAGTAGTAATAAACCGTCAGCTATCTAATGCATACAATTATAGATCGCTGTTAAATTACCTATCGTATCATTCATTAGACATGATCAAATAGATTAGTACACATCTCAAGTGAATAAGCTGTCAAGTTTACAGTTAAAAAAGTAATGATAAAATGTTCTAATTCTAGTTTTGAGCAATAATTGTAAGCATGTTATATTTAACAAAAATGTAGAAACACATAAATCTGAATTATTGCAGAAGTTTTATTACCTGCGCCAAAAATAAATAGTATGATTTGCATATCGTAATAAATGTGTACATTTTCATGAGCTTTCATTGACTGTAAACTATCTAGTTAGACATAACAGAATGATGAGATAAATTAGTTTAGTAAGTTAAAAATCAACATTTACAATCATACAGTAGACCAGAAAAATAACACACAAACAATATGCTACATTATCATTGAAATTGATGCATATTGTATGCATGAGAATATTAATTAAATAAAAGAAAAGAAATGAGGTAGTAGATAATATGACTGATAGTGAAGACAAGTGATTACATAATTGACTGACATAATAAGAATAAAATAAGTTAATTGATTAATGCAAAATGTATGATAGCTGCTTCTCAAAATACAATTGAAATAACTCCAAATGAATTAGGGATTTTGTAGTCCAGTGTATTGACAATTTACAATAATGTTATAGTAAGTTGAAACAAAGAAAATGGATGTATTTCTCTCTAATTAGAAAAAAAAATTTATTATCATCTATGATTACATAAATATTATCGAAATTCTATCTATATTATGACAGTTATGATTTGCATAACTATACATTAGACTATTGGTAATATACAAGTTTACTTTTTATATACAATTATTTCCTTCTACACTTTTATTAACCATTTTCTGTTTTATTTTGTTTCCTCTGATCCTATTCTATTCATTGATATAACTACCAACATCACCATCATCATCATGTGATGTACTTATCGGTAAATGAAGCTGAAGGTTAGTTATTTGCTTCTATATATGCATAAATTAATTAATTAATTTCAAAAGATAATTATTTTAATACTAATATACTCATAATTGTATCTCAGTTAACAATTAATTTCCATGAGTATAAACTAGTTTTTTTTCTCAATGGTAACAATAATATCTCATTCCATACATTGCAACTGTTAACTAAATCAGATTTTATACAGCATTTTAATTTTCTTTTTTTTTTTTGTTAAACATAAAAATGTAATTATATTCTTAATTTTCTGCTTTAGAAATTCCCACAAAAATCTTCAGATTTTTTTCAACTAATGTTTTAAGTCATGTGAAACCGCATAAAATTTTTTGATAGACTTTAGTAAGTTAATTGACCATAGACTTCAAGTTTCATGGGTCGATTAGTTTTACTGAAATTCAGGTATAATTTAATTTTAGTACAATTATGATAGAATTTCAGAAGGTCAATCAATCTATTATATTTTCTATCTAAAACTTTTGTAAAAACGGTGAAATATTTGATTGTTTACGAAGACAACGACGAATATACTGTATAACAGTGGTCAGTGTTGTATTCATTATCTGAATCCTATTCAACGGGTTTAGATATACTCTGAAGAAAGAATTTCCGAACAAGTTGAATTAAGTTATGCTTTCTCTTAACTAGTGTATTTGAAAAAGAAGTTTAGTTCATAGAAAAAAACGTTCCACTCACTTCAAGAAAATGAGCAACATTGAAAGTCTTTATTCAATATTTTGGACAGCTCTTTCTGGAAAAATAAGTTTTTCACAGAGTGACTGTTATATGCTTATACTTAGAGTTGATCAATTATGAACATGATTTTCTGATTACACATGTAATAAAAATAATTTTTCGGGTTAAACATCAAAATAAACCCTTTCAACAATTAATTATTCATGTAGGAAGTTTACTGAAAGTGATCATGTCAGTCAAAATGATGTATCGAAATTTCTTAAAATATAAAACATGGAAATATCTATGCGCATCTATAATCTCTATTATTTGCTATCTTGTACAATACCTTATTTTAACTTCTTACTACTTAAGGGAACAGAAGTAGATTTTGCGCGAAATTTTATTCTCGTATAGTTAGTGTTGTTCTGCTTGCTCTACTATATTAAAAACCATGCATTCATTATATATCTAGTTTGAATACAATAATACTAGTGAATGCTTCACATTCATTTAGAGAGAAAAGATTAGTTTTTGTTTGTTTGTTTGTTTGTTAAATTGAATTGCATAGTTTTCTTTGGTACAGCCATAATACATTCATTGCCTTAAACTTTCTCAAATAAAAAATTAAAACTTTATAATAAACTTTTGCAATTTTTATTTTTCACTAGGAATGTCATCATCTTTGAATAATTTACTATGTATAAAAATATATATATTGTATATCTGTGTGTATGCATTTGTTTGTGCTAGCTTTGGGCTATTCACCATATCCTTTCAATTATCGTAAGTTCGATTTTTTTTTTTTTGGTGGTATTTAATTAACAGCAGATTATGATTTCATTATGATTATTATTGCTTTTCGTTACAGTGCTTAGTTAACCTTTCAGTTGGTTGTATTAATTTGGTCTAACATAGTTTGAATGATAACTGCTTAAAATGTGTTCTGCATTCTTCTAACACTAAATCATCAAGTCGTAACATTAGTTGTGTTTAACGCTCACAAAGTTAGATAATGTTAACAAATTGGTCTATTCAAGGAATTATTCAGAAATAGTTAAATACCGAAAATGTTACGCAATAATAAAACTAAAGACATTTTGTACTTATGCTTCATTTTGTAAGATGTCAGTGTCATCTACTGTTAAGTATCCTAAAAGTAGAACAAAAATGTCATTGACTAGTGCTGTTTTTTTTGCATTTAACAGCCTATCAACTGATATAGTCTCTTCTTTATCAATTTTGACCAATTTCTTATTTAGACACATATTATTTCAAATATCATTAAAATATATTTTAATTTCATTATCAAAAAAAAATATTTCGAATGACTATATCGCCTTTATTTCACTATCTAATACTATTAATAATGAAACAGTTTCATGGATACAGATTATTATAAGTTGATTATTCAAGTTTACCATGGTTATTACTTTTTTTCGCAAAATAACAAGAACAAAAATTGCACGGATATCTTTATTGACTAATTAAAGAAAACCTCTCATCTCAATAGTTATATTTTACAAGAAATACCGAAATTTTTTGTTAAATATCTGATTAACACATCAATGCACTTGAATTTGTCGCTAGTGAATTATATAAAAACTTCTATATAACTTAGTTGTCATCATTACAAGAATGACTAGATTTTTAACGCAAATTGATCAAGCACGTTGTTTTTATGACAGATCCAACAAATAACCATCCGGCTTTTTTTTACTAAGAATTATGGAATATCAAAAGGTTATTATTATGCACGAAACTTGTACTTAGAAATTATCATTCTATAGAGTAGATCGAATCAGATCAGTTGTAGAATCTAAGATGTGCATTTCGTTTTATTCTCGAGATTCATTAGATAGATGATATATCAGCACGAAACAAGCATCCTTCATTCCAGTGCTATATATATCCTATCAATTCTTAAAAAAAAATTCTTTCTTCTTGAATATTCCCAAAAAAAACATCATCGAATAATATTTGAAGATTAGGCTATTAAACTGTTAAGCCACTATGGATGTATTCCTATACTTGAAATATATTCAACCTTATTGATGAAAACAACTCTTAAATATATTGTAAACTGACTAAAATTTCATTGAAATTTTATAGTTAACATGAGAAATCATAGATATTTATAACGTATGACTATTTAAAAATAATTATTTTTCTAATGTCTATTTTCTTTTATCATACACACATGTGTGTTCCATAGGTATTTGAGTTCCTTCTGCATTGATAATAAATCAAGATCTATCATTGTTTCAGCTTAATAATGATTAATATACTAATATACCATATATATATATATATATATATATATATATATATATATATATATATATATAGAATGACAATATTGCTAGTGCATACCTAATTGATTGATTTTTCCTAAAATGTTGTTAATGACAATAAAAATCTCGTTGGATGAAATTCAATAAATTCATTGAAATATTCAAATTTGTCAAATGATATTATTGTCTAATTTATCAATTAATTGGGTTGAAATAGTTGTTCTGTCACATCAAACTTTAATGCTAATAACGACAATAATAATAATAATAACAGTAATAATACTTGTCAATAAAATTTACTTTTAACCAATCTAACAAAAATAATTACCGATATCCTACTGTTTATTCATTCAACTTGTTTGTAAATTAAATGCTTGTTACCATTTCATTCGATTCACTATGACATTTATTCTATTCTGTGAAATATATAACTAATCGATTAGTGAAGAGAAATGCTTCATAATTTGTAACATTTGACATTAAGACAGGTCAGTATTGATTGAGAATCTCTTGCTTTATCTTAAACATACGCTTACTTTATTCAGTAATGTATGTTAATATTGTCTCATAGGTGTTTATTTTGTTGGTTTATCTCCTAAGTCGTATATCATTCTGATATGACTTAGGTAGATAGAAAGTCAAAAGAATGGATATGAAAGATAAGAATAATTACCAATCAACATGTTCTGTTAACGTACGTAAACTATAAGATTTACAATATGTTTAAATTTAGGTACCAATTGAAATTCTTTTAAACAAGTATTCTCAGCTGCAATATTTGCAATATGTTGTTCACTTCATCTGTATTATATCTAGAAGATACCTGATGTAATGAAAGAAGACATGATTATCATATGGAATAAGTGGTCTATTGAAAGACAGTTTATTAACAAAATGTGTGAATTTTTTTCTTGAAACTTCCATTAGCAAAATAAGCGGATTATTGTTTGTCTTTTTTTACATGCCTTCTAGTCTTTAGAATGCTTTGATCGTGCCATATATATGGATCCTATATTCTCTTCAGCAATAACTTCTGAGCGACACTCTACTGTACACTACTTCAAGGCCACGTTCCGAATAGTATACACCGAACTGGGAGTATATCATAAAAATTCCTATTCTTTTACTGAAATATGAAACGAATTTCAAAAAAAAGATGAGGACACTAATTTAAATGAATATCAGGAGTTTAGAGAATATATTTCAAAAAACAAACTGATGAGAAATTCACAGGGATGATTCAAAATAAGACGTTACTTACTTGTAACTTACGCCTGTCACCCCCAACGGAGCATAGGCCGCCCACCAGTTTTCTCCAACCAACTCTGTCCTGGGCTTCCCTTTCTAGTTCTTTCCAGTTTTCGTTCATTCTTCTCATGGTTTTCTCTATTTCTTGGCGTAATGTGTTCCTTTTGCCTTGAGGGTTCCAAGTGAGGGCTTGTCTTGTGATGCAGTTGAGTGCTTTTCGCAGTGTGTGCCCTATCCACTTCCACCGCTTCTTTCTGATTTCCTCATCCACTGGAATCTGGTTTGTTCTCTCCCACAGTACGTTGTTGCTGATAGTGTCTGGGCAACGAATCTGAAGTATTTTGCGTAGACAACTGTTAATAAACACTTGTATCTTCGGGATGATGACTTTCGTAGTTCTCCAAGTTTCCGCTCCATACAGTAGAACTGTCTTGACATTTGTATTGAAAATCCTGATTTTAGTGTTTATTGATATTTGCTTTGAGTTCCAGATGTTGTTCAATTGTAGAAATGCAGCCCTTGCTTCGCCAATCCGTGCCCTCACATCTATGTCGGATAAACCTTAGTTGTCGATTATGCTGTCAAGATATGTAAAGGTGTTAATGTCCTCCAAGGCATCTCCATCAAGAGTGATTTGGTTGGCGCATGTTGTGTTGTATCGTAGAATCTTACTTTTTCCTTTATGTATGTTGAGACCTACTGCTGCAGAGGCTGCTGCTACACTGGTCGTCTTCTCTTGCATTTGTTGTTGCGTGTGCGATAGGAGAGCTAGGTCATCTGTGAAGTTCAGATCGTCCATCTGCATCCTTGCTGTCCATTGGACACCGTGCTTCCCTCCAGATGTCGACATCTTCATAATCCAGTCGATCACCAGGAGAAAGAGAAAGGGTAAGAGTAAGCAACCTTGCTTGACACCGGTTTTCACCTTGAACGAGTCTGTTAGCTGACCTCCGTGCATGATTTTGCAGTTGAATCCATCATAAGAATTCCGTATGATGTTAACTATCTTCTCAGGCACACTGTAGTGTCGAAGAAGCCTCCATAGTGTTTTCCTGCCCACGCTATCGAATGCTTTCTCGTAGTCGATGAAGTTGATGTAGAGTGGTGAGTTCCATTCTATTGATTGTTCCACAGTGATCAGTAATGTTGCAGTGTGGTCGATACACGATCGATCCTTACGAAATCCAGCCTGTTGGTCTCGAAGTTGGGCGTCTACGAAGTCCATCATTCTGTTTAACAATACCCTGTTGAAGACTTTGCCTGGTATTGAGAGAAGAGTGATATCTCTGTAGTTCTCACACCTTTGGTATTTCGATGAGTTATCATTCTTTCCAGTCTGATGGTACATGTTCCTCATCCCAAATCTTCTTGAAAAGAATATGAAGTATTTTTGCTTTGATTGCCTCTGCTGGAATGTTGTCTGGTTCTGCTGCTTTGCCACTCTTGATTTGTATGATGGCCATACTGATCTCTTCAATTGTAGCTGCCCCAACATCGATTGAGAGGTCCGTGGATGCTGCTTCGATGTTGGGTGAGTTCGTTGGGGCTGGTCTTTAGTGTTGCTGATTACTTTGCCTTCCTTGCTTTCCACTGGTCATTCTGGTTTACGAGGTTTCCAGCGAGCTTCTTTGTTGTATCGTACAATTGTCTCATGTTTCCTTCTCTTGCAGCCTTTTCCGCCGTCGTTGCTAGATCTTCCACATATTTCCGTTTGTCTGCTCTGATGCTCTTCTTCACTTCCCTGTTTATTTCTGTGTATTCAGCTAGCGCCTTAACTTTCTCTGCCCTTGCTCGGCTGACATTGATTGCTGCCCTCTTGTTCCTTCCTCGTGACAGTGCTTCTTGTGAACCAGAACCTCATGAAATGTTGAAATGATTGCCTCTTTGACTCCTTTCCAATTTTCCTCCAAGGTTGTTTCCTCTCCATTGAGTAGATCCTACAAGACCTGGAACCTAATACTGAGGGCTATCTTGAATTCGTTGGGTTTTACGGTATCCCGAAGAAAGGCCGTATTTAACTTCTATAATATTGTTTGCCCCGTTGTCCAGTGCTTCTTTAGTATCAGTTTCACTTTGGCGACCAGCAAGTGGGGATCTGAGGCTATGTCAGATCCTCTCTTGGTTCTCACATCCTCCATGGTCCTTCTGAACTCTTTATTGATACAGACATGGTCGATTTGTTTGTGAGTAGTGTGGTCCGGTGAAATCCATGTGGCTTTGTGTATGCGCTTGTGTGGGAATATTGTTCCGCCGATGACCAGTTTGTTGAAGGCACATAGGTTTGCAAATCTCTCACTATTTTCGTTCGATTCTCCCAATCCATGTCGTCCCATGATGTCTTCATATCCAGTGCCGTCCATGCCAACCTTGGCACTTAGGTCTCCCATTAAAATCGTCAAATACTTTGGTGAGCATCTGTCAACGATTGACTGCAGCCTTTCGTAGAATTGATCTTTAACGTCGTCATTGTAGTCGTTGGTGGGTGCATAGCATTGGATGACGTTCATTGTAATGTCCTCTTTCTTTGTTTTGGAGGATGCTTCGATTATCCTGGGTCCATGAGATCCCTATCCTTTTGCGCTTGTTTGGAAAGCATCAGTGCAACTCCTTGTGTATGTGAAGCATTTTCCTCTTCATGATCAGAGTATAGCAGCGGTTCCCCTGAAGCTAATCTCAGTTGTCCTACCTGCGTCCAATGCGTTTCACTGATTCCAAGCACCTCCAGGTAGTAGCTTTTCATGTCATTTCATTTAAATAGTCTTCCAGTCTCCCACAGTATTCGAAAGCTCCATGTACCTAAAAGAATGGTTGCTCTGGTTGCCAGAAGAGGCATCGGTCCCGTGACTTCCGAGGGAACTCGACTTTGATCACGCGACGTCATAATTCTTCTTCCAACTCCCAGGGCAGAGTTTAAATAGTTTGATTTATTTTTTTCTGGTTAGCGTTTTTTGGCAAGTTAGTTTTTTGGTGGGATGGGGGTTGCCAACCCTCCTCCTTTATCCGGGCTTGGGACCGGCAGTAGCCCCGAAGGTTCTATAGACGTACTCCATTAAAAAATAGACACATTTTCGACATTGGCAGACAGTTTTAGGTTGAATAAGAAATTACTTCAATACAAAAAAGAAAATATCCATTTATTACCATTCTTCAAGTGTTTCATAGTAACAATCATTAACTTGAAGTCGACTAACATATTTAAAATCAAACCAAAGTATATTCATATACAGAAAAATAATAATCAGTATAGAAATAACGAAAACATTATTATAGTGAAGAAAGTCAACACACAATATTTAATTAATTTACGTATGTTATCAAAAACGAAATAGGATGTATTCCTACTTGATCATTAAACTGTGAATAATTTGTTCTTGATGTTATTTGATAAAATACGTTATATACAGTAAAATTTTGGCTTCGTATTATTTTTTGTGCATGATGAAACATTTACAAAACTATTATCGTTCATTGAACATTCCTGAAACTTGAATATGTATATATTAGTGAATATTTTTGTAAAGAATATGATGAAGAGATTCTTAGTTTTTTTGCAATATTAATTTAACGAATCGATTATCGATTTTACATCCTTAATACTTAGAAAAGATACATTTAATTAAGGAATATATGGCATCCAGTGAGAAAGTGAATGTCTGTTTTTAATATCGTTAAGATATATATAATTCACTGATTAAGAACAACAGTCATACTAAACACTGCTTGTCGTCAGATGAAATTGAGAGCAGAGTGATTAAGTGACTGATAGGAAAATCCAATTCTCAAACGTGCACAGGTTTACTCCATATGTGATTGATAAGCTGTTTTTAATTCAGTAAAAAAATAGGTGACGTCTAATGAAGCTGATTGATTTTTACTGAATTTGTTTGTTTAGTTCCCCAGCAGTTTCAATTTAAATCGAGATCATACTGCTTATCTTATCTACGTTATGGAGTGTTGTATTCGAACAACTCTTTTTTGCGATATATATAAGTAGTGTTTGAAGGTTTCCATTTAACACGACTACATTACAATAGTGCACTTGACTTACATGATTCAATTCCATTAGTATAGAAAGTATAAAGTGTAGAATAACTCATCATAGACAATTATACCTTTGGGGTGCAAAGCAATTAATGTCATACATAATAATCACAAAAGTAAAACTCTGAGAGAAAAAAAAGCACTAGAAAGAATCTTTTTCAGTTCATCTTACATGTATCTATCTTTAAACAATCGGTTTTTTCATGCAAACCATTATGGTGGTAACTTTTATATATATATATATATATATATATTAATAATAATAATAATTCTATTTTATTTTTTTTTATAAATTTATGCTATATATTTGTGTATTATAGCTACACATATGCATACTATGACCAGAGAATTGAGAGAAAGATTATCTAAAATGCAACTTGGAGGAGGGACTGGTCTTAAATCAGTCCCTATACCTTCAACAACACTTGATAAACCTGATCAACGGTTATCGAAATATGCATCCAAGGAAGAAGTTGCCGAATGGCTAGTTGCTCATCAATTCTCACCAAAGTAAGTGCTTAAACATGAAAAAGTGAACTTAAGATGTGACAAACTTTTTAGAAAAATTATGAATGAAATTCCTGAAAAATATATTTGTGTCCAGTCTTTATCAGTAATTTCTTTTAGTTCTCGACCTTCATGTTAAATATACGATCGATGACCTTAAACGAAAAAAAAAGACCCTCTACTGTTTGTTTACTGATTTTTTAAAATCATAAATAGAATGAACTGTTTTATACATGTTTCTATTCGAATCATACATCCTTCATTTGGTTTTTCAGTGAGATAATATTCCTTTACATTCTCAACGTTATTTTATTTAAACTGATAAATGATCATATCGTAGCAACTGTTTGAAACAATTGCTGTACTAAATTCAATTAATTCAAGCCTTCCATAGACATACACATTCCTAGCGACCCAACACAAGTGAACTTTATCAAGTTATCTTACAAATTTTACAATCAGATCTTTGACAGTCACTCACTGTCGAACTCGTTAAACATTTATCTAATAATTTTAGAATTTTTCCTAGATTTGAATGAATGAATTATGAAAAATATAACGATATTCTTGCAATGTGATCCGATAAAATACATCTAAAAATTTATACTATGTTCACGAAAATATTAGTCAACTAGATGAATGTATCATAGCTATGAGTTGATTTACATATACTAGTTCAATAAAGATACAATTGTAAGAAAGTGGTTCCATTGTAAACATTTTCATGATTGAAGTTTAAAAACATAAGTCATATTATTCTCTTTATTGAAAGGTTAAGATGTAAGGAATAGAAATGAATATAGATAAATCTCAACCATATAAAACTCATACATTCTTAACTAGAAATACTGTCGATTTGAATGTTAACTATTGTTCAATAAATAATCAAATATTGATCAGAATTAACAAACATCCGTATATACAATTTGTGTAGCTGTCAAAAAAGCAATTAAATTATATGAATGAAATACCTGTAACTGTCTATTACATACATATACATAGTAAGCATTTTAATTGTTTTATATGTATGTATATTTAACCGATGTTATTAGTGTGTTATCCGATTAAACAATTTTGTAAGTTTAAGTTTATATTCAAAACTAACAACTACTTAGAATTAAAAGAAGTGTAACCTATATAAATGAAATTTTATTAAAAAATTCTTTAAAAAAAAAGTATTATCATAAAACTAACCATATTTGAAATGTTGATCAAATTCATGTATAAACTGAGACTACTGTAAATAAATTGTCAAGATTAAGTTGTTGTTTTTTCCCACTGACAATTAGAATCTTTCAGTAAACAAAATATCATTATACTAACAAGTTATTCATACAATCGATTGATAATACTGTTCATACATATTTCATCATACTTTTATCAATGTTTATTTATAATTTTTCTTTCAAATAACTTTTCAGAGCTATATCTGCTTTAAAAGGATTTAAAGGAATGGATTTATATACAATGAATAGAACTCAATTAGAACAACATGTTGGACCAGAAAGATGTGATGAACTATTTTATGCATTCCGAGGAACTTAAATTCAATTTTAGTAATTATTCAACAAATAATTATGTGAGTATTATTTGCTCTAACTTTAATTCATGATTTATTTTTATTTTATTCAATGTTAATTGCATGTATATACCATGAATAAACATACAAATTAAAAAATGGGGTGAGGTAAAAATGCAATCATAGAATTTAATCGATTTTTCAAAAAACTCTATTCTATGCAATATAAACTCGGAAGAAGTTGAATTATTCATAAAACTCACTCCATTTAATAATTCATTTCATCAAATTAATGAATGTTCATAGGTTTGTAAGTGAATAAAATTTTGTTAGGAAACTGATCTTAATGAAAAGACTACTTAACACAAAAATACCTAAAAGATATAAAACAGTTTGTTTCGATGTTGAATAAAAAATATTAGAAGAGAATAACCGAATATGTGATGTATGTTCATTAAAATGTTTACATCAATAAACATTATCGCTAAACGCCACCACACTAAGATAAGCACTTTTATGATTGTGTGAAATACAAAACACTTGAATATAAAATAATTAAACATCCATTCTACTTCCTTTTGAGCAAATGATCAGAAATTACCTAACAAAAAAAACGTTAGTTAGTGATCACCATCTCTTTATAGAGAAAATAAATACTTTCAATCAGAAAATATCTTGCAATTATTTTAAAAATAATACACGAATGTAAGCTAGGCATGTGATAAGCGAAGCAACCAATGCACATACGCATTCAAGTAAAAACAACCAAGGTTATAAGCAAAAAACTGACAAGATCGAAAGATGTATGAATAACTCGAAAATGGATCAATTAATGTATCCAAAGTCTGGGACAAGCGATGTGAGCTTGACGTATTAGTACACACTACAGTATTCAGCACAATGATAAGAGACTACTTAAATGAATACACGGGATACGTTTTTGCGTTCATAGAATGAAAAAGCTGTTATCTACTACTTAAAATCATTTATTTATTTGAACACAAATATTTGTACCTTAGTATTTATGAGCCACACAAATCATCGAATTTGTGTGTGAGCTGGAATACCGCTAGGTGCCCAAACCGAAACAGGTTTTTCTGGGGACCACTCCTCGGTCGTTGAGCTGCAGGTCTTACCCACAATGGATTGGAGAGACGTTAGACGTAGTATGATGACAGCCGGTGACCAACTTAACATCATATAAACTGAATGAATTACTAGTATTTCTATAATACATATCACGGCGGAGCATTTTACCATACACACATATTTAGAGATTTAAATCGAAAATGGACTGGACGAAGAAATAGTTCCTCCTAACTAGCTCCTCACATATATTCGTTTAACAATTAACGATAAAGCTGGAAGGGTGAACTATTTAACAGTATTGCGAATTCTAGAATATCTCTGAAAGAAGTTACAAATGATTAGGAAATCAATTCAAAGTTAATGGTGAATAAGATATTTATACTACTATTGTTGTTAACGGACAAATTGAAACAGATTATAAAACTAACAGATTAGATACTACATGGCTAGACTGGGAAATCTTGATGGAAAAAAAGCATCATGAGTCGCTAAGGAGGGAGAGTTGGCTCAGTGGTTAAGGTGTTCAACTTTTAGCCATTAAGTCCCGGATTCGAAATCGCCCCACCAAACCCCGATTTGGACAACTGAGTAGTATCACTAATCCTCACATCTACGGTACGGCTCATATTCTAGTACTTGGTTACACCGATTGCATCTAAAACGAAATGGAGAGGCAACCACTTTTGTATATTCTAGATAAACCATACACTATATGTTGTACTTGTAGATCACAATATTTCTTAGAAAATTATTACTTAATCTTCTTCAACGACTTCATAAGGTGTTCGCAATCTTATCTATCACAGCATTACTGACCAACCATTTGTCCTATATTTCCTTGCTAACAATCAAAACTGTTCCCATTCAAGATGACTATACCATAACACTTACTTGGTGGCTTAGAGTGTTCGAAATTCTGTTACTTATTTCCAGGTTCGAATCCCATTCCACCTACTTCAGTTTGAGAAACCTAGTGGTGACATTAGCCGTCACACTTAGTGTGGCTTATATCCCAAGACCTGGAGAGCGAGTTTATACCTGTTGAAACGTTCTGCATCATCACCGAAGTTTTCATTCTCTGTAAATCTGACATGTATAACTGACTTAAAACATAATAAAACTAATTAGTTTTTTCTTACTATTTCTGTTCGCGTCTTACAGGCAAACTGTCCCAATCAGAAGCATAGCGGGATCCTCCGAACAAACCTTTTTGAAATCCTTCTTCCTTCTTTTACCATCATACTGATTAGTAACCATTTGTTTGAGTTTATATGCATGATTTCTAACAGCATTTCGGAAAATTTAGAAACCAGTCTTTATTAACAATACCATGAATCGATACCAAATGAGGTATTGAAATTCAATTCTTTTTAAACTTATATATAACCCACTTATATGCCCGTTGTTATGTATTGATATTTCTAATGCTATCTTTGTGAATGGATGTTGCTTTACAAACAATAATTTCTCCCGTTTTATTACTCTTGATTTTTTTTATGGAAAACAGCACAACTGAAACATGATCACATTTTTTTGTCATTAGAAGTTTACTGTCCAAAAATGATCACGTTACTTTTATACATTTTATTTGTTGGTTGATTTGTCAAAATTACACATTTCATTTGCACAAGGATTAAATAACGTCTAGTGGGAGAAAACATCACCATTGTAAAATGAATCATTTCATTTTTGGAGTATTTAATCCATATTTTGCCTTCAATCGATCTAATTCTTCTTTCTTTTTATCTACATCAGTTTTCTTAAATTGCTGCAAAAGAGAGTAAAAATCATAAGGAACAACTATAAACTGTATATATGTAGTTCGGGTTTCAAAAGCCTGATATATTAATACGAATCCACAGACTACAAGTTTTGATTGTAATAGTTGAGTTCAAAATGCATACTTTGGTTTGCTAGGTCAAACACGACTCCGCCTGGAGCCATTCCCGGGTTACCGCTGGTCCCAAACCCGGATAAAAAAGAAGGGTTAGGTATGGGCTTAGGGACCCCCCCTAGCAGAAAGCCGACTCGCTAACCAGAAACGGTTAGTAAGGTCGAACATAAAAATTAAGTATGGTAATATAAGCACTAGAATACCGTTTAGCTCGCTAAATGTTTTTATCTTAGCAGTACAGTAATCGTTCCAGACTGGAAACTTGGAATGTGCTTGTATTTATTATGATTAAGTCTTTAACCTAAGGATGCCTCAATATCAGATGATATATTAGTGTTGCATTTGCATTCTTTAACAGCACAAAGACTACAATATTACCACCTTGTATATTACAGCTGTATAAATTTTATGGATAAACGATTGTTGCTGATGTCATCGTATGAGAATACACAAATTTATATGAAGCAAACAACACAATAAAACTGTAAGGATTACCTTGTTTCTCTGGTAGTATAAAACTACGAGATATCGGTTACAAACGTTAAAGCCACTGAGGTGATCACAAGCGTTCTTAGCATCGAAAATGTCTTCATAAATAACTAGAGCGGTTCCTTTCGTTTCAGGAGTGTTACCGATGCGAATTTGACGAATAGCACCATACTTGCCGAAAATATCATACATCTCTTCCGCTGATATGTTGTAGGGTAGGTTTTTTACCAGCAAGATTCTATTTACCTCTGGAGGTAGACGAGTCTAAAAATCGGATTTGAAAAGTGTATTACCAATTTTTAGTAAAACTGTATTTTACTTTAAAAACCCTGGACTGAATTACTTTCAGTTTGATATGGATGTAAAAATTCCCCACAAACAGAGAAAAATTCGTAAACAAACATTTTAACAAATTATCAACTTCAGGGACAATGTTATTTTTGTAGAAAGGATAAGTTAGAGGACGCTGATTCTAGTGAGGACACATATCAGTGGTCTGTTACTGAAACGTAGGTGTGGAGAATCCATCCAAGGGAGTTGGAAAAACCTGCTTTAAAACCAGTGGTATACACAGGATCCAGAATCTTGGGGTAATAAGCGGTAAATAAACCTAGTTTTGGTCACTGGCCATCATAAGACCGAACCTCTGCCCTTTAACATCGTCTCACTGCCTTAGTGATAAGACCTATAGGTTGAATCTTTGAAGAGTGGCTCGTTAAAAAATCTACCTATTTCTTTCTGAACAGCCGGGTAGTGTTCTAGTCCATACGAAAATGGCGGATACAACTGAAAAAGCTACTCTCGCTTCAAGCAGACCACAGCTGCTTCCTTGACGTGGTGCTCGGGCTTGCCTGTCGTGATGATCCAACCGAGCTATATTGGCTGGAACACATGTTTCTGTAGGTTGTGCCATCCCAGGCAGGTCGATTGAAGAACAATGAGACTAAAAACAGCTACTCAAGGTCTGAGGGCGAAATCGTACTGCTGACTGTAAAGAGGTGTGACAGCAGTATGGTGTTTTCCTCGGATAACCAGCATCTGCAGCGATGCTGCCTTCTCACAAGGAAAGGAGCGGTTAGAAAAGTTCTGCCCTAAAACTGTTACTCCTCACCTTACCTCACAGATTTCCGCCTCCCGCAGTAAGGTTTTTTAACAAAAGCGGAGCGAACACTTTAAAAACTTCCCATAAAAAGACCGTGCATGACCGGCCTAAAGCAGTTGTCCTTTGGGCTCTGCGATCACGCCCTAAGACCAACGCTAATCTACCTTCCTTTTCAAGTTCCTCAAGAATCCATTTCACAGTGTAGGAAGCCGGGAAGTGACATCCACCTTCATACCCGTAACAGCACGCGAGATGAAATTAGTGTCAACCAAATCCTTCCTACACCTCCTAATAACTATTTTAACTCCGCGATCGACCCTTCTCTCATTGCAATATCACCTGGCGCCGCTGATGCAAACGTTTCGAGCTCACGAAACGTTATTCCTGGTTTACTGAAACCCCGCTCTAAACTATATATTGGAGCTTTTAATTTCGAACATTGTGTCAAATAGGGAAACAATCTTCTTTAGCTAGAATTTTAGAATCTCGCGGCATCGATGTATGCTGAATCTCCGAAACGCACATACAGAATCCGAGCAGCATTATTTATTTGACTCCACCTCATCAAAACAAAGAACCATCGCAATTTACCATTCGTATATTTGGAGGCCCCATTGCTGCTTTCCATGGCCTCACTAGTGTAGGCATAGCATTGGGTTCCAAAGCAGAACTAGCGCACATAAATTGGATTCCAGTAGAAAGTCGCTTATGCTCTGTTCAACTAGACAGACAGTAAGAACTCGGAAAAATGGAGTCGCTCGCCGTTGCCTCTTCGGTCTCTGCCTACGCTCCAACTGATTGCAGCTCAGACGATTTAAAACATGAGTGTTACAGAAAGCTTCCCAGCCTTCAAAAAGTTAGGCTATGTTGTAGCAACAATGGTTGATGACTTTACTGCTCACGTAGGTAGACTAAATGAAAACGACACCTGGGTGGTTCTTATGGTGTCGCGGCTGATCAAACAGACAATTGTGACCGTCTGCTGCAGCTATGCTCAGATAACCGCCTACTTTTAGCAAATAATAACTTCAAGCATAAGGAAAAACATCTTGTGACATGGCGACCCCTAAAGTCGTCTCAGCGCTGGACTCAACCAGATCACATCGCTACTAGCCATCGGTGGGGAGTCTCTATCAAAAAATTTCGCACATTCTGGGCCACTTGCTTGGATTCAGACTATGCTCTCGTGTGAACGCGTATTTGTGTGGGTCTTACAGGACGTAGGAAAGACACTGCAAGGAAACCTCTTAGGGTTCTACTTAATGATGACAAAGACAAGAGTGTATTTTATGAACAACTATAATAACAGTTAGGCAGCCATGTAGTAAGTGATGCCCACCCTGAGGCAGCTTGGAATGATATTCAAAAGTCGGTAGAAACGGCAGTGATTTGAGCTAGTAAGGTAAACCATAAGGTTAGGGAGAATCAGTGGATCTCAGTAGCATCTGCCAAACTGATGGATGCTTGAAAATTGGTCCCGTCATGCTCTGATTACGATGAGGAGCAGAGTCAGCTTGAGCACTGGAATCAATCAATCGCAACGTAGAACTTCATACGTACGAACATCAGTTCATGTTTCCATACCACATGAGCACAGAGATGTAATTGTCAATTCAAATCCAGTAGTAGTCGAGGTAGTAAAGGTATTAGCAGTAGTCGGAGAGGTAAGGATTAGAAGATATTATTCAAGCAGTACAATCTAGTGAAATAGACTTAGAAAGACAAAGATAAAGTTATGAAAAATTAAAAAGTTTGGGATTTTAAAGAACACGAAGAATAAATGCACCTGCGCCATTGCAAACGATTTTGAGCCATGTAATTCAGGGCTTCTAACTATCGATAACTGTCATCTTGTGGGCCCTGACCCGGTAGTCGACACCTGCCAACATGACTCAGTACATTTGTTAGTGACTTCATGGATTTGTGCCGTGGTTTCGTCCGGCCACCCCTAGCTTTCGTCCAACCTACTCTTACACAACAAAATATAGCTCGACGAGGCAGTCGGTGGTTAGGCATACACAACACATGTCCTAACCACCTCAACTGAAGTTTCAATATTTCACCTATTGATTTGTCATCCTTACCTAGCACCCGTTTCCTAACAACAGCATTGCTCACTCGGTAGTCCCAGGATATACGAGTAATGCTTCGAAGACACCTATGATCGAAAACCAATAACCTACGAATATCTTCTACTCTGACTGGCCATTTTAAGCAGCCATAAAGTAGGAAAAAGCGAACTGCTGCGCAGCACACTCGTCTTTTAGTCAGCAAACGGATATCGCGTCTACGCCATAAGTGACGCATGTTGGAGGAAGCCAATCGAGCTTATTGTATCCTTGCTGAGATTTCGTCAGACACCAGACCATCAGTACTGACGAGACTCCCCAGTTAAGTGAAGCGGCCAAGGCGCTCAACTGCTTCACTCTCGATCACTAGTTTAGGTGCCGACGTAAGCCAACCTTTCGCATCTCAACGGAGAAAACCGCATCCTGAAAATGTTTGCATTGTTCCTTAGGGTTGTCAGCGGCTTTACCAAGTAGAACTGTGTCATCGTCATGCCGTAAGTCAGCAAGCGAGTCTCCTGGTAGTTCAACCCCAGAAATTTGAGACGAAGATAGTGTTACTGCTAAAAGCATGTCTACGACAAAGTTAAACAGGAATGGGGAGAGTGGACAATCCTGACGGTCACCACTTGAAGTAATGAATTCCAATGAAAGTTCGCCATAAGCTTTGACTCGACCTGTAGTGTTTAAGTTGAGAGTCTGTATAAGGTTAATGTACATCTCTGGTACCATTCAATGACACACTGCCACAAAACCTCACGATCAAAAAAAAAGAGTCAAGTACCGTCCTATGTTCCAGGAAGACAATTACTGTCATAAGACTAAATGCGTATATGTGTTCCAGGACTTGTCGTATTGTGAATATGTGGTCTATACAGCCACTTCCAGGTCTGTAAAGAGCAGACTCGAGAAAACCAATCTGGTTTCAGACCTGGAAGTGGCTGTAAAGTCTAACAAACTGGGTTGAGAGCAAGAAAGATCAAAAGATTTAAGGCTTTTCAAGGATAATAACAATATATAAAGTTAGCCTATTAAAGGCCAGAGAACAAACAACTTACAGCATTTTTACGTCCTAATGCCATCCCAATGTACCGTCCATTAATGGTTTACGCGGTAGAACAATTCGTCCAATATCTTTCTGCAGGTCAGTTGTTCACCAGTTAATTTCTTTACGTTAAACCCTTGTTACTTAAAGACGGCTTTAAGTCACCCATTTTTAAGGTAACTTATCCGGTAATGATATATAAACCCTAAAATAATTAGTTCTGTAAGTCTTCGACTCCGATGCTTCCAATATCCAATATCTTTTTTTCACGATGTAGTATAGATTGATTTCTTTGCGCTCGATTCTTGTTCTTTCAGTACGGTTCCAGGTGTTCAGTCGATGGGGGTCCACTCGACTGCACTAATTCTAGTCAGATGACAGTTGTTTGTGAGTTTATGTCATGTGATTTGAACAAGCACATTTGTTTCTAGGCAGTAGGGCCTCCGGAAAAAAATTAGTTGCAGTCTGAAGGAAAATCAAGAGAATATTCTAATGTTAATAAGAAGATTTCAGAACTCAGTAAATAAATGGATAATTTAGTTTATTAATTAGTAGTGGAGATTGTGTTAGAGGACCGAAATGTAAGCAAGGTATAGGAAACAGGGATCATAAGCAAGACAGATGAAGATAACGATCTGAGGAGATGGCAAAATAACAAATAGCGGGTTTCAAGATATGCATCAGGCACAGCTGGTCCACGAGGGAGGTGATCATCCGTATGTGAGTACGTGCTCATCAAGTCTGTTCGTAAAGCTGTCCACTCAGGGGGCTGTGATCACCTCGGCTGATAGGTTATTCCAAGCTGCAACAACTCTTGGTTAGAAAAAGTGTGCACGAACCTGAATGTTTGCTCTTTGATGCACAATTTTCGAGGATTACCCCGAGGGGCGTGGTTGTGATGCTTCAGTCAGATGCTCACGTTGAGATGGTTTGGCATGCTTAATATGTCGAAGGCCATTACCACATCACCTCTGATTCTCATGTAACTCAGTAGGACTAATCCCAAGTGCTGTAGTCTGTCTTCGTAAGTTTTATTCTTCATGCATAATCATTCCAGAGCTTATAACGGCTGCACCAAATCGTCTTTGGAACCAACCAATTGGGGTTGTGCCCTGTTCTCTGAGATTTAGCGATGAGGTGTTGAAATCTCCAGATAAGAATATTTGATCAAACCCAAGGAGTGGCATTGACGGTATTGCCTCATTCAGTTTATGCATTTAGGCTTTAGCGCCTAAAGGGGGTCGGTAAAACCCTCCGATCAGGTGTTTCGTGTCATTTGTGTGGAAACAACACCAACATGATTCTTCCACCTCAGTTAGTTGTTTGTCGTGCAGTCTTTCGGTTTTTAAACGGATGTTAACACATATAGCCTCTCTGCCCCCTGTCTGGTGTACCTTGTAGTGGTATACTGAAATATAAACATTTATTATTGTACTTAATTCTGACAATAATTGTTATATTGTACACATCTTGTTTATCTGTACTAAAGACTATCTCTTGCGCCCCATGCGTGCCTTTGCCTGTCGGCATCCTTTCCTAGCTCGTTGTCAGATGCTCATGTACCCTAGTCTCGTGATTATTTCGGTATCACAAGGCTAGCATTAAATATACTACTTCCTCTAGAATCTCTTTTTTCTGATGACTAGAGTAACGGGATTAACACTTGTTATCCCGCGAAGTGGTATGTTTAATAGGTACTACGACAACCCTATCACTTCAGAAGGGCTTCATGCCTTACAAGATCACTTTGTTGTCTGCAATGTCAGAGGATAGTCATGTTTCGGTTAGGTTTATTATCTTCAGATCCATCTCAGATCGTTCCTGATTTCTAAAAACTTTTCCCTTGGTCCTCTTACGTTGGTATTGAGGTATTTGATTGTTTGTCTCATCACCTGGTGCACCTCTGAAGCAATAGCCGTTGTCGGATTTTGAAACGAGCCATTTAAACCGGAATGGATAGTTCTATGGAAACTGGCCTCATCCTTTTTATTGCGCACACCAGTTTGAAGTCACACACTTGGATGTCCGTGTTATATTCAATCCACTTGATTCTAATAGTCCTCTAGAATTTGACAAGTTTTTGGAATTTAGTATATTTCAAATACGAGAACGTTAATTCCGAATAAACAAGGCTGTGAAACAAGCTGCTGGCTCCCTGTCAGACATCCAGCTGACTGATGATATTTTAGTGGTGACCGAGTCGACATTGACTATGATCACCACTAAATGTTCATTGCTATCCCATCACAAAGCATTGAAGTATATCCATGTTTCAATATTTATTTGAAGGAGAAAGTAGTCATTACATAACGAGCAGCAGGCTATGAAAGATGGCAGCAACGCGAAAAGAACGTTGCACGCAAAAAATTGTCTTTGGTACAGTTAAACAATACGAGTACAATAGTAAACGTTTGTTTTTCACCAATCCAGTTTTCTTCGAAGAAGTGCTCTACTACAATATCAACAGCTTTAAGATGATGGGTAAAAGGAGAGTGCAAAACAGACAAAATCTAGATAAAAACTCTATAAATATAGGCAGATATATAAGTAATGGAAAGTAAATCATGGCACAGTAAGTGAATGAGTTTAAGTGAAACTACTATGATCAATAACATCTTGATATATATTTTTCCCAGTGTGCTCAAATGCGGCCCAATAAAAATTTAACTCGAGAAAGTACATTCGATCATGTTCTCTTGCAGCAGTCCAGTGAATAGGCTATTGTCGACAGCAGCGTTCTTGATAGGACTACCAGTAACAAAGGGCTTCAAAACGGATGTGTCTGTGATTTGTTATTTTCGTATACTCACTTATCACAGTCGAATTTTCGTGCTGTTTGACTCTCGTTTACGCGAAATATCAGCGACTTCGAGTATTCGAGTATTTAATCGAAAATCCAGTACCACAAGTAAATTAATCACTTTCTACTAGTTTATTGGTGGCGCCAGATAGCTAATCTGGCTAAAAATACCGTAAGCCTTCTAAAGTACAACTCTTTTCTTGTTAATTATCGACCGCTGCCACTTGATCGTAAATATCAAAAATTCAAGATTAGGGACTATGTACTACTGTGAATTGCTTTTATAATATTCGTTTTGGGCATTTCTAAATATCCACTGAAAGAATAGTTCGTCTAAATCATAACTTCAGTTTCTTGTACTAAACACATTTTTTCATCCGATTTCCGTGCATAAAACACACCCGCTTCTGTCAGCTCTCATCGATCGCTTTTGCATTGCGGCTAAATGGCCAGATCACTAATAACTTTTTAGAACATATTGAAATTTTCCGTTTCGGCTTTTCCTGATTAGTATATTACCAAAACAATGGAATTTAAATATTATCCTCGGAAAAAGCATTTATTGAACATGAAGTTATAAATTGTTTGAACTTCTGTGATTATCATGAGTGGCTGTATTCCTTAAACCAACTAGAATTCATCAGAAATATCCTACATGTACTTTAGTAATCACGTATGAATCAACATTGAGTTCAGGAAGAATTCCGTAAGCATAAGCAAACTTATTGTTTTGGAAAATCAAACCAGACACGAGCCGGTGTACAAAAGACACATCATTTGATATAAATACCACACTTCCTCCCTTCAATGACCCACAGAGCTTGCAGGTAACATTTTATAGCTGCATTTCACTCACTCTCATGTAGCGGTATATAAATCCCTAATGTAAATAGTTTTGAAAGCTTTCGACATTCGTGCTGACCTCATTGGCTTTAGTGGACATACCCTAAATGAAGATGCTCGGCCACGCATCCTCACAAAATCACCATTACGTATGTTGTGCAACACACCTTCTCGAGGTAACTAGCAAGCTAAGTTCACTCACTCCTCTACATCCCAACCATCCTCCTGATATACCATCGATCTTCTCTGTCCCTGCTTTTCGGATTGACTTGACCTTCGATCTACAAGGCGTTACGGACATAGGCATCATCCAACTGTAACTGATCGTAATATTCTCACTCACATTGTTTTTGGTTATTTATCTGCATTCAAACTTTTATTTCCTAGGTCCGACGTAAGTATTTCTGTATTTGTCATTTATTACCACTTTCAGTCCACGAAATACGTATTTTCTTAAACGTTTTTCATTTTATACTTGCATTTACCATAATCACATGTTTATTACACATTTTTCGTCTTCACCTAAATCATCTGATTAAAGAGTCCTGTAGCTAGAGTGGTGTTCCGAGTATACTGGTCTTTACAATCAGCAACATTAAGGTGATGCGAAGATCGAAATTCTCTGAGAGGAAGTAATGAATTAGTACCCTTTCAACAACATTTAGCTGATCTATATCATACTACTACACTCTTGGGTGAATTATTCTGAAGGAAAATAAATCAGTCTAATTTTTTGAGTCGCACTGTACACATAGGTTTAATCTCACCGATTACTCACGCATTACCTTGGGCATGATTTTTACGTGTATCTATGTGTATGTGTTTGAATGCCTACCTGCATCTCTTCTATGCCCAGGAGTTTGATTCACGCTTAATAAAACTGACTAGGCTGAAAATCGTTTGTCAATGTTTCACTCCATACTGTCTGTCTGCATTAATAAATTTCTGAAACCGTTCCAAATTTATATTAATGTATGGCTTGGAATACTACCGTTGTCCAACAGGATTGGTCCAATTAAATTAAACGAAATTAAAGGAAAGATTTATATTTCTGTAATAATTAGAAGTATATGTATCAAGAATTAAAGATATGCACAAACGAATGTATTGTATTTAAAATTCGAAATCAAGCATTCAACAACAACAAGAAGTCACTAGTTCATAAAAACACCACATCCGCCACAGCTTAAATTGGAATCCAAGTGTCTGTAATCAATTGTACGTCTTCTTCTCAAATTCATCCTGTGTCTGTCCGACAGTGTATTGGATAAAGGCTCTGTGTTATCTAGAATGCTCTCATTAGTATTAGAATTAACAACCGAAATTGGAACAGACTCACCTGGTTCTTGGAATTGTATTTGATCAACATGTCGATTGTGTGTACTTAAGTCATTGATATCTAGAAGTCGCATCATAGATTTCCCGATATTCTTCAGAACAAACCCCGTGGATGGTCGAAGATCATTGCCAAGATAATATGTGACTTCTGCAGACTCCAAACATCTCATATTCGACCGAAGAATTCTTCCTTTTAATAGCTTTGATGGAGTCTCTTTCGTCACCGAATGTCTAGCATTTCTATATTGCAGTAGAAAGGTATCTACTCCCCTCTCCAGCTCATTAAATGTTGAGGCGGCAATAGAATCAGTCCACTTCGAATGCTAATTTTTCAGCTTATGACACTTTTCGCAATTCTTTGCTGTACGACAAATATCTGCATTTATCTCTGGCCACCAACACGTGAGCCTCGCCAAGGACTTCATTTTCTCAACACCTAAATGTCCACTATGAAGATCTTCCAGAACAGCTTTACGCAATGAAGGAGGAATAACAACCCGATCATTTAAACAAAAAATACCATCAGGAGTAGTGGATAGCTCATCCCGCTTTGAAAAATAGATAGGGAATCTGCGTTTCAGATTAGCATTCCAACCTTTCTGTATAGCATTAATTATACATCCAAAGTTTCTACGAGTTTCTCTAATGAGATGTGGACGTTTCACTGGTAAAGGTTGCACCAACAAACAGTCTGAAGTATTAACAGGTTTATCTTGTAATGACTGTCGAGAAATGTAGTCAACATGTTGAATTTGCTTGGCACTCCTGTGCTGAACCGTTTTCATACCTTCATTGCACTTAGCACACGTGGCTATCGAATCTTCAGGTAAAGCATCAGAATTTTCTTTAGAAACTAGGAAAGACAACTCCACTTTAAGTCTTTTCAAATTCTTTAAACCCAGTATTGACATTCCTGTTTCACTAACTAAAAATTCACAAGGTATGTATGAGGAATTATCATCTCTTATTAGCAATTCACAACATCCTCGTATAGGCAGTCTGTGTCCAGTAATCCCCAATATTGATACTTCAGTGGGTCGAACCACAACGTTCGGATCTAACGATTTCAAGTTCTTGAATGAAATAATGGACTCTATACTGCCTGTGTCCACAATAAAGTCATGACATGAACCAAGCGATGTATATAGTCGCTTTTGAATATGAGCATTACCTTTCGAAATGGTAGTTAAAGATAAATGATCATTAGGATCAGCTGAATTATTGGGATCTAAATTACAAGATTTAGTACTACTTGAGGCAAAATGAACAGTAGCTTTGTATACTGGTTGAATGTGTCCTATCTTACCACATCTAAAACATTTAGCATTACGAAATGTACAAGAGTGACGAGAATGAAATTTTCCACATGATAAACATTTGCCAAACTTGGTCTCACCTTTTTGATATCCTTTGTAATTCTTTTTTGAGACACAGTTCATATTTTCACGAGAATCGGAACCACTGTTAAACGAACACAATTTTGATTGACCCTGAGATTGTTTTTCATCATGACAACTAATCAAAGTATTGGAAATCTTCATCGACTGAATATCAAGTTCATTCAACGCCTCGTAGTTAATGCACGCAGTTCTAACATCTTGAAAGGAACAGTTTGACATTCTTAACAGCTCTCTTTCCAAACTAGGTATGTTAATTCCTGCAATTAATCGGTCTCTCAGCTGCACATGAAGTTGATCACCAAAATTACATTTGACAGCCTGTTTCTGCAATTCAAGAATGAATTCCTTAACAGTTTGGTCATTTTGACGAATCATCTTATGAAATTTCGCCCTTTCACGGTATTCAAAACCAGGGCACTTTACATGATTCAATAATAACTCCTTTAGCACTGCATAGGGAAGTGAAATAGGTTTTTCTGGATATGCCAAGGTTTTCAATAAGCTGTACGCTTCTTTTCCGATGAATGTTAGGAAATGAGCCACAATTTTATCATCTTTGACATCTTTCCTGGTCATACTCCAGATTTCAAACCTTTCCAAATAATCTTCAAAAGCTTCAGAAGTAGAATGAATATCTAGCTGTTCCATTACAAGTTCCATCGCGATGCCAGTGTGATAATTAGAAGTATGTAAATCAAGAACTAAAGATATGCACAAACGAATGTATTGTATTTAGAATTCGAAATCAAGCATTCAACAACAACAAGAAGTTACTAGTTCATTCAAACACCACAATTTCATTGAACACTAATTGTGGAGTCAGACCGCGGACACCAGAAACCCCTCAAAGCTTATCATCCAACGAAGACGATTTCCGCTATTCCGGTCGACAGCCCATGTCCATTTGCACACAAAAATGTTTTTTGGAATGTGGTTCTCCTGCAGACCAAAAGTGACGTCGCAATAGTCTTCGAACCGTAACAGGAACAGGAGGGCATCCCAGATATGTACTAGGTAATACCAACATTTCGTTAGTCATGAGAAAGCAATAAACAGTAAACATGCCAGCTGTTAATGACCCTCCACTCACTACATTTCTAAGCACTGACAGATACTTTGGCACTAATTCTCTAAGTGATACGGAGTAAGTGGACAGTGTCATAAAGAAATCATCCTCCCAACAAAGCAGCTATAATTCTAATGGTATAATTCTACAAAAAGCCAGTAAAACTGAAACTCGAACATCCGAAGAACAATCTCTTATTCTGGGCTTTGGATTGCTTTACAGGTTTTCTCAGACTTTCACGTCAGAAGTATCAAAAGAGGCCATATTATGGACAGATTTTCCTAGTCTGGATTACTATCTGATCCATACAAAAACACAGAAGCTAACTCACTCAAACACGAATCACTTTTGTGGTTGACAGTGAATTTTAGGAGCAACAGTATTATGAGTATTCAGACTAACTCAACTAAACTCGATTAAAACAATCATGGCTAAAATTAACATGTTTCTCTAAACAACAGGATCAACGCTACAATGCCGACAAACAACTGCCAGATAATTAATGTTTACAAAAAACTATTAAGTCAGTTTTCATTGATCTAGGGTTTTTTACTTCTCCACTCTCTCATAGTGCATTTTTTATCAAATAATATAAATCAGTGACTGATCAACAAACAGGATTAATTACAACTAAACTTTCACTGTTGTCAACAGAATTGCTGTGAGACTAACATCGAAACATTTACTAAAGTACATAGGACATTTGCTTCATACCAAATGTAAGCTATCCTCTTAACAAAACTTATGGCATATAGTTCACTGATGTGCACAAACAGGTTGATGGAATAAGTAAACCGAATTATGACATAGACAAATTACTCCAAGATACTTACCATCATTTAGTTAACTAGCTATTCCAAATTAACTGTTGGCGGATATAATGTATTTATCATGGACTACCTAAAACCACATGCCATTTGTGCTTCAAACTCAAAACCTTTTATGGAGTCAAAATTTACTCAACGAATATTAAAATAACCTGAAGTAACAGTAATGCTTAAGGAATATCAGTAACCTAACAACAAATCGAAGTTTTATTGTTTTTAATAAAACGATAAGAATAAAAAATATTTTATTAATTGGTTAATAGCAAACCTAACTATCCAAAGTACTTTGAAGTTATTTTACATAAGCTTTGTAGTTCAAATATAAACTATCCATACTTTTAAAAACTTCACGCTATGATTTAGCACACTTATGTGGTATTTTTGCATACTGTTTATAGAAGCAATAATTCTATGTGATGTAAAAAGGTCTTAAATTTCGTCGAAATAAGTATTTGTATTGGGATTTTCAAACGGATAACATAAGTTTTCCACTTACGTGTTTTTGTGTACATTTTGATACTGATAATTCTAAAAACTAAAAATTAAAAATATTCCTAATTAAGTCGAAACATTTTAATTCAATTCTGTCTCATGCCTCGAGAATTGCTTTCCAATGATTTATATTATTTACAAGAAAAACATGGTCTAATCTATAGATGTACCACATTACACTGGTTTCACAGACTAAGCAGGATTAAGAACGACATTATGTATGTATACGATATATGTATGTATTTTTTTTTGATTGAGCCAAGAAAATAAGAAACAATACTTTTGTGTAAAAAATAAGCAGAAAGTAATGCGAAAAAAAAGTAAAATTTTGTATTTAACTGTATTAATAGAAAGCAATAATAATACTTGTATTAGCATTAAAAAAAGGAATGAGTTTAAGTGGACGGACAATAGAGCGCCGCTATGCAGTGTATTTATTTCTGAATGTTTCTAAAAACATCAATAAAAAAATAATAGATGACCGCTTAAATATTTTGTAGATGACAGTAAAGTTGACAAAGGAAATTGAATTTTATCAAAAATCCTAAGAAAGTTCATGATAATGATGGTGATGATGATGATTATGATGATGATGACGACAGGAGACGTACAATAAATGCGACAGCCAAAAAGATAAAAGACAAAATTACAGATGAAACAAGATAAAACAACCCAAATAATTGGTTTATTCTTTAAGCTTATAATGAACATGCTCTTGTACAGTCTGGTAGCAAATAATGATGTTGAGTTGATAAATGTAAAATAAAGAATCAAGATGAGTCTTCGCTTCACGTTACTTCAAGTATTTCATTTCTAATTGTACAAATGCATATGCATACAAATGTTTGAATAAAATAAATGAAAACTTTCAATACACAATAACTGAATATGGATGGAAATAATTTGTAGATCTTTATGGTTATATTTTTTCCAAAAATAAGTTTTATTAATATTAATGGATAACAATGTATTCAACTTGATGATTATGATGGGATCAAATAGACAATGATTGTGTTTGTACCAATTTATCTAATTAGAATTTATCAGTTAACTGAACTGAATTAGAGATTGTATTGACTTTGTATGCTAGTTTGAATGAATAATATGTCAAAGTTATTTCACAATAAAACTGCTTTAAATTTCTAATTTAACAAAATTGTCAGCTCCGCATGATTCAGGAGACCGCGTAGATGACAAACAAAATGATGTGTTTCTCTGAAATTAAAGAAAAAGATTTCTTTCAGATATCATACTCATGACTGTAAAATAATCTATGATCAAAAACATTCACTAGCCATACAAATAATGATAATAAACATTGTTTCTCAATGGTTACGACTGGAACTCCTCTTGTAGGTAATAGAAGATATGAAATAATTTGACGTTAGCATTTTTTTAATAGGCTATTAGACGATGAAGGTCAAATAAATCTAAGTAACAGGTTGTTTTTTTAATGTAATCAAATGATGTTCAGACTTTATATTCTGTTTGGTCACTAATTAGTGAGCAATCAGCTGTAAATATTTCATTCATGGCCACAGTACATCAGTGGTCACGTTTTAAGCTGTGAAGCCCCAGACTGTACATTCGAATCAAACAAGGAGCACCAGTTTCTTCAAGATTACAGAATGGATAGTGCTGGCGAGGGCTAATAAGGACAAGCCTAAAAGCAAGGTTTTATCCTGATTACTTCTAACCACTTAAAATTCCGATTATACACTGGATTGACCTAACAAACTTCCCCTATGTAATCCAAACAGCTTAAGTCAAGTATAAAATATAACACACAATATTACAAACTTTAGAGATCACTTATTTGTCAAACTAGGTTCTCTTTATATAACTAATAGTGTCATCCTTAATACACTGCAAGCTAAACTATTTGATAAGTTTTAATATGATTGCTTCATTACATCACATATTTACGCTTCACATTCGTTTAAGGTTACATACAAGATCTGTTCATGCTGCACTTTGGAACTACATCATCAACCGTACGAGTTGAAGATGCCCATTTTGAGTCATGCAACTAACGATGAGTATCATCGAATCATCAGTCATCTGAAAACCAAGTTCATTTAATACCGTTTGGATTATTTTATAAAAAATTTAACTTCTATCCAATCATGTTATTATTGACTGGTTATACAAATATGACTTAAACGCATAAAAACTTCATTCACTCACTAAATGCTTAGTTAGTATAGAATGAACACCATCTGGTTCATCATAACATTTCTTTTTATTGTCTAAACAATTATGTAGTAATTCTTCTGATAATAAAAGTGATTCAGATAAATTATTATGACTTGTTAATTGATAGTTGCATAATGTAGAATTTTGTGATATACTTCGATGATTCAAATTCGAAGGTATAGTAGATCGTGATAATGATTCAATTAAAGTAGAATTTTGATCGGTCATATCATTTGATTGATTATCATTGGTACAATTTATAATATTATTATTAGTTTCATTATTATTATTATTATCAGTATTAGCATTTGAATTACTAAGACTAAAGTAGGCTGTAGCATAAAAATTTGATGTATTAAATTCATGACCAAAATTTGTTGTCCCTATTGTTCCTGTATCGGTTACTGCTGTCGTTGTTGTCGGTGTTATTTGAGGAACAAGACATGTATTTAGTGTTAATGATTTCGTGTTCATTGTATTATCTGAAATTAATGCAGTTGTTGTAAATGCTGATGAATGATTATCATTTATATTATTAGATATAGAAGTTGAATTATTCATAACTTGATGTAAGTGAATTTGATTATTATGATGTGATTGAACATGTGAAGAGTGTGGATGATGTGAATGAATATGATGGTGTTGATGAACTGGTGAGGATGATGAAAGTGATTGAGGTAACTGTTGAACTAGTGCATAAGGATCAATTAAGTCTGATACAACATGTAGAGTACTATTATTACTGTTACTATCTATTATTAATCCTGAGTGAGTCGGTTCATATAACTGACCTGTATGAGATGTCTGACTAGATCTTAAATCAGTATCTGTTTCGTATGACCAATTTGTATCAATAGTATTTGCTGTATTATAAGTAAACCCACGATTACTGATACTATTTGTAGACGTAGCAGTTGTAGTAGTCGAAGTAGTAGTATTAGCACTAGTAGATGATAAAATATACGCAGCCATATTGTGCATCACATTTGTTTGATGATTAGACAAATTACGTGGTATATTTGAACCGATTAATTCGCTACCTACTGATGCATTCAAATTAGATGAATTAAAATAATCTTGATTCAATATATTAACTGGTTCATCTAGATTTCCTGTACCATTAAATCCCATAGCACCAGTAGATAATGTAGAATTTGGTTGTGAATCAGTAGAATCGCCACTGAAATGATAGGTTTGTTGATATGTATTCAACAAATTAATCCTTTCACGTCTGTAATAAATAAAAACCAGAAATCAAAGTGATCTAATATTTGAAATGAAACAATCATTCCAAAGAGTTGTGTCAAATCCTATTTTTCTTATAAAATATATTTTGATTTTAAAAATGATTGCCATTCACAACAGTAAATAAACCAAAAACAATGTTTGTTCCTTTCTGAAGTTTACTAGAAATGTACAAATCTGACTAATCTATGAGTCAAGATTACATTCCAGGGACTTCTTTTCTAGGTGAGAATCGAATACGTTTTCAATGGTTATTGATTCATGATAAGATAAGCACTAATGAAATGCTTATCTAACTGCATTACAGTACTGCTGTACAGTCAAAAAGTGTAGTTTACTGAAGCAAATCAAATGGAGAAGCTAAAAATATTAAATTACTAATAACTGTTACATTGTTAAGAAATTTTGAACCATGTGACAGAGTATTATTTTTCCCAGCTGAACCATTACTCTGTCATATAATTATTAATTTATCCAGTAATACCCTCAAGCTAAGATAATAGTACGAAACCATAAATATATGTTTCATTATATAAGATGACTGCTCACTTATATAATCACTATATTATCGGTATTTTTACTTACTGGATTTTATGATCCCATTAATTTACTATCATAATAATACAATTATTGTTCACGAAACCAAAACAAACACTGAAAAATGTAGATTTAGTCAGTTCAATTCACAAAATATGAAAAATTTCAGGTAAATACTATCTGATTCATGAACGAAATAGGATCAGGACAAGTAGCTGAACTTATCTGTTGATTAGAAACTCATGAAACTAAATGCGCCATATTTTGATTGTGAATGTGATTCTATGTGAGTGCGAACAACTATACACATCGCTGAGCAAGAAATATATATATATATATATATATATATATATATATGTACGCACTATATACATGCATATATGAGTGTGTAGGACAAGTTTAATTACATTGACTACAAAGGTGAAGTATGAATAGGTTTTTTTTTTATTTGAGGTCACATAAATATGCTTAATTTACTGAAATCATACTCATCAGACATTTACTTTTGGATCATGTATGATTCATACAACTTAATATTTATGGCAACAACAATACCATACTACTTCAGCCAACATTTATACTGTCTGTATTTCAAACATATACTTATTTCAATCAGGTTATTCTCCATTGAATTTTAAGAGAAAAAATGTCCATTTAAAGTGAAAGTATTATTTCGTTCTTATTTCAAAAGTAAAAATCATTTATTACTGTCATTGCTAATACCAACTTTCTGGTCTTATATTTAATTCAGGGCAGCTGATTTTAACCTTAGTCTACTGACATAGGATTACTCACACAAATCCAATTGTACATATTTAAAATAGATCCTGATGACTATATGAAAACGACAATACATAAACAACTGTTTTTAATACAGGTGAAATATATTATTCAAATATTAAACTGTCTGATCAATTTTGTGTTCGGTTCCTCGTTTTTATTCCCAATGTCTGTCAGTAAGAGTGAATTTTTTGGAAACTTATAAACTTTCAATAGTAGTTGACATGTTATTTTCTATTACCATTCATAGATTTGTTACTATTGGCCTCGTATTCACTTTTTTAATTTCATCTCAGAAATAGGAACTTGAAATGATGCATATTCGTGTCAGATGCTTCATTGACTAAAAGAACGCCGAACATATTCAAACGGAAATCAGGCATCATAAAGGAACGACATTGTAGTTACTTCTGGGTGTTTTCACAAGATTTGTAGTTGCACTCAATGAGATATTGAGGACAAAACATCTCCTCAGTGCTCTGCGGTCAGAATGACTATTTTAAAACTACATGTTTCTTCAATGACACCTTCGTGAATATTGATCCCAAGTAATTTGCACCGAAAATAAGGTACTGTAGGTTAATCGTTTCTTTAACTGGGTTTTTCAAAGCTTCTAGGAAAGTTTTGTTGGTCAGGATCTGACTGAACAATATATTACCAAAAGCTATGTTAGTTGATCGAACTATATATGTGGTACAAAACAGGACCGTTAGGCTGAAAACTCTGACCTCAATTAACATATCAGTATTTTTTTTGAATTTTATATCTGAAAGCAGATTTACTTAATTAGTCGTAGCTTTCACGTAGGAATAGCTATCGCTTATGTTGATACTGATAGGTTTCAAAAACTGATCTTTTTGAAAAATTCGAATCTGCCTAGTTGTAACAGATTCAAAGACTATAACCACTTTTCATAAACATGTTTCACGATAATACCTGTCTACTTATTGGCTCATTCTATTTACTAACCATTTATATTTATAATTTATTCAATATAAACTGAACAATAATTAATCATATATGTATTACTTACACCAGAGAAGCTAAGTGTGACTCCGTTTTAAGCCAATGATTCAGAGTACTTCCAATTACAGCACGATTATACGACTGTGAATAATTTCCAGACACTGTAGGATAGTAATGATTCTCTGGATTATCTGATCGTTTCTCTGTAGTATTTTTACCTGCGACAATATTAGTATTCATATTATTTGTAATGTTTAATGATGAGGTATGGTTTATAATGTTGGCGTCATTTTTCGAATCTTTCCGGTTGTTTAAATCACTTGTCAATGGTGACTGTTTCATCATATGATACGGTTGACTATGATGATGATGGTAATGATGTTTAGCTAGTGCATAGATCCATGCACGTAATAAACCATAACGTACACTAGATAACGTTTCAACAGCCCCAGGTAAATTTGTCGGGACTAACAACAGATTGTATGATTCTCCATTGAAGTGAATGGTATTTTGTCCATAACCATCATACTCATTTTCTTGTCCATAATAATCAAATATGTCGTCAACTCCATTCGGTTCGCTAGGACACTTTTCATCATTGATTAAATATTCATTATTCGGTGATAACCAGTTATGGTCACGTAAGAGATTGGTATCTTTTTCATAATTTGTTCCATTATTATTCTGAATATTTGTGTTAGTGAGATTGTTCATATTACACACTGACGATGGTCTTTGATTTGAACGCAAACGTTTGACTTGTCGATCATTACGGTCATCTGGAAATTAAATGCATAGCTTGAAATGACTTTTAGAAAATGTCCTATATTTTTATCTTTACGTATTACGCGAAAGTACTGACAAACATTACTGTAATTTCGATGTGGTAAGTTGTCAGCTTATGTGATTTACTGAGAAATAACCACAAGAATTTATACAGTTTGTTTTTAGAAATTCTAAATAGATCTAATTTGGCTAGCTTACACCTAAGGTAAGAAATTATTATAATTCTGATCAATCAAACCAAATGAATATATATCAGTTTATCAACATGGTGATTTTCTAATACAATTTTTAATGAATCTCACTAGGAGTAATTCCGAACAAGTTAATGATAGAATACTTAAGTAGATTTGTATACCTCAATCCTAAGTTTCGACTGATTAGCATTTCAAATTCAAGTTAGCTATAGTAATCGATATAAGTTTTAGTTCACAAATTTTTCCATGATTAAGTGAATTAAGGATTCAAATGTTTAGAAACTATTTGTAACAGTCATTACTAGGTACAAAGTCGGAATGATGTAATAGTATGTTTTAAGAATAAAACAAATTAAATACTTAATTACTGCAAATTAAAAAGTAACCTTTTGATGCAGAAATTATACCTAAATTTTATTATTTCCTTAACACTAATTAAACATGAAACAAAATAATTTTTTGCGGCTACAAACTATGATACAAATATGCTTTAATTTCCTCTAACCTATAGTCAATACGAATCTCTCTTAGTTAATCAGCTAATGAAGAATCACTAGATCCAACGTTGATATTTCACTATCACTCATACAAACTGAAGTCGACTTCTATATCTTCTTTTAAAAGGTTTTATTTAGATGTTTATTGTGTGAAAACAACGAACAACAATAAAAATTAACGTTTCGATTTCGACTTGATCGAAATATTATTTTCATTAGTTAAGTAGATAAGTTTAGTTGGTAATTTGAAGTGCATTACTAGTCATCAGTTCAAATGTTAATATTATTTGTATTTCTCACCAGTGTAAACAGATTTATCAAACTTCTAACTAAATCAATCCACTTACTTGATTCCTTTCTGCGTTTACCTAATGAAGGAGTACCAATTACCAAAGAATCTCCAGTACGTCTTTCGTTATTCTCTTTATCTCGTTTAGGACAAGCACAACTACGAAATTTGATACATTGACGCCCAAGTACTTCACAGTGTCCTTTACTTGGATCAGATCTGTTTTACCAAAAAGAAACAATAAATATTTTCACTGAGATTTTTCTTCTAACAAGAAGTAGTAGAACGATCGTTATATTCCGAGTCAGAAACAAGAAGTAAGAAATGCTAACATAAACGTTACTGGTCAAGCTGTAGTTTAATTTTCTGAGGAAATAAAAGTATGCTATAGATTGAAAATATGGCTTAGTTTTTAGTGGGACATTTACTTGCATTTAAGAATGAGTTTTGCATATATTTTCCTACTAAAAGCTTACTACTAACTCCAGTTTCCACTCATAATTATCTGGTTTGAACGCGCACATAAGGAACATATATATAAGTAGAAATCTGACAACATCAGAGCTCAACAGAGTGACAGTAAGTTTCTGATAAAACTAGTCTATTAGCCATTCATGTCAATGCTCCTTTATAATGTTCAACAGCCTACACAATGATAATAAGTTTAACAACAAATTGCACTTTTCTCAGAGTTAGTGGACATTATTGGATAATCCCACACTCCGTTTACCTCAAAGGTTAGCTCATGTAGTATTTTCATGGTTTTTTATTAAAAAATAACACACTGGCAATACATAATTTGGCATGAATCCACTAATATAACGTCAGTCTAACCATTCAGTTGAAAACATCACACACACTTGTGATTATATGTATGATTAAGAGCAACGGAAATGCTTGAATGTAGTCTTCTGTGAGGATATTTTCTTTGACAAACTAAGTAATGACTACAATTTGCAAACTAACTGAAAATTAAGAAACACAATATATGTTTTCAATGATTCCTTGCAATGAATAAATTGTGTTTGCCGATTATTATGATGGAAATATCCAAACACAATATGGCTGTAAAATTTTTTAGTATTGAAAAGACTTTAAAATGCTCTACAACTACTTAGTTTAATATAATCAGTAGTAATCAGTAGTGACTATTAATTGGTATCTCGCTTCTCAGATCGTATTCATTTGTCTAAACGAACGGAAAAATGCACTTCATCACAGATTTTTAAATATTAATTATACTAGATGATTTTGAGAGCTTCATCAATTCTTATGGCTTCGTTTAAATTTCTTTTATGACTTGATAAGCTTACAAAAATTACAAACTTTACTGCTTTTGAAGTGAACTTGCTTATTAACTTGTCCCTGTCATTATGTCAATTCACAATGTTTTAAGATGTTAGGTTTTGTGGGTTTTTTGAACTTCACAGATTATCATTTATAATAGTATTTTTGCTTTACGGTCACATTAAATAAATATTGTTCAATTTTATGAACTGGTGATTTTACGTGGTTATTATATGATGTGCGTGAATGAATATGTGCCCTGAACTCATCCACATTCAAGTAACTACTCAACATCTGATTCATTCACCCGCACATATAAACTCTCAGTATGTCATGTCTGGGTTCTATTGTTTTATTCTGCAAATTCATTTACTTTTTTTAATCTGTAGACAACATAAACTAATCTATTCTGCTATTAAAGACTTATATCTATCTTTATAACCTTAGTATTTTCTTTTTGTTTTAACGAGTAACCCCTGTGACTAGAAAAATCGACTTTCTCAACATTTTCTCTATCTTTACATCTTTATTTTTGTCAATTTTAAACTAAATTCTTATTAGCATGAAATTATTTCTTCATTATTAGTTTCATTGTTATTTTTATTCTATTTACTAACGAGTTCACTAACTCATAGGTTAGTTCAGGTCAAGTCTGGTCACTCACTACATGGTCTAATCGTTTTGGACATTAGGACAAAATGTAAAGATTTACTATGGAAATCAAAAAAAAAATAGGTATAAATCTTAAAGTTATATCCATGACCAGTGTATAAAATGATGAATTTATGTATAGCTTTGAAATGACCTTAGTTACTAAGAAATTTTAATACATCAGAAGTACATAAAATATATATTTTATTTTTGAGTTTATACATTCTATATCATACTAGTGAATATTTAGCCCCCTCTCTCACAAATGTACATATCGTCAACTAACTCTCTTCCAGGGGAGTTTATATATATATATATGTATATATATATATTCAGAAAGCAAAAATTATAGACACACTTTCACTTTCAATATATAATTGTAAAATAAAAGATTGTAAAACATGCTGAAGCATGTCAATGTAAAATAGACAAACCAAAATTAATAATCATCTATTCTATTGTTATTGTTATTCATCCTTGTTGTGTTTTGTTTTATTCTTTTTTAACTCACTACAGTAGATGTGGAGATGTTTTTTTTTGTAAATAAATACGAACATCTATTTTGATGTGTGTATATACTTATTTAGTCAAAATGATATCATTCTTATAGATCAAAGGACAAACGAACATTTTACATTTACTAGTCATCAATTCGTTCTTCTTCTTACTATTTTTTTTCTATTCGTCACAGCTTATAAGTAAACTTTTCACCTAGTCCATTCCAATTCATTCAAATCTTGCATTGAAACACACAACACAACATATTAATTCATATATTATATATGACTATGACATACAAAACACTGCATCCAACTATCTATTGATGACAAGCAAAAAACAACAAATAGTAATGATAATAATAATAATATCACTTCAGGAGTTGTAAAAACCAAACCAGAAAGTGTTTATGAAACTTAATTTTTAACTTTTTAAAAAAAACCAAACTTAATATGATCAATACAATTGTGTGTGAGGCGTTTAAATGATTAATACATACAAATCCTTATCTGCCAATTTTAAGTTGTTAAGATTGTACTAAAATGAAAAAAAATCGTTTCAAAATGTTTGAAATTAACACGTAATCAAATTCACCAAAGTAAGAGCTAGAAATTATCAGTTGATTCTAAAGATAATTACTATATGAAATATAATAAGGTGTATTTCAATGAATCCCATACTTACCCAGTTATTAAACGTTCTAAAGTGATGATTAAAAAGAGTGGTTTCTTGTTTCCTTGACCACCATTATACAGACAACTATTGAAACACATAAATTTCCCATTGAATTGACTATATTCACAGCCTTCTGTAATTTGACAGAAAAAAGAGTGTTTACAATACAGAGAGAATGATATTCTGTTGTTCTATTTAGAAAAATCTAGCGTATAATCAATCACTAAAATGTCAATTATTGGCTAATATCATGCGAGGTGCAGCAGTTGTGGATGCGCACTACCGATGAGTTCCATACCAGGACGAAACGGCCGTCCAGTGTTTTTAGGTTTCTAATGGTGGTTTAACAATAATTGATTGATGATTTCAATGTGCAACAAACACTTATCTCCATAACTCTAAATTGAAAAATTATATCAGTTTGTATTTTGTTAGAAAACAGTTCTAATTATATTATTGAACGAGATTATTACTATGGATGAAGTTTGTCATGAAGCAAAATTGTTAATTTGACTTATCTAATGTGTATGAATGAAAAAGGATAACATAATAGGTGTAAACTATTAATCTGTTATCGCATGAACTTATTATCGTTAGACTAAATTTTAGATTGTGATTAGTATGCTAAGTTAGATATCTCCAGAAATTTGACGAAAAATTAAAAGATTATGAGTTTTACTGATAACAGAATTACTAATGACTAAAATAGTAGTGTAATACTACACATATTTAAGAATTTTAATGTATATTTCAGAAAAAATAAGTGAAGCATACCAGTAAAAGATTCTGGTAGTGTGATCATCTGAATTCAACGATTGTACAACTCTTAACTGTGACTTTAGTCTAAGATATTAGTCATCTCAATAGTATTTTAATTTTAGAAATTTCTTCTAGATAAATTTTTATAAAATCTTTCCTTAACAATATAGAGATAGTTGAAAGTAACCAGCAGGAAGTCGATGAACTTCATAAGCACCAAATCCAAAAATTCGATGTACATATATAAAATAATATAAATTAGAACTAGTTTTATATACATTACACAAAACAATGGAACATGAATAACAGACTGTTATTCATATCTATTAGTTGATATAGTTAAGTCGAATCAATTGACTTAAATGTAGACTGAATGACGAATATTCTAGAAAATGTATTGTGCAAGATATTCTGGTTTTCCAGAGTAAAATTAAATGAATATAACTGACAGAAATAAAAAAATATGCTTTTAATATTGTTTACCTTTAGGTGTTTCATATGGTAAAGTAACGCATAATCGTTCAGTTATCGGATCAAAAAAGTATTCAGCCAATGAATTACCAACCATTACAATGCTATAACGCCCCATTCCAGAAGTTGGAATCGCCATAAAATCTTCAAAACATCTGAATAGATAATGATAATAATAATAAAAGAGGCAACATGAAGTAATTTATTTATACATCATGAATAAAAGCTAAAAATTCAATGTTCATTTCTTATAGACTCCAATAGCTTCTTAAAGTTTGAGAGCAATCTGAATCAAATGTTTATTAATAAATTAAATGTTTTATAGTCTAATGATTGTATTGAAACAAAGTTCATTGAAATGATGTTTTCGTTTTGAACTAAGAACTGGTAGGTAGACAGTTGTCATAACTTTCTTTGCATTCTTTTCATGTACTCATTAGTAACCTTGAACAAGGTTTAAATTCAACCGCTTGGCTATAATGAAAAACCATTTAACGATAACCCATAATGTAATGTCATCAAACTTAATAGTCATTGTACCTTTTCGATGGTAGGAAACTGTTGGGGATGTTAGATCCCCAAAACTCGCTTGATAAATGCCTTATTTTAGATTTCACGTTTGCGAGCATGGGCTGATCAGTTGACCTTGAGATTTCGTTTCCCACCAGGAAAATCCATGGCTGTGATTGGCTGCTATGTATTTTAGTGTGCTATTTTCGTAACTGTCCCAAGGACGTTTCTATGATGTATAAATAAACGAGAGTTGTATCCTTGACTGTACTGTGATTGCTGGGTGTTTGTAGAATATACTTTCTACCCTTACAAAGCCTTTTATCTTCAGCTTGGGATTCAAGGTAGCCTACCTGGACGCTGGTAATTATCTCGTTTGCGTTTATCGACTAAGGTGAACTCGTATTCAAACGCACCTAGTGACGAACCCTACAGAAACACTAAGTTTGATTCTCAGTGAAAACAATAACACATTAAGTTTTAGACATATTCAACCACATATGATGAAATGTTCATTTTACATTCACTTTCTTGTCACTAGTTTAAATAGATTAATGACTTTATTGACCAACATGATTTTGAAAAATTAAAAATTGAATAGCATATACTCTAATTTATTTTTTCCTTCATCACTCTATTACAAACAAATTATAGAAAATTATCCTTACTTTAAAATTATTTCTTTATTAGACAGACAAAAGTGACACAATAATATCAAAGAGCTTATATGAAAGGGAGAAATGTATGTCTCATATGAGTATAGAGCGGGATAGAAGTAATTTTTTCTGACAAGGTAAAGAATGGATAGAAAAGAGCAAAATTTCTGCCTTTATTTTTCTTCCTCTCGAAAATTATAGACTTGGAAAACTATGTGTGATAGTTATTAGTAGAATAGTAGAATAATTAACTATTCCCAATGGATAGAAAAATATTTATATTCCGCTATATTGGAAAGAATCAGATTTTCATATTAGTGAAAATAGAGAGAAAGAAAACCTAAACTTTTATGAGAAATAAAAGCAAAATTAAGTTTGAAAAAGAGATGAATGGTGGCTGACAGTGATGTTCAGGACGTGCTTTGAGTCAACAGGTAAATTCAGCTAACTAATCACAAATAGGACGAAATGCGCCTCTTGGATTGTACTGCTAGTTGCGATCCATCTCTGCTTACAGTGCTTTTGACTTAATGACATTGTCGAGTCAATACGCACAGGATACTCAGATGCCAAAAGAGACTGATCGATTGTAGTCCTAAACATATACAGGAGGATTCAAACAACTGATACAAAAAAGTCGTAACCAGCGGCGTTCAACTCAGTTCGGGTGTGAAGTAGTGCCCATCGAAGGCAGTGGATGAGGTTGCGCAAGACTATGGACAGATCGAAGTTAGACATTAACACCGTTAGCTACCGCTTTAGTGGTCCAGAGGTTATGCGTTCGCGCGCAAGACCGTAGGTCTTGGGTCGTGGATGCTCACTGTTGGTGAGTCCCAAACCAGGACGAAACGGCCGTCTAGTGCTTCCAGACTTCTAATGGTGGTCTAACATTGATCGATTCATGATTTCAAAAAGTAACTCAACAATCTCCACAACCCCATGATGCAAATGAATTTAAGTTTAAACTGAGAATTCCAGAATATAAAGCTTTATATCAGTGATTACATGTGATTTATATCTATTATGAAGTTCAGTTTTTACTATGAATTCATGCCAGTTTGTGTGACCTTGACAGCCGGAAAGTTTTGCGTCTCTGCCTTGACCTAGTTCTTAACTCTACATGAGTATATTCACACACAAACAAACACGAGACTAAACTCAGAAAATTTACTTCTCTCTGTATATACTATATCATTGCATAATTGCGCTGGAATCCAACAATTTACTTGTCTGAATTTTCTTAATCTGTGGATAAAACGATAGTGTTTATTTATCCCCTTCCCTTAAGGATAAGTGTACATGTAACTATCTATCTACGTGTACACACTACTCAAAATTAATTTTCAGTTTTCCATTTAAATAAAACAAATTGTAGTTTAAAAAAATGTCATGAATATATTTGTTATGATTATATATTGAAAGGAAAAGAAAACCAGTGAATTGAATTGTAATTGATACTTCGCCGGAGTAGTTTTACCGAATCCTATTGGATCAAAGGATTCCTTTTTAATTTAAAAATATATTCTGACATTCTCCCTTAATTAATCATTAAGTTCAGAGAACACAGATTTAGACGTGAGAGCCAATAAACCTTGAACATTTATCAATATGAGTACTGCCGACTCTGGTTCTTCCTGTAAACCAGTTTAAACGTAGATAAGTTTCAATAACCAGTCAAATGAAACAATGATGAATAATAAAATAAGTTTACAACAAAGTCTACTAACGTTTATCTTTTTTAATACAATAGAAAAAAGCTTACCTCTGGATTACCTCCTGTTGTTTATCTGATGCTCCATAAACCGGTGTTAAACGAATGAATGAACCTTCTGGTGGTTTACGTTGACACCAATAAGATAATGTCCACCATGTAGGTGTTTTCTTTGCATATAAATTTGTCCATCCTTGTTCATCTTTAAAATACTACAATTTAACAAGAAATAAAGAAGGAAAATAATAATATTTAGGAAAGAAGAGAGTCCAATAATAAATACAGATATTTTTCTCACGCTGATTCACAAGTTTATGGTTTATTTTAATGTCATGCACACTATTTTTGGTAGTTGAGTCAAAAAAATAACTAGTATATATTTCGGTTAAGAATTTGAAAATATCATTCGATTATTTATAAAATATCTTACTATCATTAGTAATAAATCAGAGCTCCAAATCTAATGATGCATACAGTTTGAAAACAACTTAACATAGATGATGATTTTGAGAAATTACATTAAAATGGTCATAACTAAAATCTGTTTGTATCTGTCGTCTACAGTGCCGAAACTAATACATGATCATTACATCATTCGGTTAACATACCGAATATATATGTCTTAGCATAAGAAAGTATAGAAGTTTATATGAATCATTTAAGAAAGTTCGTTGAGGCCTGTATAAACTAAAGGTGAACCCTAAAACAATGAAAAGACAAATCAATAAATTTATCAAGCTTTAATGGATTACATATACAGTTTACTTACAAAGAATGCAGTACTCGGTTTTGTTTCGCTTGCTTCGTAAGTATCACCACATAATGGCCGATACAGATCGAAACCATAAAAACCAGGAAAGGATTCTCTACAATTTAATACGTTAAAAGTAATATGCATATTAGGATGATAAATTATAAAAATGTTCAGTAAATAAACAGAAAATCATTCACAAAACTTATTCATGATCCATAAACATATATTATGTTCAACTGCTTTCGTTTAGTAAACTAGAGAAAATAAAAGAACTTAAAAGAGCGATGGTGTCATAGTTTTTACCTACGTAGCAGAAGAGCCTGAATTCCTACTAAATAAAAATATAAATAACCTGGCTCTTGTGGGGGCCTATAGTGACAACATCTTAAATCAAAATCTTAAGTATCCACAGTTGTAAGAATATATCTAATTAATACTGAGACGAAACCATCATGCACTGCTAGTAGTAGGCATCTGTTATCCCATCCCATTTTTCTGACATTACAGCTATTTTTAAAATACCAAACGAAACAGTCAATCAGCAACGTTTGGCTTTGTTTATTTCAAACTCTCGTCTAATCTACTATATATATCCGACTCTCCTGACGTCTCTCTGAATCCGTTTGTCACATTCCCGACATCATATCTTTGAAATATCACTCTTAATCGCTGAAATTAGATTTATGGAGTTGATCTCCGGAAAATTCAGTTTACTTTCAATGTCTCAGTATGTCCCCTTGTGTAACACATCTTACTGTTAGAGTGGAACAGGTGGCTATCACTGAAATCTCTTCTTGATTCCAGTGATTCTTTAAGTGAAATAAGTGGAAGACAAAAACAACAGAACTACAAATTATAAAACTAACAGTTTCTTGTTAGTCTAGTTGATGTTACAAACTAAAGTGATCACTCTTGTAATCAAAACTGTCTTTTTCCACAAAAATCATCGTAAAATTTACTTCATTTTACTATTGAATAAAAGTGATACTGAATTTTGTATATTTACGAATTGTGCTACTAACAGTAGCATATAACTTTCTTATGAAAATAAAGTGTTTTGGATTCCGATCTATTAGGTAGACCTTGATCTAATTCACTATTTAGTTACGTTTACTCGATCAAACTATTGCTAATTTAATGGCAATTTAGAATGCAATTGTACAATAGTTATCGATATAATCCAAATAGACATTTGTTTACTGTGATTACTAATGTATGGTTGATCGTAATGTATTTATTTTTCCAGAGATAATTAAATCAGAAAGAAAATGAAAAGACTGAAGAGAAAAAAATTTGACTTTCTACTTGACTTATAAATCTGTTGATAAGTCAGACATTTTGTTTGGTGATATTTTGACAAGAAAAATTTGATAAGAATACTCTGTGCTACACATCCTTACTCTCTACTGACAAATATACATTAGTGTATGAACGTACACAAATCCATATAGCTAACCTATGTATATCAACATGATTTTAAAAAAAATCTTTAAGTAACAACTGAAAACTTAATACGAAAAAAAATACAATCAGCTAGGATGAATCATTTTTAACCATAATAGTCTTATTACCAATATTATCGTCAATATTTATCAGTAAATCAACACTATGTTGTGCGCATTATTATTATTATTATTATTATTATTAATGTCTTGGTCGATTCACTTTTATCAATTTACTATTATTCTTAGCATTACCATCACTAAAATGACTCTGTTGTTTAATTAAGCCTTTCTTGTGTTTTTGTATGTTTCTTACTATATATATAAGGTGCCACGCCCCAAATCCGTAAATCTTTTGATATTTATAGACATGTGTACCAGACACTGAAAGCTTATTATACATATATATATATATATATATATATATATATATATATATATTGCGTATTGCGTAAAATGAAGATAAGAAAATTGTTAGTTTTAATGTATGGAAAAGATATGAAGAATAATTTCTTACTTTTTGATGATTAACTAAGTAATGCCACCCTATGTGAAATTGTAATGTTAAAGTTTTGATCATGAATGTCAAGTCTGATGTTTTAATTAACTTGTGTTGGAATGGTTCTAAATCTAAGGTACTTAAAGTTCCGAGCAGAATTTAAGTTCATTCTTAGGATTTACTACCTCGAAGTTCTTCCACTGTAGTCATTAATTTGAACCTTTTTCACAGTGTAACTGATGAACTGATGTGAATGAAAACCTGGAATGGCTGTTTCTTACAAGTATGTGATCCATCACTGGATCAGATCTTCAACCCCACATCCGGTAATCGAACCCAGAACCTTCGGTTTCACCATTTCATTCATATCTATCATTATTTCTTGATATAAAAAACTCCCGTCAGGACTATTTATTCTTGTAAGTAGCATAATTAAATAGCAGTTGTTTTATGGTTATAAATGGAATTCAAAGTCAAATTTGATCAGAATAAATCAACCGGAAATCGATTGATTCTAACGAATGTTTGTAATGCTATTTAACTTATAAGGGATATGTCACTTTGACCATCAAATACTGTTAAAGTGTAAGTAATAGAAATATTTTAACATTTAATCGGAATATTTTATTCCATATAGTAACGTAAGTTAGTCTCATCGATATTTTAAGTTACATCAATAAAAAATTTCGAAAAAACTACATCACATTTTAAATTGCAATCATCATAAAATTACTAATATATGAGTATACATAGCACTTGTCACATTACTGATGAAATGTATTCAGCTGCTTTCAGTAAATCACAGTGAAAATTTCATTCATTTCAGTAATATGTCAGTACTATCAAATACCTTAAAATCATTCCAATTTTTGTTTTGATGCACAATTTCATGTTATTCAACACTACTAATTTTAAATGTATTCATCATAATATTTCTTTGAAAGACAAGATAATTCTTTTCGGTAGTATGACGCTCATCAGATTAAAAATATAATAAAATGGGAAAAATGTTTCACTTTTGTAATGTTTTAAGATGTGACAACACTGATCATCGACTATTGACAAAGCCTTAATCTTCAGTCAGTCAGTCAGTTACAACGTAGAACTCCGTACGTACGTACATCAGTTCAGGTCGCCATACCACATCAGCACAGAGACGCCACTGTCAGTTCAAATTCCATAGGGGTAGCGATAATAGAAGTATTACCCGTAATGGAGAAGATTAGGGTTCGAAGACATGATTCGAGAAGTATAATTCAGTGAGATAACTTTAGAAAGAGAAAGATAGGGATGATGAAGAATTCAGAAGATTAGAATTTCATAGAACACAAAGAGTGGATGCACCTGCTCCATTACAAACGATTCTGAGCCATGTCGTTCAAAGTCCCGAAACACTGGAGACTTTCGTCTCACGGACTTCAACTAGATAGCCTACACCATTTAACATGGCTTAGTCCAGTTGTCAATGCATTCATGGATTTGTGCCATGTTTTGGTCTGGCCACCCCTAGCTTTCTTCCAGCCTACCCCTATACCACTTCACTTATCATTTAATTTTTTTCAAATAAGCTAAAATTTTATCACATGAATAGATGACTGGATTTAACTTGTTTATATTTTATTTTTAAATCAACAAGCTAAATTATTCATTATCTTTAATTTGTATTTCCCTATCCATTCATAAACATTATTAAACATATAAAAATAATCGAAAAGATATGAATGAAACAATTTAATTACAATAAATTCGAAAGTCAATGGAACCCTTATTTATTTACTTCTTCTAATAATATTCTCTGAAATTTGGTTTATTAAATTGAAATTTCATAAGTGAGAGGAATTAAAAAATTCTACTTCAGTCAGTAAAATAAAATTTCTAGCATTTCAATTCATTATCTGGATATACTATTGTAGTCTGTTAATCACGACTATGACAAATAACTGATGTTGAATTGGTCTTGTTACCTAACGTTCGAAGAACTCGCATCGTTTGCATTAACGGTACGGGGTGATAAAGGAGTGTGAGAAGAGTTAGTCGTGGAGATAACAGAGATGTTAGGCGGTATAGGAAGGATCTTTTTGTGACCAATTCGGTCCCGTGTGTTGTTACGGGTGGATGTCACTTAGCGGCTGCCCACACCGTGGAAGGGTATGGCAACCTGAAATGATGTACATATGTAAGAAGTTCTACGTTGTAACTGACTGACTAACTGACTTGTTACTTAACAGTGGATGATAAATGAGGATTACTTCTTAAAATCACAAAGGTACAGATGAAAAAAATTAACAAGTTGAATCATAATATTGACACATATCTTAAGGAAACTTAAAGCAATAAAAAATCCACAGTTGTTACTGATTACAATCCATCTAACCTGCAATACTTAGAATACTTTGTATGCATACGCTTAGGAAGATTCAACTAGTTTTTAATTAGATTTATTAACTTATTAACTGTTTGAATCTTTCGTTATCCTAATAGTTAGAATCTATTGTAAATGATCAGATTATCAGTTGCATAAAATTTTCCAGGTTTAAATGGAGTTATTTAACTTCATGATAAAATATTCAAACAGGTATTAAATACAAAAAGAAAGAAAACCAATCACTATGATCTCCTATGTATTCATGTAACAAAGAGCAATAATCAGGACTTCAATAAACTTTCCTGCACATTGAAACCATCAATCAATCATTGTTAGACCACTAGTAGAAACCTGGAAGCACTGGACGGCCATTTAGTCCAGGTATGGGACTCATCACGAGTGCGCATTCACGACTCCTGCACCTCGCAGGATCTGCGCACAAACGCTTAACCTCTGGACCACTGGGCCAGCAGGAGTCGTGGAAGTGCACTGCTGGTGAGTCCCAAACCGGGAGGAAACGGTCGTCCAGTGCTTCTAGGTTTCTGATGGTGATTTAACAATGATTCATGATTTCATTTTGCAAAAAACACTAATCTTCATAACTCTAATTCAATAAATTAATCAGTGTCTAATATACATGGTAAGAATTTAATCACAATGTTTATAACCTAGGAAGGATTTGATTATGACCGATTTGGTCATATTTTTACAGAGTAACTATTAAGGCCATTATGCTATCAAATTTCATTCGTATGTCATTCATATAATCGAGATAATTCATTTTAAACACAAACTAGTCTGTATGAAATAAATTCATTATCATAAGCATACTTACAAAACAGGTATATCGTCGGTGTACAACTTTTTCGGTGGGAATGCTGAGTCTAGATCTGTATCCGAACGAGGGCCAACAGTTGTAATGGTCAAGTTGTTTCCGTTTTCCAGATCGTGATATGTATTTGGGCTGACTTTAAAACGATGTTGTGTCCCATACATGGTAAGCGTTGAGCCATTTGGTGAGGTACAGTTTGAACTAGAATTCTGTGCAACGAAAAAAATAATCGGTTGAGATAAACAAAACTGTATCACATATGACAGTTGACCAAAAAAACTGAAACTGAGCATATACTACTGATTACCAAAGCCTAGTGAGTTTTTGTCGATTTAAACTTCACTAGAAACCAATCATTTGAAATCAGAATAAATATCAATAAATAACTTTTTCAGACATCATAGTGAACTCTGGATCGCTGGTCCGTAACCACCTGGAAACTACTGATAATCTTCATTTGAAAATAATCACCCATTCATTCAACTGTATGCAAGTGGTATGGAAGAGTTTATTGCAATAAAGTTTTACACATTCATATATATATATATATATATATATATATATATATATATATATATATATATATATATATATATATCATGAATTAAATTGAAAATGTATTTTAGATTTTTTGAGTTTTCTTCATACATTACTTTTATGACCTTAAGCCGTTCTAAAAGCCTTATTCATCATTCAGTACAATAGGTGAGGCCAAATATGAAGAATGAGTTAATTCGATTCCATTAAAAATACAAAAATGTAATTTGTTCGTTTAGAAAAGCAGTTACATTTACTCATGAAGAATTTTCACATTCTCTAGTTTCTTCAGCATTTCTAAAAATTCGGCTGGTCTACATGATCGACTGACTCGGATTCCGTTATAAAAATCACATTGGCCATTCCAGTTGTTCTAATTAATACAATCTGCTCTTTGCTATATAACTATGCTGCTTTCGATTGGAAATGAAATACTCCTCAAATAGCTCTATTCTATACACAATCATTCCTTTTAATGTAGGCTAAAACTTTAGTGGAGAGAAATTTTCCCAAAATTCCTAAAAAAATTCCGACTGCAAACATTCGTAGATCACTGATGGAAGTCAACTGGCAAAAAACAGAAGTCGATGAAGTAGATTTTGAATGTGCCAGTGAATAGTGAAAGTTGGACTGTTTTCATCATAAACCAAATCAATAAATGTATTGACTTGAAAGTATATATTATCACAGGACCACTGATAATTCATGTCTCACCATTCCGATAATGCCGAAAATTCTAACCTGAACAAATGACATGCTCGTCTTTGTTTATGATTTTGAAACTGTTAGGAAATCTATGATCTTCCCAATACATGGATCTCTTCTTATTTAATAGATTTTCTAATTCACTAACTAAAAAAACTACAACACAATGAAACTTTCTTAATTTCATTGTAATTAGTTCATTTTTGATCAGACTTAAAAACAAAAGATTAATTGAGATTACACTTTTAAAGACTTGTTGGCATACACATAGAAAATAATTTTCTTTTAATCATTAAAAAATTGATAGGATAGTTACATTTTGTATGCGCTTGCTTTCCCATGTATCTAGACAGACATTTCTCTCAAAGTATATGCGTTTTATTTGTCAGTCTACATCAGTTTTCAGATATTACATGCATGTATAAACATATACTGGGATCATTGAATGTTAAATACTTAAAAAGTTACTAAAAATTTGTGATTACATTTGCATATGCACAAGTATGTGCACACAAGTAAAACGACATTCGGGTAACATAATCAACAATGAACATATGACAAAAAAAAAATACATAGAATCTTAAAAATCATATAAATTTTCGCAATGAAACATTACTATAATCCCCACCAGTACTATAATGTAAAAGTTAATCTTTAAAGAAAATAGAGTTAAACATACAAAACGTGAATCATTTATAGGATTATTTTACACATGTATACACATGTATAGTACTCATCAATAGCGAGCACTGACGACTCTTGCACCTCACAGGATTCGAACCCAGGACCTTGGGTCTAGCGCGCAAACGCCTAACATAATATTCATGATTTCACTTGAGTAACTTCACAATCTTCTCTTCACAACCTCGTAATGACATGTATGGTAAACGAAAAGGAAAAAATTCACTTACCACATTATCACCGGCATTCGTACAATCGGTAGTTGATAATTCATTGATATTATTGTTGGTATTGTTTTTATGATTAGTGATAAGCATAATATGATTACTGTGATTGTTATTATTATTATTGTTATTATTTGTATTACTAGTGTTGTTATTATTATGATTATGATTATTATTATGATTATGTTTGTGTATATATTGTACATTTGATAAATTTGTATAATCATCTATATTATCGGAAATTACATTTACTGATTGACATTGGATTGGGTCGGCTTCATTCATTAATAATGTAATATTCATTGCTCAAGTTTTCTTTAAGAAAAATAAATAAATAAAAAGTTTCTCCACGAATCTGTAAACCACAAGGTTGTGTTGTATTCTTATGTTTGTTTTTTTTAAAAATTCCAACTCACTACACTGACTATATAAATACTACTTTAAAATTGTTTGATAGTAATATAAATGAGTTTATTTATTATATCCACTTTGATTGTCCTTTCAGTGTAAAGAGTAAATTGCTAACTGAGAACTATATAAGATATGATAATATGAATAAGCATAATTTATATTGTAAAGATTTAGTTGTTGATAGATTGGTAGTTAGTAAATGATGTGATAGATTGAAAATGGAATGGACAACAATGAGCAAGTCTTTGTATTATATATATATATATATTCACGTATTTCTTAGTCTTTATCACATACACACACATACAATTATGATGATGATTATGATGATGATGAGTATTATTATTCTACATGACCTATGGACATGATGACCAAAAAAAAAATTAAAATTGAATATACATTTAACAGATAAACTTTAAACGACTAAAACGATGGGGGGGAGAAATATAAAATATTCAAGTGAAGTACAATAGTAGAAATATGCACATATAAGCACATAACAACAGACATACATACACAGCAGATAAGAGAGAATGGCTACTTTTACATGAAACAGAGAGAATGAAAATGAAATAAATTGCGGTTCTACGGTGGTGGTGATGGTTATGGCTGTATTGTGTGAGCATACAAGAATGAAACACCTATATCACTTCTACAATTGTATCTGTCAATTTTAAAAAAAAGTAACAATTGTTTATACCGCATGTGGATAGTACTAAGGCATTCATGGACACACAGACAAACACATACATACATAGAAAGGCAAATACTGTAAAAGTAGATGACCAATAAACAAATAAGGACATAATGAAACAAAAAAAATATATAATAATATGATCTGAATCGACTAACCTATCACTAACCTCTCTGGGCAATTAAAAATTAATCATAAATTTTGTGCTCATCTCATTTTCTACACGCGTGTATTCAAATTGTCTATTTAAATTTAATTAAATGTGTACAGTGCGTTTGTGTGTGTGCATGGGGGTGTGGGTAAGGTAACATTTGCATTTCCGTATGTGCACGGACAGGGAGAAAGAGTGAGTGAATACGAAAGACTGTAGAAACTATTGTCCATAGTGTCTATTAGAAAAAAATTATTTTATTTACACTTTATTTTATGGATCATCCATCTTGACCACCCTACAACCACAACACACACACATACAACCATCACTATCACCAACACTACTACCAAAAGTTAGCATTCAAAAAAAAAGCACCAACTATTTCTCAATTGTAAAAATAAAACCGACCTAATGACAAGTTAAACATGAAAAACATTATGGAACACATTAACAACAGTATCAACAATCATCTTAACCATGTCAGTGGATGATACACACAGTGAACGGGGGGGGGGTAAGGCGGGGTTAGAATGCAGAAACAGACAAATGTGCATAAACCTAAGAAGTTCGTAATGTTTGTCCAATAATGCTACGACAATGCAAATGTACATTCAAACCAAAAAGATAATAATAATAAGCAATAAGAATATATCAAAATCAAAAATAACTAACTATCAAGCACTTCTTTTGCAGCAATTGTATATACACACGTACACGTACACAAAGTAATTCTATCACTTAATAATAATATCTGAGTCATTTAACTCTCAACCAGTTTATTTTCAATGTATTAATAATAATAATAATAATAATAATAATAATAATAATGATCACATGTTTTGTATGTTAAAAAAAAATATAGTAATTGATATTATCCAAACAGACTGGTTAATTTCTTCAAATAAAATAAATAGAAATAAAAATAACTATTTAACACTAAAAAAAATTAAAGATTTTTATCAAAGTAAGTTGAAATCTACTTGGAGCCTTTTGAAAGAAGTATGTGTTATTTGAATGGCTTTGTCATCAATGATAGTCGTTCGTATTTCGCATTATCATGAACTACCTGATAATTCATTGATAAAAAAATAATTTACTCATAATCTAGGATAAGAAACCTGGTTTATTATTAAAAAAGAGATCATGAGAGGACAATATGAAGATGAGGTAAGCTTTCATCACTTTCTGTTGGACAACTAATGTGTAGTACATATAAAACAATTCAAAACTCATGCTGTAGAAATTCTCTGAGGGTAAACTCCACTCTGACAGTTGGACGGTCTTCGTTTAAAAGAATTATGACATTTCATGGTGAATACCCAGTTTCTTCCGAAATAACGAGGTCTGTGCCAGTCCTCACAACCACAACAACAGCTACTATAGCTACACTGAATGACCGCACAATATGGGAGACCGGCTGAATGATTCGAGTTGTCGATAAAATGAAAACACGCAATATGGAGGTAGTTGGAATGAATGAAACTAACTGGACACAAGATGGAAAGAAAATATTAATTTCAGGAGATAGGATGTAGTACTCCGACGATGATGACGCAACGCTACACACACACACACACACGAGAAGTTGCACTGGTGTTGTCCAACGAAGCACAAGAAGCATTCACAGGATGGGATTCTCGTAGACCAAGCATCATCAAAGCATACTTCGCAACACTGAAGGAGCGGATTAGAGTGAATATCATCCAGTGCTACTCACCCACCATCAATAGCAACCAGGACGATAATGACCAGTTTTCTGAGAGGTTGAAGTCAAGCGTAGAGAAATGCTCACAAAAAGCCTGGTCATCTTGATAGAAAACATAGACATCAAGGTCGGAATGGACAACACCATGGGTGAAGACATCGTGATAGGAAATGGATTGGGAGAAAAGAACAAACACGACAAGTGACCCACAACTCTATGTGTTTTCAGCAACAATGGTTCTAAATGGCACCATATTTCCATACAAATGCACACAAAGCCACATGGAGTTTAACTAAATCAAACTTCATACCACACACCAAATCAATCACACCTGCATCAAATAAGAAGTTCAGAACGATCATGGAAAACGTCAGAACAAAGCGCGCTGTTGAGACAGCTTCACATCACCACCAGGTGGTGGTCAAGATGGAAATGAAACTGAAGAAGCAATGGACAACTGGGAAAACAACATTCAAAAATTCATTACCGTCTTTCGCCTAGGCACTTACAAACGATAGGAATTCAACACCTCTCTCAGCAATACATTACAACCCACTCACAACCTACTAATTGGGGCAGACACAAGCATTTGGGACAACTGGGATTAAGCAAGCTTTCAATTCAATTTGTTATATGGATTTGGACCACAAGATGTACCATCATAAGCACTAGATCATTCGCGATACTCTGGATAAGACTCAAGAATAGAAGAATTGGAAGAAAGCAATCACTAACAATCTAATAGGAATGAAGCAAGAAAAGGCACAAGCCAAATACACAGGTGCGAACAAACAAGTGAAGAGGAGCATCAGAGCTGAGAAGTGAAAATATTCGGATGATCTAACAATGATAGCAGAAAAGCTGTCAGAGGAGAAAACATGGTGCAACTAGATGATACAATGAAGAAGCTTGCTATAAAATAAAGTAAACGTTGGAAGTCGGTCAGACACTCTTTGAGGCAGACCTCAGACTGCGTCACTGTCATGGAGTTCTCAACACAAATGGCGGAGAAGAAGTTCGAGGAACACAGTGATCTGAGAGATGGAGGTAGAAATCGAACGAATGAATAGTAATTTGAACCTATTATAAAGGCGATTCAGGAAGAGCGTTTGTCTGAGTTTGCAGGTGGACTTTTCTCATTGAGAGTGTCAGTAAATAAGTAAGCAATAGTCTTTTTAAAATACTTCAATGTTCTTTGGAAAACATAGATTCTTATGTTTTCTATCAGTTAATTAAATTCGCTGATTGTGTACCTGTTAAGCACCAAATGTTTGGTAAGAGATAATAGAAACTCGTAAATATATTACCTTTGAATCGGGTAAAACTTACACTACATTTATTATTCGAGAAATATCAGCTGCTATTAATACTGAACCATTTATCATTAATTAAGTGATTAACTCGCTAATCAGTAAGTTTGAAAATTTTTACAATAAGAAATTATTATTAACATCGGAATAAGTTTTTTGGGAATGAGAAGTTTGTGAATTACTTTCCCAATAAAAGTTAACTTTTGTTATTTATGAACTTCAAGTGGAGAACTATCAGTGAAATTGAAAAATCACTCATTAGCAATTTGACATCATCATTCAGAACTACGTGACAATGTGTATCGAAGATCATGCAAGTGGAATTCAATGCTGACAATACAAAAAAAACAAATACATTCAAACTACACATTTGAAATCATGAATCGATCAATGTTAGACCACCACCATACCAGGAAGAAATGGCCGTCTAGTGCTTCCAGGTTTCTAGCGGTAGTCTAACATTGATCGATTCATAATTTCAGCTGTGTAACTTACTAATCTTCTCAACCCCGTAAGACATTCAAACTAGTTAGTTGGAATTCTATTCCCTAGTTTTTTTCCTGTTTTTCTCATTCTAAAATAAATATTATTTAATGATCATTCTTCACTTGGAATTCTTGCTTGCTGATTTTGAAAATAATAGTAAACTTCTGGATAGAATTTCGATTTTATTAACTTGTGAATGACATTTTTTATTTATTTTTATCCTTAATGTTTAGCATAGTTGGACTTCACTAGTCAGAACTTTTCATTAATACTTCAGAAATTAATTTTGACGTTAGTCACGATTGACTTAATGCAAACATTGGAAAATCTCCACATAATTTCATATTTTAACGTTTATCTTCTCTGAAATATAATAGGTCAAGCCTCATACTTCATCCATCTGATTATCGAATATAATACAGACGATTTCGTTATTGACTAAATATTTATCACTCATAATTATCAGTTAGCAACAGTCTTTGAAGTACTTTGTAGAATCTTTATGGCGTGATAAGAGTGATTGAGCAAATTTAGCACTGAATATTTCAATTTAATTATGGTATAACATAAAACTACCAAAACTTTTACAGAATGTTTTAGCCTCTTTTCATGCCATCACTCGAGATATATGTTTGATAAAATTTTCAGCAAGTTCATCATAAAATAGATTGTCCTAATAATATACTGAGAATAGTAATGTTATCACATAGAAATATAAATTCATGTATTATTTTCATCAAAATTAACTTAGGTTATCGATAAAACATTAACTCTTGTTATATAAGTGACTGATAAATGGTTAGGAGATGGATATTTGTATCAATATCAATTGTATCAATGCATATATGAATATATTTGTGAGTTTGATTACAGGTGAAGTTTCTTGAATTTAAATTAATAAGTAGATAGGATTAGACAATGTTTTACTATAAATTTGGAAAATTTCAATGTTCTCTAACATCTGATTAACTAAATTTTTTCAACAACTTATTTGAAAATACAAATTTTTTTTTCCTAATTTCTGAAAGAAATTTAATAAAATATTCCATAAATTAAACTAACAGTGAAGAAAATTATTCATCAATAATACTGTTAAATGAAGTATGACAAACTGTTTGATTTTGAGATGGTGGAGAAAATTTGTGGCTCAGGTGGATGATTGTTGTGGTGTTTCGTTCGTTCGTTTTATTCCATAATATACACTACCATAGAATAGTTTAGAGATTATTTTGTACCTACAAAAGATATAAATGTAATATGATTCAAGAATAAAAACATCGATTTGCAATAGAAGCAGTTTAATCTAAAAGGTTGAATTATCTATTCTTATTAAACTAGTAAATAATCAACTTGGTAATTCAATAATTAAATCTATATATGTTTCCTTTCCGTTATAAATTCCAAGATGTGTTTTTTGTATCCAGCTCCAAAATCACTAAATCTCTCATTTCTCTAATCCTCAAATTCATTTGAAAATCTAAGCTAGACATTTGCATTAAAAAAAGTTAAAATCCTTTTTTGTTTTAATCTATAATCTTTAATCAATCAATTGAAGTTATTGGGGAAAAAATGAATGTTTAAAATTTGGAAAATCATTTCATTCTTAAATGTTCAATTAAAATGTCACTGAAATACATTTAAAATAGAAAAAAAATAAACACATTTTAATTTAATTTCTCGTTAATTAAATTTTCAATCTTATGAATGAATTACACATTTCTATTTGTTGTTAATGCTACTGTTATTAATTGATTATTAGTTGCCTTAGTTCTTTCTTTTTCCTCGTCTTTCTATAATTTTCCACTTCTCAATGGAAATAGAACCACCCGCCCTCCTCCGTCCGCCCCCCGTCAATTATTGATTTTTATTACTTTGTTCAGAAGAAGAGAAATACACTTTGTTTCCTTTATATGCCAATTAGTTAGTTAGTTAGTTTGTTTGTTTGTTTTCATAAGACAATTTGTCCTTTGTCAACAACCATTACATGTCAAAATATGTCTTTCGTTTTTTCTTTTAAAAAAATAATAATAATAATAATAATAAAAGACAGACAGTTTGAATAAGTTAAACAAAGCATTGTCTGATCGTAGTTTTTACTAACTACCGGAAATTGTCATTCTCATCAGTAGGGATACATGGATTTTGAGTAGATGAATATTTAATTGAAATAAAAAAGGAAACTACATTTCATTAAATGTATGAGTAAAATGATTGAGAAGACTCATTGTTTAGAGTTACTGTCAGTTGGATTATCGAGAAGATAGTATAACTGATCGATAGCTTGACAACAGTTCAATTCTATGCATAAACCGGAAATTTTCTCTCATGAAAAATAACTTATCACAAGGATATCAAATTCAAATATTGTAAAAAGTAATATATTTTATATATTCATAAACTTCTACTCATTCTGACACTTTCTATCTGTAATATCAATGATTTATTATCTCTTCTCTATAATTTCTGTTAAAAGTTTAAAGAATGAATCGGTCTTGCTTAAAGATAACACTGAACATTCATAATTCCAATAGGATTGCTTGTTTATCGATTGAAATCTTAATGTATTCAAATGAAATTGATTTGTTTTACAAAAACATTTGCAAAACATTGAAATGTAAAGTCTAAATAGATCATTTTTTTCAAACAGGCTTCATATTTACTTGGATTTTTCAATACAGTCTTGATCAACATCAGATTCAAAAACTTTGCGTATTATTGAACTCTCATTAAAATCAATGTGACAGATTAGTCAAAATTCTAACTAGAATTCCAAAAATTCGTATATCACGGAATGTTTTAAGTCAACTAGTCAGCTGAAGCATGCTATATTTTCGGTAAGCATTTATTCTACATCTCACCTGCTAGGTCTTCATGATCAAAAAGTTTGTTATGGAGTTAATTTGAAAATTAGCTGATACAATTAACTTTGACTAGAATATATTTCTAAAGAAAAAAATTTAAATTGAAAAAATGTAACAGTCATTTAATTGGTTTACAGTCTATAATGACTTTTGCTGTTCATCATCGTTTGGCTAGAAATTAAGTCTGATACCCTGTGAAACTTTCTTATACCTTGAAACTTAGAGGTTCTGCAAAATATCCAAACACTGAATACTTTGATTTTGTTATACCTACATCGAATTTAAACGTTTGAAGTGTTGTAACTTCAGAAAACTAGTTAGGATTACCTACTTCAGATGGCGTGAATTGGACATCGGAAATAAACCAAAATGATGAGATAGTGTCTAGCTCAGAGAACGAAACTGCACCGTTTACCAAATCAGCCAAATGTTGAAATGTAAAAAAATGTCCCAGACAACTGGGCGAAGAAATTCATATCACAGATCATTGATATTACAGCCAACTAAGGCATTGCTCGTTATATCATGAAGCTGTGGCTTATTGACTAAAGCAACTAATTTTCAGTCCATTGGTCGTAGATTAGAAAACAGTTTGAGCAACCCGATGATATCATGAAAGAAGTGATTTATTGAAATCTGATTAAAAAAATTGTACCAAGTAAATGAGTTGTATGACATCATGGATAAATTATTTGCTCAAATATTCTGTATATATAATTCATTTACATCCTAGTGTGAATAAAGTTTTTGTCATGAATAAACATTTGTTTTACAGATACACAGCGTACGGAACTCAAGATCAATTTTGTTTAGTTTTAGAGTTTTTCAATAGTCATTCTTTATTTTCATTGCTTCATTTCACTCACAATTATATGACTGCAACTGTATATTTCACCATTAATTCGACATTTATATTATCTAACCGGCTCTCATTTCCAGGGACCAGTTTATTGATACAAAGAATACTAACTACAATCGTAAAATATAAACTAATATGTAACAGTCAACAGGAAAAGCTCATAGCTATATGTGAAGAAATTCAAATAGCTCGCACCGTCGTATATTTTGTGCTATTAATGATGTTCAAAAAGACAATCGAAGCTTCATACTTCAAATTACTTACTTACTTACTTTCGTCTGTTACCCCCAATGGAGCATAGGCCGCCCACCAGTTTTCTCCAACCAACTCTGTCCTGGGCTTCCCTCTCTAGTTCTGTCCAATGTTTGTTCATTCTTCTCATGTCTTTCTCTATTTCTCGGCGTAATGTGTTCCTTGGCCTTCCTCTTTTCCTTTTGCCTTGAGGGTTCCATGTGTGGGCTTGTCTTGTGACGCAGTTGAGTGATTTTCGTGGTGTGTGTCCTATCCACTTCCACCGCTTCTTCCTGATTTCCTCCTCCACCGGAATCTGGTTTGTTTTCTCCCACAGTAAGTTGTTGATGATAGTATTTTGCGTAGACATCTGTTCATAAAAACTTGTATCTTCTGGATGATTGTTTTGGTAGTTTTCCAAGTTTCCGCTCCATAATTCAAATAAATGATCACAAAATAATGACCAATATTACGTTCGTATAATCTTTCTTCCTCAGTGCCATTTCCATCAAGATTATAGACACATCTTGTGCACATCTAGCGTTAAACTGAACAAAATTAAGATTTCCTATTATTAGGATTTCCTGTTCACTACTTTCAACCACTTAAACCATGCAGCACAGAAAACAAAACCTCATGAAAATGGATATGTATTTTATTCGAAGGTATAATCCTTTTTAAAAACAATATAGTTTAATATTTTCCACCAATGTACACATTTGCTTTTATCTTACGCTGATTATACTAACCAAACTAATTCTATTTGTAGTGGAATCTAGTGTCAATAAACATTTTTATACTTTCACAATGATCATTGTATGCTTTTTGTATCCAATTCATTAAAATCATACAGTTTCTTTTCTGGTCTTTCTCATAATCACACTTGTTCGTGTGAGTTTTGGCAAACAAATAATACCAAAAAAATTAACAACAACAAAAAGATGGTGAAAAAAACCAGATACTACTTATGTACTCAAGATTTTTTTCTTTATAGGATATTCCGACTGATAAATTTTTTTTTTTGATTGGATTTAATTTCAATAATTTTGCATGTACTTTTGTAGGTGTTCAATGTGAACTTATTTGTTTTATTGTAGATTATATTTATTTTGTATATTTTTTTTGCTCACAATTTTTGGTACATACGTTTGTGTGCATATCTATATCCAAATTATTATTATTATTATCTTAAATGAATAAGTTTTGTGTGTATTTTTTGTGTCGCTCATCTTTAATATTCTATTTGTGTTATTGTTATTATTATTATTATTAGTTTTTCTCACTAACTCAGTATGACTGACTATAAAACATTTAATTAGAATTAATCTTCCCTACACACATAAACCTAAGATCCTAATAAAAATATACTAAACTAATATGATAGACAGTATTTGGCACATAGCCAGGGTTTTTATTTTCAAATTCTTATTGTTGCTCTTGTAGTATCTAATGTCCATACATTTTATATAAAAAAAGATGTTAACACACTGATCTTCATTACCATTCAATAGTTGATTGAAATAAAGATAAGACTCCTCACATATACACCTACACACACATATATATATATATATATATATATATATATATATATATATATATATATATATAATATAATGTATATTGGCCTTAGTAACTAAACCAATCTAGAATAAATATTCACAATAATGTAACAAAATGAAATTTAAGGATAAAAAATTTATTCAACTATTGAATTTGTTCAAACATAAATGATCTGCATTGTATTTCAAATAAAAGCAAGATTTATAATGACATTTATCTAATTGTATTTCAAATGGGTAAAGTATAATCTTTAATTTATGTGATTACTCAGAAATGAATGAATGAATGAATAAATAAAAAAATAGATGAATTTATTTTACTGTATAACATGAATAGAAAGTTTTTTAAATCAAATCTGTTGAATTTTTTTTTAAAAGAAAATCTACTTTATTATTACAAGTAATCACATTATTCATTAGACCTTGTTAAATTAATTGTAAAGTTAAGACTATAAATAATTTCATGTTAGGAATAACTCAGATCTTTCATCAAATTTAAGTCAACCATACAGTTACAACGTAAACAAATTTAATTTATGCTAAAATGAATTTTTCTTTAAACGTCATAATTACAATACAAGAAGACCAACATTAGTTGCTGTTGTTGTCGTCGTTAAATTGTACTCTGTTCTTAAGCAAAAGATTTCCACTTTGATAATCATTGATAAAATTTCTTAAGGAAATGATTCAAATTACATATTCCCTAAATTAGGCTTCAAAATTCCAGTTAACTATGTTGTAAATAAAATGTAACTTGTAGTTTTTTTTAATTAGATTACATAATACATGACAAGGATTTCCAAATCATACTTTTAACGACAAGATTAATTTCATTTATATGTATCTGTTAATTTGCCTAAAAGAGATAATACGAATAGTTAATCAACATCGTAGTCTTTTTTACCTGACTATCATTTGATTAAGAAGTACGAAAATAGTAATCGAATTGTTCTTCCGCGTGAAAAATCCTATGTCTGAGGGAAAATACTCGAAACTCATACAAAGGATCACTGTCATTGAAACAGAAGTTCTTAATCAGTTGGTGTAACAATACATTTTGGTCTAGCAAAATTATCAAAGTGAGTCGTTCATTTTTTTTTCAGATCATAATTCGACATAAGCTGGCATACCATAAAAAAAGTACATCATATATATGGTCCTCTTGGTTTTTAGTTCTTACTGGTGAGATGTGTGTGTGAAATCGTGGGGAATCGCATGCTTTATGCGAATATACTTATAGAGAACTCCCTCTCTCACTGTTTGTACATCAGAAACCCCAGTTTCTAAAATGACTTGACTAAATTATGTGCCGAATTATATAATGTTTAAATTTTCAGTTAATAAATTCTTCCTCTGACAGCATGGTAGATGTGCACTACTAATGGGTCTCACTATGTGACCAAATATCTGTCCAGCGCTTCTTGGGTTTGAATGGTTTTTAAGATTTCCAAAAAATATCATCATAACTGTTAATTACCCTGTAAGGCATCCTAAAAGATAACAGGGTTAGCCTGCATTACCCCACAGCCATTTACCACCTATCGTCATTAATGTCAGTCAGGAGCAATGAACATGCAAGAAAACTTGAAAAATTCTTATGTCGCGCCAAGCAAAGACATTTTCTTAAATGGTTTCTCCACATATATATTCAACAGCTGAATTATGAACATGTATTTATTTGACTACATAAAGCTGAGATCTCAGAAGACAATGTAAACTAATACAATATCATATATGCCCTATGCCAATAAATAACCAAATAAAAGCATGAAATATAGGCTGATGTACAATAAAATATATCGAATGTTCAAAAAAGCGCGTCATTTGTATCAATGATTTTCTATATATTTTTTCATCTTAACATTTCAATCACCTGTTCTATATAAATAATAAATTATTACCGATTATCAGTACGCATAAAGAACAAACAAAATGTTCAATGTTACAATGGTTGTTCAGTATGCAGTATGACAATCTTCTCCTCGTTTATTAGATAAACAAATAAACAATAACATTTGTGTATCTAGATTTTGAAAATTGATAAAACTTTCTTCACTAGTTCATGCCTTATTCTAATTTATTTGTATTGAATAATTTTACCCAAAATAATAAACTACATAATGATAATAATAATAATCATAACAATTATTTTTTGATCAAACAAAAACAATGAATTCAGTGCATGAAACTGGATTAAATCAAGATAAAGACTGATGAAATGGAAATAAGAAATAAATAACACGAACACTACCCATTCAGTTGTAGTACTTAAATAATTCGACTTGTTTACTCGAAATTTCAGTATAGATGTTGAATGTATTAGGTAGAATGTTAAGGTCATTTGTAAATTGATAAATATATGTTGATGGCAATCTTGACGATAATATATGCATAAATAAATGAATATAGAAATAACTTTTTGAACAGGTGTCGGTTAACTGAAATCCGAGTATTTTCAAAAACAAAACAAAGGATTTTTTCCACCTAACTGGATTAATTTTTAAAGAACACTTTGTTCCATTGTATACTTCATGTATAAATAATATATTGTACTTAATGAATATAAACGGAACTGTTAAACTTCCTGACATGTAAACAATCACATCTGTGAGATGTGTATCAGTGAACCGATCAGTTGTAGTCGCAGTTCTATTAAAATATTCTCAATAAAAGGTTTAGAGATTATTGTTGTTTGTAGATTATTTATTTATCACAGATTAATCTTAGCAGGGATAAATTAACAACGCCTGCAGCCCTTATAGGGTTACTGTCGGTCTCAAACACAGATAAAAGAGGAGAGCTAGCGATGCCGTCACGTAGGATAAACTTATCAAGTAAAACCAACTAGAAAACATCATTCAAACCACTTAAACTCCACTCTGACAGATGAACGGTCTTCATTTAGAAAAGTTTTCACACCTCATGGTGAAAACCCAGTTTCTTCCGAAATAACGAGGTCTGTACCAGTCCTCATAACCACAACAACAGCTATTAGAACTACACTGAATGTCCTGACAATGTGGGAGACCGGGAGAACCATTCGAGTTGTTGATAAAATGAAAATATGCAATATAGAGGTAGTTGGAATGAATTAAACTCACTGGACACAAGATGGAAAGAAAAGATTAATTTCTGGAGAGAGAATGTAGTACTCCGACAATAACGACGACAACGCTACACACACACGCACACACACAAGGAGTTTTACTGGTGTTGTCCAACGAAGCACAAGAAACATTCACAGGATGGAAATCTGATTAACCAAGCACCATTAGCGCATCCTTCAAAACACAGAAGAAGTAGATTTCGATGATAGATAGATGGCATCATATTTCCACACAAATGCTTTCAATAAATCACACCTCATAGCACACACCAAATCCACCGCACCTGCATAAAATAAGAAGTACAGAACGACCATCGAAGATGTGAGAACAAAGCGCAGATTTGACACAGCTTCACGTCACCATAAGGTGGTCGTTACGACAGAAATGAAACTGAAGAAGCACTGGACAACTGGGAAAACAGCACTAAAAATTTCAATAATATCTTTCTTCTAGGCACTAACAAACTATAGGAATTCAACACCTCGCTCAGCAATGTATTACAACTCACTCACAATCTATTCAGTGGAGAAGAAACAAGCATTTGGAACAACTGGAAATGGATCAAGAGAGCATTGCTTTAAATTTGTTATGTGAATTTGGCCCACAAGAAGTACCATCATAAGGAATGGATCATTTTCGATACTCTGGATGAGATTCAGGAAAGGAAGAACCGAAAGGAAGCAATCATTAACAGTCGAACGGCAACACAGAAGGCCAAAGGATAGGCAAAATAAACAGAAACGAACAAGCAAGTGAAGAGAAGAATGGTGAAACAGGTGGAAGGAGAACTGTGAGTAAGTGTGGCAACTACAGAATCACATCACTCCACTCTCAGTACCAGGAAAGTTCTGTGGCAGAGTGCTACTAAACCGAATGAAAGAGTCAGTAGACGTCCAATGTCGAGACCGGCAGGTTGGATTAAGACCAAATCGTAACACTACAGATCATTGTTGAACAAGTGACAGAACACAACTCATCACTATACATCAACCTCTTTGACCACGAGAAAGCATTTGACAGCGTACGCAGAAGAAAATTATGGAGTATTCTCTAACACAACATGAGAATGTGGTCATTAACCGACGTAGTTCATCCCAAGTGAAGACCACTGTAGAGCACGGTTTCCTACTTTCACCCATTCTCTTGATCACAGTGTTTGACTGTTTTATCAAGCCTTCCATATTATGAGGAAAGCTTGAAATTCTGTGGACAGTTAGGATGCAGTCGAATCAGCTGAACTTCTCTCGTCACCTAGCTCTTCTTCTATCCGACTCACAACAACAAATGAAGGAGAAGTCGGCCAGTGTAGCAACAACACCTTCATTAACAGGCTTCAACATTCACTACCGAAAAAGCGAGATCCTCCAATACAACTCAACATACAACAACAACATCACACTTGATGCAGAAGCTCTGAAGATGTGGAAACGTTCACACACCTGATCAGCATCATTAATGAAGAAGGTGGATCTCTTGCAAATGTAGAGACACACATCGGCACAGTAGATGCAACATTTCTACAAGTGATCAAATCTGGAACTCAAAGCTATTATCAACCAACACCAAAGCCAGTATTTTCATTATGAACATCAAGACAGTTCTATAATATGGAGTGGAAGCGTGGAGAACTACCAAAACCATTTTCTGAAAAATTGAGGTGTTTGCAAACAGCTGTTCACATAAGATATTTTGGATCTGCTGGCCAGATACCATCAGTAATATTCTTTTGGGAGAGAACACAAACGAGCCTCCAACTGAGGAGAAAATTAGGAAATAACGTTTGAAGTCGGTCGGACACTCTTTGCGGCAGACCTCGGACTGCGTCACAAGTCAAGCTCTATCATGGAGCTCTCAACACAAATGGCGAAGTGGAAGATCGAGAAACACAACGATCCGACAGTTAGAGTTAGAAATCAAACGAATGAATAATAATTAAAACCAACTGTAAAGAAGATGCAGGAAGAGCGTTGGTCGGAGTTTACTAGTTCTCAACGAGTATTAACAGGCGTAATTAAATGAGTATATGAGCAGGACAGAAGGAATAATAAATACTTAATGGTACTTGTTAGCAGTATCGCCTAGAAATAAAATTTTTTTAATAAAAGTGCCCATTTTTTGACAATTTAGTTAATCTAGGTCAAAATTGTAGAATTAGTGAACCCACTAGCTTCGTTATAATTTTTTATGGTTTTGAATTACCCCTGTGTTGGTGTCCTTGGATGAATTTTGTTTAGTACTTATATGAACCCTATACATATTGTCTTAACATTTTCCCAGAAGCTTCATAGACTGTAACTTGCAATAAAATACAGATCACGAGTTTCTTGTATGCATACCAAAGTAAGAAATTCAGCGTTGCACCTACATCTGATATGATTTGCTTATTAATACCATATTTACGATATATAACTCAAGTAACAAACGGTATATTTCTGTTGTTAATCATAGAGAAACAGAATAAAATTCTAAACATTATCATTCGATGTGATCAAATTAGATTATTTTAAAATCTGAATATTCATTTGAAGTAACTTGATCATCTGCATGAAATATTCGGAAGTGAAATAGTTTACAAGCAAACAACAGTCATTAATTACTTTTTGTTCAAACCTCACACTTATTTGAAAAGATTATGTAAAATATTTTTCAAGAAAAATGATATATTGCCATCGTATTCACATAAATACAGACACTCTTTACACATGAGTAAATAAGATTTTTGTAAAATTTTGCACATGTGCATTTATTGTAGTATTAAAACACTTGTTAACATATATTAAAATAAATAGAGGTATGTTAACGAATAAATGAAGTGAATTACAAAGATCAGTAGACATGTTTCAAACATTTTACCACAAAAACTAAAAAGATTGTCAAAATGATGTCTTTCTTTGCTACATTCGTTTTCTCCTTTACTTTGTTCATATCTGCAACTACAGTCGTGGAGGAGCTTTATACTTATACCATATTTATTGCATTTCAATTCATTTTCTCTATCTAAACATCATTCAATCATAAATACTGTTTTATTTACCGTGTTCTAGCATAACAGCAACGATACAATTAATCCATGGAATAATTAATTAATAAATCACTTTAACAATGAACATTATCTTTCAAACTCTAAACATTTATCAAAACATTGAGAACAGCGTGATTTATGATTTATTGATATATGAACGATGCTAATAAACTGTATAAAAATTATAAATTTTACTAATCATATCATTATGATCATGTTTCTTAAATGATTGACTAGTTTGCGTTGAAATAAAACAATTCATTTTAAACTAACCATAGCAACTTGATTACCTCCTATTTCAGTCCTCTCTCTCTCTCTCTGTTGTTATAGTTTGAATGAGTAGGATGAGTTAACATATAAATTAACTAGCCGGTAAATTATACATACTGAGTTATGATTGATGTATATGTTTCCTCTATGCCATTGTGACTATACATTACACTGAATCATATAATCAGTTGCAATGCACACATGTCATAATAATAATAATAATAATAATAATAATAATAATAATAATAATAATAATAATAGTTATTAACGTTATGATGATGATGAAGACTACTGTTTGAAATTAGTATGCAAGTAAGAGTGTACTATTTAATGAAGATTACTTATTCATATGTGACTATTTATTGTTTTTCCATCGTTTTGTTCTCTGGTTTTATTTTCTCTCTCTCTAAATCTATTGCAGTTATTTTCACATATTCTCTTATTTGTTAGGGTTGTTTGCAGTTTTAAAAGTGAAATATTAATATTCTTTTTTTGTGTGCGACTTAATTTCACTCAACAACAATAATTAATAACGGCAACGACAAACAGTAACAACAGCAGTGCTGACAACAAAGAAACAAAAATTATACACTCACATTGAAAATTAGGCATGAAATGATAATGATAATTACTTTGCAAAAAACCAATTTATCTTATTATCAGCATAATTTTATTTAGAAATTGAGTCCTAGTGATTATCAGTTGAAGGTGAATGTTCTGTGGACATATGCGGCGTAAGTATATATATATATATATATATATATATATATATATATATATATAAAGAGAGTGAGTAGGTGAGAGAGAGGGAGAGATATCCTTTTGTTTAGTTGGTGAAGTAGGCGGATATCAAGAGTGAAAAGATGAAAACATTCATGGTGAAATAATGTCACATTATTCATTCTTTATTAAGAAAAAAATAACATACACCCTATGTATTTTTGTCATTGTGTTCTCCATTCAACTCAAAAAAGTCAATGAGTCAAAAAATAAAAAAAAATAAGAAAACGAGATGAACATGATTGAAAAAAAATATTTAAAAATAAATAGTTAAGGTCAACTTTAAGGAGTTATCAATAGTGTGTTTATTTAGCTTGAGATAAATGAACTGTTATTTCTATATCAAGATAATATAGAATATGTTAATCATTGAAAATATCTGATGAATAATTATATTCAGTAATAATAATAATCACAATAAACAAGCGTGTATAATTTTATTTTTAACAATGACTAAAATTTTGGATAAACTAAACATCGGGTGTTTTTGTTTTTCTGTTGTTCCGCCGATAAGTGACATTTTTCATATTGAAGGGTTTTAATGATCCATATTTTGAGTTATTTGATTTTTTAATTTTCTCAATGGTATGATTATTTAAAGAGATAATAAATAGATCACGGTTAACAATACGTTTTCCTTAATAAAATTATGAACTCTTGCCGAAGTTTGCACTTCTTTATTTTTTTTTTGTATCTTGGAGCGAACTTATCAGTTTGATCGCTTGACTTTATAAATTGGAGTCTGAAAACTGATAGACTTATAACTAACAACATTGCAGTATGAACATAAAAGCATTCCTTCTTCAGAGATACATTCAAATGTCAATGTTATGGTTAACATTCATCAGTGGCATTTTACTAATGGATTTGATGATAGTGCATGGTCATCACGATATAGCATGAAAAATAACTGAAGTCGAAACATTGGACAGTTCGATTCTTCATCAGTTGTCATCAGATGTAAACACCACAAAATCGGAAGACTCTGCAGTTGATTGTATTCATCACTAAATCCCAGGTATAAGATAAAGTAATCTTCCTCTGTTTTATGACTTTTAGTGCTTGTTTAGCTAACGATAATTAATTCTAAAAATTACTTCTATGTATGTATTTATTTATTTCCAGAAAATCTTCACATAGATTTTAATGAGAAGAAGCAATGTGAAGCCTTGAAAAAAGAAATTGTTAGCCATTCAATATAAAAAAAGACAATATACATACATAGTAGCTTAATTATGATGTTCTTGAGTATAATTCGAAAACTTTTACACTCTAGACAAGATATCATTCATCACTGATGTTTGATTAGTTAGAATTCACAAAGTTCAGGTTACAAACAATCAGATACCAGCTAAAGCAACAAATAACACCGATGACCTAATCAGAATAATAATGAATTCAACTGTTAAAATTTGAAGCAGATAGATAGATAAGTAGATAGAGGAAGACATAAAATACGAAAATAAATACGCTGTAAATGAAAAATTTATATTATGGTTTAAGTAGGAAATAACAATATCTGTCTAAATATTTACTAGTTTATAGAAGATAACGAAACAAACTTGATTTTAATGCTAGTTTCGAAGAAAATTAAAACAAAACTTGAAGTCATCATGGTGGATCACCAATCAAACAATTCAAATAATATACCAGTATAAGATTGTGATGATTATTTGTCTTCATAACCCAACAAAGTTCATTTCTTGATCCTAAGAGATATAATGTCCTAACTTTTTCATTCACTTTTAACTGTACTTGTGAAGGTAATAAATAATAATTGTGGGAGAAACACCTGTTGAAAAGTTCTATTCAGTCTGATTGTTTCTATTGGTAAAAAAAATATCATCAGTTTAAAGAAATGCCTTTCATTGTAGGTGAATGATTCAAAACACTGTCCACTTTTAAAATTGTTTGTTTCAATGTTTAGTGTTATTACTTTTGAAAATTGAAATTTTAATGAACTACTTCCTTGAACAACAAAATATTCAATACATAAATTCAAACAATGTAAACCGTGAATGTTGGTTTATTGTTCGCTTACCACTAGCCAACTAATAACCTCGAAAAGATATATAATTATTATCCGTTAATCTTGACTAGATTATCAGTATTTTTATTGCAAAACTATTATTATCATTATTATTATTATTATTATTAATAATAATGATAAAGTACACTAAATATATCACACTGTGTTTAAATTGATATTGGTGTACAATGCATGTGAATGGATTACTCTGTTTAGTTACCAAGCTGACTCATTTAGTTTCTGTTCATTACTAACTATATATTTATATATATAGATATATAAAAAGATATTATATATTTTGCTGTGACGACTGAACGAAATGGGTTTATGAATGAGTAAAGTTAGTTGACTTGGTACATGTCATCAGTAAAAGTAACAGATGTATAAAAATAGATGAGAGAGAGAAGGACATAAAGAAATGTGTCTTTTGCTTTTCACAATCTAATTCTATTATAAATTAAATGTGCTTCAAGAAAAAAAGCAGTATATAGTGTAATTGTTAATTATTATTTCAAAACTAAGTACCATATATGTATATATATATATATATATAGACGAGTATCTATAATAAAAATTAGATAAAACTCACAAATCGCATATTAACTAACCTACATGAATTTCAGAATGAATAAAAATATATTTAAGTAATTTTTTTAAACCACCAGTTCAAATTAGAACAATTTCTGTCACAAAGTTAAAACTTCTGTGCATGGTAATATTTACTATAGTTTTAGTTCTTTTGATCCTTTTTTAAGAAAAAGGGAATCGAATGATTTCTGGCAATAAATTCCAATCCATTGGACATAAACAATTACATGAGGGCTGTCTAATAACGTCATCAGAATTTATATAACATGAGCATCATAGAGAAATGTCACTAAATTATTACTGTTAGTATTTTTGACCAACCACACTATAAACAATTTAACTCATGAAATGCATCTGAGTGTTGACAGAAAAGTCGTTGATTCTCTATGATAAAGTGGACTGTAAAGTTTATATTACTTTAGTTTACGTAAATTATGATTATATGTAACTACTTTTACCAGCTATTTTTGTTAATTGTATACAAGTCCTATTTCATGTTCTTAGATTCATCATTTTTAATCGGCAGAATAACCAGGAATGAACAAGTGCAATAATAACATAAGGTTGTTCTTTTTGTATTTATATAGACGGTGTCCTGTTGTAGAGTTGCACTATACTATGTTATTCGAACTAAATGATGATGCTTTTCTACGGGATTCCAACTACAATACATTCGTTGTTACACACAGACTTCTTCCTGAATTCAGGATTATTAGTCTGTAAGTGACTACTTGAGTACGAAACGGATATTTTCTGGGTATTACTAGTTAGTTTATGGATTACTGTTACTTCTGATTATCACTCTTTTCTTACCATTCATACTGAAATATTTAACTAAGTCAGCATTTTTATTTTTAGACTAAAGGATTTCGTATGAATATATCAGTTAGATCTAAAAAAATACTGAGGAATTCAAGTCTTTTGTTTTGCAAAACCGAAAAGTGATCCCATGTAAACAAGGTAAAAGTACGTAAACACTCAAAATTCGTCCGATATCACATAAAGCTCGTAAATGAGCACAAAATCTTTAATTACAAATTGAATCAATCACATGATGCGGAACTTGGAAAGTCTGAAGATAATATTTGTATAACATGTCATTTGGAAAATAACAGGTTGAAAAATTCTTATAGACAAGGTTTTGAAGAGTAAAAGACTATTACGTGTAATTTTTAGTTGAAGAAATACACAGTAAGTCAGTAAATCGCGAAAGTGAGTGAAATTAGATTCTAATAATAGTTTTCGAGCTATATGTTAATGAGTAGTGCAGTGTCAAAATAAGTTTAAGATACACTTGATGGAAAATACTTTAGAATTTAGAAACTTTTGAAAATATGACTTCTATCTGAAGTTGTTCAGAAGAACAATGAAAGCTACACAACCAAAACATCCAGCTCAGAGAACGAAACATCACCACAGTGACTAAATATTAAGAACTGAAAACCTGAGCCACTTGATAATTCCAAAATACTCTACATCAGATACAAAGTGCAAGCTGATTAAACTTTTTGTTAAAGGGCACAAACAGAAACAAAACCACAATACGTATTTTTGTTGAACCAAAAACTAGTGCGGTCTGGTTTTACAAAAAATTTTAAAGTTATCACTCTTTTGGGCTTACTGCATAGATAAAACGTAGTAATGTGATTCTGTACATAAATACCTCAAACTTAATAATTCTACCATTAGTTTGGCATTTTAAAAATTATTGAAATCATGAATCAAACCATCATTGGAAACCTGGAAGCATTGGATGCCCCTTTCATCCTAGTATGGTATTCTTCAGCAGTGCTCACCCATGACCCCCAAATGAATTGAACCCAGGACCTACCGTTTTGTGCGCGAACGCTTAACCTCTAGACCACTCAGCTGGCATCCAACGGTGTTAATGTCTAACTTTGATCGATCTAAGGTCTTGCGTAACCTCACCCATTGTCTTCGGAAGTTACTGCCTACACCTGATTGGGCTGAACTCCACTGATCACGTCTTCTCACTAGAACACCGAGAATTTCCTTATGATGCCACTCAGTCGTGAGCACATTTTACGAGTTATGGAGATTGTTGTTTATTATTGAAATCATGAATCAATCATTGTTAGATCACCAACATCTCCATAACTATAATGAAAAGTTTTATAACTTGTTGGTTTAAAAAGGTAAATTAAGGAGTATAAAATATTGAACTAGTTTGGCGGTTCAAATAGATTGTAATAAGTGAAATGATAAAAGACCTGGAGCCAAACACAAGAATGACTTTTCCTTTACAATGATCAACATGTATCATTTGTTTTGACAAAGTTGAAAACAATCAACATTGAGCTATTCTGTAGATATCTTTACGTTTCTCACTAGTTTACACAAAGACAAAAGTAGTCGCAATCTATTCACTGACTACCTAGTTTATGAATACTATTAAACGAACAACAAATAACTGACTATGCAAGCCTCGTTATCCTTATTGTGGTAAGTTAGTTAAGCTACAGTAATCTATAGAGTTGTTTCTCTTCAAAAACTACAAGGTGTAAAAATTCTTCATGACAATCAAACTGGAATTTACTTTCAAATCTCAAGCTAACACTAGGAATTAATTGAGGTGTACTTAAAACTATTTAGCTTTATTTATCGTACATTAAGACTTTTGGCATAAAAATCTTAACCTAAACTTCTGATATCTAAATAAAGTTTCTTAAGTCATTCAAATATTTTACATATTAGCTAATAGTTTTGAAATTAACTGAATCCCACTTAAGTTCACATCTCTCTAGCTTATTAAATCAACTAGTTTTTGGTTCAAAATGCTTAAAATTAATCGGTAGGAAATTATCTACACCAAGAATAAGTGAAGGACTTAAGTATGCAAAACTATCCAGTCTTGTAATCTGAGTTTTAAAATATTCAATATGGCGATAAATTCTGTGAGTTAAGTAGTTTACAACGAATTCGTTATCCAGCTTATAATATTGACTAAACCCTATTATACAATAAATTATATTGTAATTTTGTATTGAACATTTTGTCATTCCTGCCTTTAAAATGTCTCTGGTATCTAATGCAAATCTTAGATTACATAGAACCACCGAAACAGTTAACATACCTCAGTATCTTTCCGTATGGTTTGCAAAAACCGGTTGATTTATCTATGTTGAGAGTATCGTTAAACAAGAATAGTTCGGGAAATAAATATTTTAAGTAAACTTACGAATTCGGTTTCAGATATTTGTTAGTGAGTGTTGCTGGGAAAATATGCATTATCAAGTTATATATTCAACCTTAAAACGTTTCACGTTCTATCTGACATTTTAAAACTTAACTTTTTATTTCTAGTTATGAGTCTTTATTTACAGTTATTCACTTTGAAAATAATCAAACTTTATGGGTTGAAGATGTATATATATATATATATATATATATATATATATATATATATATATATATATATATATATATATATATATATATATATATATATATATATATATTGGTTTGTGATTAACCATACCAGTCCCTACTATTAGAGATCACTTGTCGATCAAAGGCTTTGACGTTTCCTTGAGTTCAAATAGTTGTCGTCTGATTATTATTTTTCTGCCAGAGTGAGTGAGTCACTGAGTATTATCACTCAATTTTACTGTGATAATCCTTGCCAATCTATAAAATTTGACCATTATAAACTAAAACAATAACCGTTCATTTAGTTTAACAACACTACTATAATCCAGTTCGTTGATCATCATTATTCAGTCCACTCACAGCTTTTGTCAATTTCAACATGATATCGCACAATTTGGTACTCAATAAACAATCATTGATAACCATTTGTCACCTTTTCATCCTGATCTCGAAATACTTATTCATTCCATGTGTTGTGAAAATCCCAGCACACATTAAAAATCTAGTTGTGTTTATTACAAACTTTTGAACAAGGTAAAGTTACAAATTATCAGAGTAGTGACACGTCATTCTATTCGTCATTGAAACCAATATATATGGTGACAATACAGTGGAAAAACTATATTAGTTACCCGCACTTCAAAAAAAAACACCTTCATCGTGTTACTGTTTACAAAACATTGTGGAACGTCATTAAATTTTACGGTCACAAAGTATACTTATCAACATATTTCTTTTTTTCTTGTCACTTCATACGGGTATTAGTAGCAATACATTAATAATAAATAGATTAATACCTACTTTAATAGTAACAATAATAGTGGACAGTAAAATAGCTAATATAAATCCGTAAACTGATCTGTCCTAACACATTTGACTAATTCTTAGAACATTATCATTTAATAATAATGAGTCTTTCATCCGGCTTTCTATTTATTAAGTATGATTTATTTATATTCTTGCTACATAGATGATCAGTTAGTTATTGTTTGACGTGATTTCATAAAGGTCTTCACTACTATTCATAATGAAAGTGCACCTTTCACTGTTTAACCTCCATCTATCTGTGTATTTCTCTCAGTTCATGTCCTCGTATTGATTAATGAGGTCGTTGTACATCTCACAAACTATCTAAATATTTCATTTTATATATCTTATAATTAATGGGCTTTCATATACACATATATTCATATAATAACATGTGCACAATCTACATGACAGTAAAGATATATAATAAATGATTAATCTTCTGTCGAGTTTGACCTTAAAATATAGTCCTTTTATTGCATGGTTTGATAACTGAGTTTAATAATTACTATGAAAGTACATTTACCAGTAACATACGATAACTACTGATTAATAAGTGAAATAAACATTATGTAAAAACTGATAGAGGCAGATGTTTTGGAAATCAGTGATTCTTGTTACCCCACTTCTAGTACGTGAACAGCTGTGAATCCAACTACGTGACTGCTCGATTCAATTTAGGATTCTGAAAATTTTGTCTTTCCATGAAAATATGAATATGACTGGAACAGTAGTGGCAAAATATGAAATTAGTTAAAAAATACTACTGAAGCAAAAATATTTCATCAACAGAAAGATAAAGATAAAATCACATAAATGATTGAAGTGTATATTAAATATGTTGTCTTTAAAATTAATTAACACGAAATGGAAAGACTGATGCATTTTGTCAGCTAGCTTACTAAATGCTACATCTTGATAGTATAATTATTATTTGGGTTTTTTCAATCCATTATAAAAAATAATATATTTGTGGTATCCCAGTGTGAGGTCAGCATTTTTACTTTTGAAGAACAGTTGGGACTGAAAACAAATATCAGCAAACATCCAAGTCACAATTGTTACTACAAACGTCAAGACAGTTCTGTCATATGGAGCTGGGACTTGGAGAACCACGAAAGCCATCATCCAAAATATACAGGTGTTGAGATGGTGGAGAAAATTTGTAGCTCAGGTAGATGATTGTGGTGGTGTTTTTTAACAGTTGTTTACACAAGATAATGGGAATCTGTTGGTCAGGCACCACCAGTAACAACCTACTATGGAAGTGCACAAACAGATTGCGGCTCAGGAAGAAGTTAAGAAAAAGCACTGGCAGTGAATAAGACACATGTTGAAGAAAGTACCCAACTGTATCACGAGGAAAGAGTGAACTTGAAACCCCCAGATCCAAAGGAAAACGGGGTAGATCAAGGAATACACTGCACCGACAATTATAAACATATGAAAAGAATGAATGGCAACTGGTTGGAACTGGAAAGGATAGCCAAAGACAGAGCATTTTGGAGAACGGCGGTCGGTGGCCTATGCTCCAATAGGAATAAGTAAGTGAGGTATCCCGCAGAGTGGAAAAGTTAAGGTCTTTCTGACGTTTCGTGACTCCAAGTGAGCAACTTCTCCAGATAATAAATAAATAAATTAGATTAACCCAAGTTTATCTAGTACAAAGGAACAAAGTAAAAGTGCTTAGTACGATCGATTAGTCAATCAGAAAGCAGGATAACCAAGTCACTGTCATGTCACTCCGGTCAAGGTGATCTATATGAAATATGCTTGTGTATTTGTATGTGTTAAGGGTGTGAGAAATGTGACATTTGTAATTTGAAAGGATGAGAGATATAGTTGTATTCATGATAACCGTGTGAGATGTGAAAAGAATAAGATATGGTAGCTTGGATAGTTAGTTGAAGTCGGATGGGTAGTAAGGCCTTCTTTTCTATTAAGAGCAATAGGATTTAACATCGTATGGAAAGCCTCAGTTACTCGCCTGTCTTTGTAGTTGGAAAAGACTTTTTGTAGTATTTTGACATGCTTAATATCGACTTCAAAATCAATGAAGCTGTCTTGTACTGCTATTGTTGATTTGATTTGGAGTCGTTCAAACTCTACAAGATTATTAGGTGTGTTTTTTCGTGTACCTCAGATGTTTTAACTCGAGTTAGTATTTTATTTGATGTCTCTTCAATACAGAAGGAGTCACAATCGACACACTTCTATGTTGACTTAAAGGGGATCTTATCCTTTATACGAAGATGAGCTTTACGAAGGTGTTAGTTGTTCGGCAAAATGCTTTAATTTTGCATTGTCCTAAGACTCTTTGAAATTCTTCTGTTATAACGTGGAGGTATCAATCCATGGTATTTCATTCGAACTATAATTTAACAGTAAATCGTTCCATTTTATTGCATTTTTGGCAATATTAATTTGTGGGATAATGAAAACCTGTTTCCGTTGCCTTTGCTCGTCCCCTTCAGATGAACTAATCTTGGTCGATCTTCTAAAAATATTTAGGGGCAGAGAGACTTTTGCACCGAAGGGACGTGTCGAACTGAAGTCAATTGAACGACTAGAGTGTGTCAGTTTTCGTTGCATACTTATATTTAGAGTTCCACTTAGATTTCTTTTAACCAAACAATCTAAATATGAGAACTCACTGTGCTCATTTTCATTGACGCGAGGGAATTTAATGTCAGGTGAGAAAGCATTAATCATTTTAGAAAAAGTCTGTGAGATAGTTCTTCATGAAGACATACGTATCGTCCACATGTCTGATCCAAATTTGGTGTTTAATATCATTAACGAAAATTTTGGATTTTATATGCAACATAAACAGGTTGGTTACAATTGGGGACACTGGGGATCCTATTGCTACTCTGTTTGTTTCTCTATATAGCGTCTCGTTGGAGGTAAATAAGGTTAAGTTTAAGTATAGCTTTAGCGATATCATGATTAAACTGGTGCTTAGACGACATCTACCAGGTGAAGTATGATCGTTCTCTAGTGAATCACTTACAAAGTCTATTCATTTATCAATGGCAGTATAACTCTTTGAAGATACAACAGCATATCTTTCCATGGTTTCGTTCTGTGATTAATAATTCCAACATTTTTTTAAATTTCAAGTCCAAGAAAACAGTATTTACATTATGTAAGTTGTGTCAAAGAGGCTTTAAATTTGCTGCTTAGATATTCGGATAACGCATATGTACAGTTGTTTGTGAAGTCAACCATCGGTCTTAGTGTGATGTCTGGTTTATGAATTGTGGGCAAATCATACCAATGTGATGTAATGTACGGTTTGGAATATAAAGTAAACCATAAAGTAACCCCTATCAATGGTTTTAGTTCTTTTGAACTGAAGAAAAGTAAGGATAACACAATTTCGATCATAGAGCTGGTCTTTGGAAAGTACATTTGGAAAGTTCATTTTGTAAATGATACTTACCCGTATCTTCAGAAAAACCAGAATATACTGGTTAAAATTTAACTGAGTGATGAATACAAATAGAGCATACAACATGTCAAGCTACCATTTGGATCTGAGGTTTATGAATGTACTTAGAGAGAGAAAAAAGTGAAAAGAATTATTATGACTATCTAAATAAATAGAATACATCATATGGAGAATAAATAATATGATGAGGATAGTTGACATTTCAGCTATCAATTAAACACTAACGAAACTTTGTACTTCTAGTGTCTAAATTATTAGAACGGTCAGTTAAAGTTTACAGTTCATTTGTGAATAACAATAAAAATATAATTTCATACTATTTTTTCGAAAATGTTATTTTGAAACAATAAGTGGTATAAATAAATCTATTAAACACGAATATAGACGTTATCGTCTTGCATGCTCTCAAGTAATTTTCCGGTAAGTCCACTCAAGAGATTAGAAATGATATATTTTTCTACTCATCTGTTTAACTATGTGTTAATTAAATAACCTAAATACTTGTAATCTGCTGTATATAGCTTAGCAGAATCTCGGCAATTTTAATTAATGTTAGTCCGTAGATGCAGTGTTGATTCATTGTATTCCCGTGGAAAATAACTGTGAATTTTGATTTAGGTGTGGCTCAGGTATGATCTGGAACTCATAAATATGATAACCGATGTCTAACCTGGTGTATCTTTTCTTATATATCAACTGGTTAACAAGAAAAGAAAATCTATAAACTGATGCTGAATTTATCAAAGAAAGCACATAGACAGTCTATTTTTACAATAAAAACCAACACAGTGGTCCTGTCAAAACGGCGAGATGTAAGAAAGCAATCAATTTACCTCCAGTTATGTTGCAGCATTTTTGATTTACCAATACAAATCATTCCAAAACACCGAAAAAATCTTGTGATTATTCTGAACTTTGAGTCATTTTTATTAAGTAATCTTATTTTCTTGTCTATTCGTTTGATGTTATGTAGAAATGATGAAAGCAGGATACGTTGTTTAGATAAACGCGATATGGTTACATGGAGTCTAAGCCCTTGATACCATTGAGAGATTTGTCTTTCCAAGTTTTCTGATCTTAAAGTTGAACCCAGATTCTCCCATATGTTCTATATGCTGAACACCTACACATCATTTAAGATAATTCAACAGTTGTGTATTCAAAAGGGTTGCTCGGATGGTTAAAGAACACATACTTATTTTATTGATCAAATGAATTGTTGATTTAACAGAGCCATACGGTTCTGAAATCTAAGGATATCTAGAATATCAAATGAGAACATGAAGTAAATCACAGTTACTTTTAGCGTCTAATAGATTGTGGCTAACAAACTTTATACTCCGACATAAATGGTACTCATAATATGAATTCATCTGCAGCTCAGTGTTGACGTTTTCACAAAGATTCGAACCCATTGATCGTAATTTTGAACCGCAACTTATTCACTAAAGTGCTGATCAAGGGAAAGTATAAAATTGCGCAGCCTACATGAATCCATTTATAAGGGGCGGTTTTCTCTGCTGACAATGTTATCTCCTTAGCATGATGACTGATATTAAATGATATTGTTGAGCTTATTCACTTCACAGCTTAAAATTGACTATGAGGAAATACTAGTCTTTACAAATCAGCTAAAACTAGTTGAAGTAGCTTAACAGAAAAGTAACCTTGTAGATTTGAGTCTGAAAGGTGGTAATCCAGTTTACAATAGTGAATAATTCCATGTTTTGAACAATACTTATTCCAAAGATCTATCACATTCTTGTTGTTCATTTTTAAACTGCTGTCAACCTCGATTTCCAATGGACCATCCAACGAATTTGTAAATTGATAATTTAAATAACTAAAAGTGTCTACAATGCATTGAACTCAAATATGTAAAAAGCAACCTCTTCGTAAGAGTAAGCCTCTATTCTCAATTAAAACAAAATTTTCAAAAGATAATCTCATCTTTATTTGAAAAAATTCTTGAGAATTATCATTGTCCGCTTTACACTCAACAGAAAGTGATTGCATCAAAATTTTCTTATTTTTCAACTCGACAATTCATGCTTTAAATGAACTAGACAAAAAGTGAGTACAATACAATTTTTTTTAACAAATTAGGAATACTTTATCACTGAAAAGTGTACATTCATGAGTATACATTTTCATGTATCATCCACCAGTAAAAATATTAACAAACATTTCAATAGAAGAAAACCGTCAATCATCAAAACTACATTGTATATATAAAACATGTTAATCATGTTAAAGCATGTAGAATGAATTGCGATTGCTTTTTGTAAAGAAAAAAGAGTTTAATATGCTGTTTTAAATAGAGAAAATGTACCTACATTTTATTGAGAATTCGTCCAAGAAAACTATGCTTGGTAAATTTTTTGTAAATAGCTTTTCACTATTCAATGTTTCTTCTCTTTTCTTAATGAGTTGATTTTCTAAATTATTTGAAAAAATGTTTACCTCTTCAATAATTGAAGAAAATGTTTATTTTTCTTGGTAAATAGATTGAATTACATTAATCGCATACAAGGTATGACTGATAGCTTTTAAAAGAAAGGAAATGTATTATCAATGACACTGAAAATGGACAGTATTTATTGCAGACATATTTTTGAAAATTTCTACTTGAAAATTTTCTATGATGAGTAAACTTTTCCTTTGCTATAGTTTAAAGTACTATTATACAACTGGTAGGAATGAATATTGAATAGATATAATTTTAGACATTGTAATCTGTGGAGAGGGAAAATCGTCATTATCAACTGACATCATTTGTAGAACCATTAGAATTCAGAAAACACTAGATGTTTCTTCATCATAGTTTAAGAGACGGTAGAAGCCTTGACTCACGATCAAGGTTATGGAGAAGACTGTAGGAATGAAGGTTTTATTAGTTTAAAATGATTAAGGTCGAAAATGTTTGACATCCCTGGAATGGGTCATTTACTCAGTAAGAACTACAGCTTTTAGGTTTGATCTCGTGTAGAGTTATCAATAAGAACAGATAAGAAGATCAAAGTCACACAAACACAACTGTCCAGTAGTGCAAGTGCTCATAAAATGAAAATAGTCAATAAGTACAATATATCTTGTTTATATATGATAATTATCTGATAGAAAGGAATAAAATAAGCGTTAATAAGAAATTTATGTCGGAGTTATTATCGAGTCTGAATAAAACTTTCCACGCTAACTTAATTTTAGTCAATCAGTGAACCACAGGTGCTGGTTTTCACTCAGAAGTGAATAGAAATTTAAAAGAAATCCATCAACTACAACCATTTGAGAAATATCAGTTTCCATGCTTTTCTTCATTGGAACTTTAGTCACAAGGCAAAATTCTGGATAGAGGTCCAAAACATATTGATTTTACGAAACATTTTTAGCTAAAGGATGATAGATTATCACACCATCAGAGAGATGACAGTAAAATATCACCCTCTAAACCATGTTTTGGGATAGTGTCTTCAATCTTGCCAGACTTCTATCAATCATTCTGGCATTGTTAAGATGTAATGAATTATTTATCCCGAATAGTATTATTCGAGTGGTTGAATTGAATATCTAGGTTATACTACCTACATGAAGTTTGTGGTTGGTGTATCTACAGGATCAATTAAAATTTATGTCATTCAATATTCTGGAACTTCTATTTAAAATAATATTTAATTTGTTTCCGATGAATAAAGGTTGTTGGTAAAAATAAATTTCATGCATACAAACAACTAAAGGTAGTGAGTATAGTAGTATCAGTGAAATCAACTATTGAGATTGTAATCTCATACAAATCATTTTCAACTATATCAAAGTGTCACAGTCCGTTTTTTGGTTGTTCTCTAACTAACTAAATCCACCATTCTTATGAAAAGTAAACATTGTAAAAATTTTGATGATATACAATATAATCTGTTACAGAAGTATTTCTTACTTTGTGGTTAATTTAATCCTCTATCTGATATTCATTAAGGGAGAACAAATTGACTTTCGAATTCCACTTAATCTCAGTCACAATACTACTACAACTATCATGGTTACCATTAAAAAATTAGTAGGTTCACATTTTATCCATGACAGTATCTTGACTGAACATTCTTTTCAAGTCTCAAACCAACATAAAACAGTACTGTTTAATTTTAATAACTCATGAACGTATGTTAGTTCATGCTGAAATTATCTTTACACTAACTACTGTACAACACCTTTTACATAATAATAACTTTAGTCAATCCATTGGATTAGTTGTCAGTGTAATCAACAATCATTGTAATATAAAATAAGTATTGAATATATTTTCTCTATCACAGTAACAAACATCACCATTTTTTTCACAATAATTATTCTATCTGATAAAAACGTAGGGCTTTAATTATTTCCATTGAAAAATTCATTTTTGAAATGGTGAAACAAATAAATCAAACTATATTTCTCATTTGTAAACAAATTTTCACATTGTAAACCTATCTAATTTCATATACTACATATATTGTCATTTTAAGTCGTACTGTTGTCAATAGTTTAGTCTAAACGTAAAGTACATGAATGAATGTTGTTAACACTGTTCACTACTTGATAAACTTGCTTAACACCCCTTCTATCATTGTAATGTGTGTAGGCGTTAGGAATAAACATGGAGTAGATTTTATGAATGATCATTCACAATACAAATTGATTAAACTTTCCCTTCAAATTAGTTTTATGATCATTCTCATGACATGGAATCAGTTTTTAATAAGTTTTTTTTTTCGCTCATTCATATGTTTTTATTTGAACATACAACACAACAATACTAGTTTTTTTTACAAGTTTATTCATAAATTTTTTATACTTTTGCATTTAATTATATTACTGACTAAATGATTATTAATCCACCCTAAATAAAATTTCATACTTAAAATAACATTATCATCAGTCTAATAATCCTCATTAAATAAAGAAGAAATATGACGTACTTTTCTATTTGAAAAGACAATATTGACAAAAAGTAGTCATCAAATGACAACGATGTGTACAGAAAATAATACATGACTATCATTAATTTTTTTAAATTTTAAATTGATCTAGAGAATGTTTTGTTAATTACATGAATTTTAAGTAAGAGAAAATAGACTTGTTGTTCTGTTCACAATTAAAGAATGAAGTGATAAATGAAGAGAAAAGAAAAGAGAATATTCTATTTACTGCTCAAAACATAATAAACTCATGTTAATCGCTAGCTGATCAGTAATGTCACAATGAACATCAACATTATATTTAATCAAGAAATAAAGTATGATCTACATATATTATGAATGATTGTTGGAATGCATTGTGTCACTACTGAACAATAAAAGAACTTCAATGGAATGTTCAGGTGTGTTGATTAAATCAAAATAATTTGTATTTGGTTAGTGTTGATTTCAAAAGAAAAAGTGAAATTCTATTCACAAGATAAAATCATTACATATTGTCTCATTTATACATTAACAACAGTAATAATGTCAAGGTATGCCATTATCTGTTCTTTGAGCCACGACACCATAAGATCCACTGAGGTGACTTTCCTTCTCATTTAGTCTACCTACTTGAGCATCGAAGTCACCAGCCATTATTACTACATCAGAGCGCCTAACTTTTTGGAGGAGGTGGGAAAGCTTTCTGTAAAACTCATCTTTTACCTCGTCTGAAGTGCAATCAGTAGGAGCGTAGGCGGATACGACAAAGAGGCAACGGCGAGTGTCCCTATTTTTACGAGTCCTTACCGTCCCATTTAGTCAAACAGCTCATAAGCGACTATCTACTTGGATCCACTCTAGTAGAGCTGGTTCTGCTCTAGCACTCAATGCTATAACTACGCCAGCGACACCCCGGGAAACAGTATCAGGGCTTCCAGCTACACGAAGGGTAACTCGAGTTGCTTCTTTATCTTGACTTGGTGGGGTCAGGTGATGCTACTCGGATCCTGTATGCGCCTTTCGGAGACACAACATACATCGATGGCACGAGATTCTAAAGTCCTAGCTAATGAAGCCTGTTGTCCTATTCGGCACATTGTCGTAGTTTAGAATGCGGTTTAAGGAGAGCAAGAATGAAGTTTCATGAACTCGAACTATTTGCATTAGCGTATGAGGGTGGATGTTACTTCCCGAGTAATCACACCATGTAAGAGCGTTTCTTGAGGAACTTGAAAATGAAGGTAGATTAACGTTAGTCTTAGATACCTGGGAGTGTGACCACAGAGCCCAAAAGACAACTGTTTGAGGCCCGGTAACTCACAATCCTTTTATAAGAAGTTTTTAAAGTGTTGGCCCCGCTCTTGTTTAAAAGGCTTTACCGCCGGAGACGGGAATTCATGAGGGAAGGTGAGGTGTGACATTTTTAGGGTCGACCTTTTCTAACCCTTCCTTCCTTGGGATAAGGCAGCATCGGTGCAGATGTTGGTTGTCCTAGGGAAACACCTTACTGCTGTGACACTAGTATAAAGTCAGCAGTACGACTTCGCCCTCAGATCTTGAGTAGCTGTTTTTAGACTCATTGTTCTCCAATCGAAATGGCTGGCATCGTAGAACCCACAGGAACATTCGTTCCAGGTATTATATCTCGGTTGGGTTGTCACAATAGGAAACCAGACCACCACATCAAGATAGCAACTGCGGTAGGTATCTAAAAGCAGAAGTAATAGAATAATCGTCATTCTACTGTATTTTTGATAGTCATAAAACAATATCCTCATCAATATGAAGTATGAAGTAATGCATTACGGAACGCCTACAAGTCGTCGACGGAAGATATTCAAATTCACAAAAGTTAACTAATTAAGTCACTTACAGTCTTGCATCTTATTTGCTGCTTACACTAGCTTCGACATATGTTTTGCCAATTAGTTCTTCAGAAAGTACTCCCATGACACATAATTTGTTAAATATCTAGTTGCTTCTCTTCTTATATTAAGTCAGGTACAGTACTAATTTCATTTAATTGCAATGCTACTGTGTTACTTACAGAAAGTCAAGTAGTATAGTTGGATAAACTAAATTCATGTAGACTTGTTGTCTTCATTATTCAAACCATGTGCTTCTTCATGAATAAATAATTCTCTAGATTCACCTACTTTGTAAATAAATGTAATGGATCAGAAAAAGAAATACGAATATCCTGAAATTTTATTTATATCTGACATTTTCAGTGAATATTTCCCGATGTAATATATAAAAGGGCGAGACCAGACAGAATATATACACATTTGGAGAAGACAGTTTACGAAATGTGTACACAATCTACAAATATCTGTTTGCAGTAAATCAAAGTTACTGTCTGTTCTCTATCACACCTCTTCTGGTCTTCATAGTAATCTGATCATCCCATGCATTTCAAGCTCCTGACACTTCCCTTTCGTAGCAAGTTCTAGGTGACGCCATACTACACACGACTTATAAGCCACATAGAGGGGAGCAACCACCACACCAGCACAGCTACAATTTGTCATTAAACATATTTCAGCTTCTTGATGCATCTGATAGCAGAGAATCTATGTTATATAATTTCATTGTTGAATCCTTTAAATAGACGAACACAGGATAAAGTAGTACATGGAAAACACATGCATCATTAGTGATCCTACGTTCAACTCTGATTTCAAATCTTTCAAGTAAAAGTGGACAGAATGATAATTATATATCCCGCCTAATATTTTGCTAATATTCACATTTTTGTTAGTGGAAGATCTACAATGTAAATCATGAATTGGCTCAATGTTTAAATGAATGAAGGATCATTTCTAACAATGGTAACTAATCATCTATAACAGCTTATTCAACAATGGAAATAGGAAAAACAGATGAATAAGTTGTACTGAAAAGAACTTTTTGTCGTATATATATTTATACGTACATATACTGGAAATGAACAAAAACTTTGTATGCAAAGGGATTATGTCCTTTTTAGGAAAAAATGATAGATACACATTTACAGTTTTAAACAACAACAATAATACAATGTTCGGTGGTAATAACAATAATAATACTACTGTTAATCATGGCAATAATTATAGTGCTAATGAAAAAAATCATACACATGATTGGTAGTAATATGGATAAACACAAAGTTATATGTCATCACATACCTAGTAGGGAATAACACACAAATCATGTACATATGATATATATATCTGCATGTGTTAATCCGTGATAATATAGTGAGTGAATACACACAAATTAATATTACAGAAATATGTTTATGAAATAAATGTCATTCACTACTGTGTTAGCAAATATGTAACTCGTTATTCACACTCAAACAAGTGGCGAAAAGAAAAATAATTCAGCAACAAATTCAACATGACGTCTAGGAGTACTTAATTGTTTACCTTTCTTGTGACTCTTCTATTCGTTAGAATTTAAGGCTTAGAATTTATTTCTTTACAAGTTGCAGTGATGTCCCTACTGGCTATACATTTCGTTGTTCTTATGGAGAGATAGACAGAACTCGAAATGAATACTTGAAGAGTTATGCGGTACCTTGCTTACTGCTTTCCGAAAACTTTAGGATGCCATACCTCTCGGTATCTACAAATGCATGTTCAAGCCTGTCAACTGATATTGTCTCTTTCTTTCCGTTTTAGTTTGTAGTGAATACACTTCTATGAAGAGAACACGATTGATTAAATAGAAACATTCATTATCATATTCAACCGTACCAGTGATTGTTTAACTGTACATTTTGTTGATAACACTACGCGCAAACTTCCTGTTTGTGTTGCTGCAATTCTTCGCTCCAATAGCTCTGTAATTTCGCCCATCTTTTATAGTCTGATTTCAGTGTTCTTTCGACAACACGAAATCGCAAGCAAATACATACTTTACCCTCGATTTATTTATTTTCTTAGTGACGGGTTAGTAAATAGTATTTAGCGGTGATCATAGTCAATCTCGACTCAGTCACCACTAAAAGTTTATTGTGACATATCTTGCTCCTCTCTGTAATACTTCACAACCTCCTTCGTAAGGTTGTTGCAAAGGACATATTACCGAGTCCACCCGGAGAAACGGGAATTCGCACGAAATTAAACTCTCGCTAACTTGCATAAGATGACGCAGAATCGGTATATACAGATCCATATTGATAATTTATTAACAGACCTGATAGAGTTAGGTTGGTTTCATAAATAAACTGTACAGGTGTACACTGAAGATCTCCTTTGATTGTAAAACGTAGCATTAGTAAAATCAAAGGTAAATATTTGCTCAATCTAGTTACATCGGCATGTGTCGTCAATGAAAGTTAAGCGGTTGCGTGTAAATGATAGACGCGTAGAATATGAGTGAATTCATGGAATAGATTTGATTGAAATTAGAATCTCTGTCGAAATTAATTGTAGAAGGCACACCACAGTGCAGATATATCGTGCAACCTGCATAATGGAACATCTATAATCGACTCTAAAGCCATTGCAAAACGTTTCAGCGGTGTTTTTTGAAAGCAATAATGAGTTCCTAAATAACAAAATCTGTAGACAGCGAGTAACTCAATAAATTCTATTTCTTCCACTTGTCTGACTATCAGTAAAGATAATAACTCCCTTGAGCTTTCAAACAGTCATGGAGTAGAAGAAATTTCATCCATTCTCTTCAAATATCCCAATACTTCAGAAGAAATTCACTCTCTAGACTTATACTTACCCTTACTGTTGGAAAACCTCATATATCATACCACGTCACAAATAAGGAGATAATATTTGTTTGAACATCGATCTGCCTATCAGTATTACTCCAGTTATCTCTAAGATAATGGAAAAAGTTGTTGGAGACAACTATTCAACTATTTCCTCACTGAGAGACTTATCACTGATTTTCAACATGGATCCCTTAAAATCGATCTTGTATGACCTGAAACGAGGATATCTAGTCTTAGTGCTGTACTCTGACTTCTCTAAAGCTTTCGACATGGTTAAACACCAGCTTCTTATGGCCAAACTCATAACTTAAGGCATCAGAGACTGTCTGCTTGCTCAGTTTGATTCTTTCCTCCGTCAACGACACCAAACAGTCAAATTTAACACACCCCCATTTGTCAGATACTGTCCTAGTTAAAGGAGGATTAATAGAATTTTATGAATCAGGTCGCTTATTCTTTTTAGTTTACAGTTGCGACTGATTCTGTACGGGTAGACCTTTTCTATATTCATTTGGGGATTAACACTGCTAAATGTGCGTCGATTCGCTTTGCTAATATTTTACTCGATCTAGACAATAATGAACGGTAGGGTGTAATCTGTACAGTAAAGGCATACACAAAGCCACATGAATTTCTTCCGATCACTCCCCACAGAAACTAATCGACCATATCTGCATCAATAAAAAGTTCAGAAGGTCCATGGACGACGTGAGAACCAAGAGAGGAGCTGATAGAGCACCGAAAAATGTAAGTATGAGGAAGATCTAGCGATAACGGCGGAAAAGGCTGCAAGAGAAGGAAACGTGAGACAATTGTATGATACAATAAAGAAGCTCACTGGAAAATATCGTAAACCAGAACGACCAATGAAAAAAAGAAAGGCAAAGTGATCACCAACAGTGAAGAACAGTGGAACAGGTGTGTAGGGCGATTCGAAGAACTATTGAATCTACCGGCCGCACTGAACCCACCCAACATCGAAGCAGCATCCACGGACCTCCGAGGTGAGGCTGACCCACCAATTTAAGAGATCAACATGGCCATCAGACAAATCAAGAGTGGTAAAGAAGCAGGAACAAACAACATTCCCGGCGTGCCTGATAAGAGATTCAACATAATACGGAACTATTATGATGGATCAAACTGCAAAATCGTGCATGGAATAGAACTCGCAGACAAGTTCCCAGTCAAGACCGATGTCAGGCAAGGTTGCCTACTCTCACCATTTCTCTTCCTCCCGGTGGTCGACTACGTTATGAAAACGTCAACATTCAGGGCTAGCGTCAGACACAGCATACAGCTAGGATGCAGGTGTACGATCTGTATCTTCTAACCCACACGCAACAACAAATGCAGGACAAGACGACCAGTGTAGCAGCAGCCTCATCAGAATTAGATCTCGACATACACAAGGGAAACATCAAGTTCCAAAGATTCAACACAACATGCGTCAACAAAATCACACTTGACGGAGAAACTTTGAAAGATCTAGAAGCCGTTACATATCTGGGAAGCCTCATTCATGAACAAAGTGGATCTGATGCAGAGGTGAAGGCGCCGATCGGTAAAGCAAAACCAATATTTCTACAACTGAAGTACATGGATAGGACACATTGAGGAAAGCGCTAAATTGCATCGCAAGATAAACCATAATTTCGAAACTTCAGGGCCAAAGGAAAGGAGAAAGACCAATGAGAAGATCACGCCGACAAATGGAAGCAGACATGAAAAGAATGAATAGCTGGCCCAAGACAGTGTAGGTTGGAGAAGGCCGGTCGGCAACCTATGCTCCGTTCGGCGTAACAGGCGTAGGTAAATAAGCATATGAAATGAGGCTGCCACAAACTTTCCTTTCACAGATCAATAAATCATTAAGTTTGCAATCTGATTGTGAATATTTCGTAGCAAATTTTCATATTATTTGTGTACTATATGGTAGTGCACTAAAAGATGGTGGTATAAAAACCATGTGGATAAGAGTTCTTATATTCTTTAACCAAACGGTTACATGTATTTTTAACAATCAATACATCATCAATCATATGATTCGGTCGTGTGTTTGCTTTGAATCAAGACACAAGTCCTCACTAAACTATGTCACTGATAGGATCTGCATCATAAGACCATTCATATTATTCGGTCATCAATTTCATTATATAATGAATGGTCAAACAAACTCTTTCCTGATCGGGTCTCAGCGACTTTTAGTTCTAAACAAAAACATCCTCTACAGAGCTATTCATCAAACAAACACTGATTGAAATCATACTTTGAAGCATATGCTCAGAAGTGAAAGTTGCTACTTTGGTAGGCTCGGCTATACAGTCAAGTTTCACTTTGTATACTTTTTTCGAAGGAGAAACTGAATCTATGTCAGTCTGGTATTACAATGTGTTTTATTCTACAAAAAGCATTCAGAAGTAAAATACTAATGAAATAAAACTACAAGCAACCTTATTTAGCTCTTGTAACTATTGGGCGCTCAAGTTGTTGCACAATCTTACTTTACAACTGTTTCATCGATGTTACTGACTGAATTAATCTTACACAAATGGTCTCAAGGACTTTTGTATTTCTCTACTATACTTCCCAAAAACCTCATTTTCTTTCCATCATTTACCTTCAATTTAAACAAGATTGAGATCAGAAATTTAGTTGTGATGTTCATCAGTAACTGTCAGTCAGAAGAATGTGAAAGTGATTAGCTTCATTTGGAAATTTCTCTCACCATGAACTGATATCACTTAGTCAACCAATGAAAACAAGCAAACACTACATAACTGGATAAATTCTGTTTCTGGATCTACTTGCAAGCATAACTAAGTATGATCAACAAACATGAATGTATCGGGCTTAAAAGGTATTCAATGTAACACACACGAAAAAATTATACCTATATTCTTCTACAAATGTCCAAGGCGTTGTTCATGTACAGTAGACAGAGTGATAGAAAAGTTAACATAGACCTAATTTGGATATGTTACCAGTTCATAAAATTATGTAACCGGTTGGTTCTAGTCACACTCTGTCTGGAGACACAGGATGAAAACCTTAGGAGTCCGTACACCATTGAGAAGTGCAACAATTTAAAACGATGTATTTTCACACAACACTATTAGCAAACGTATCTACTGACTAACAATACTTCACCACATTTACAAATAAATGACCTAGAAACTCAGAATTTCTCTTCATAACCTAATATCTGAAGAAAGTCACAGGACACAACATTTTTCAGAGAGATAAGAAAGGACATTCACGATTACTGGATTAAACATTGCTACGAACAAAGTTGGTCTAACAGGTATGGGGGAAGTTGTTTATAATTCAGGATAGATGCACATCATCCAGGTTATGACAGCACCAATATGCAAGATTTGAGATCATAGGTATCTAAGCAATCATAGCTGAATCTCATTGTTAGTTAACAGTAGACACCTGGAGCACAAACAAAGTCACGGCACTCCCAAATTACATCTCAGATGCACCAATCTCATTCAATAATACAGGAGGAAAATGCTAACACTAGGAAATAAAAGCTTTTTATTCCAATATATCTTAGCTAACATAATCACACAGAATAGAAGCAAAAACAATAAAAAAAAAGAAAACTAAAACTGTGCAAAACACATCCACACAACAGCAAATATACAAACAAGTAGAAAAAGTCAACTCATATGATTTCAGCTGCATCGGACACAAAATCCAAAAGATAGGTGACTTTAACACTGATAAATATGACAGTAATCAAAATATACAAGTTTATAAATGTGTAAATGCAAATCACCAAACCACATTGTTTGAATTTGGAAGTTGAAAACAGGTAAAATATTTCACTAAACGACTTGTACTTAATTCAACAACTGGACCATCACCATGACAACCACTACCAGGTGACATGAACGAAGTCACGGAACGTTCACCAAACAACCATTCAAATAAAGTAAATACAATACAAAGCAGTAAAAATACTAGGAAATATCTTCTGAATGGCCGTCTATCGATACCAGTCATAAAATCGGGTAAATTATGCAAATCAGTTTGAGAACATTGTGTGAAATACACTGAACCAAGAGAAGAACGTGAATGTACATGATTAACTGCAACATCAACACAAATATTGTCTATAGGTATCGAGTTATCTAATGAAATCGTATTGTCGACTACCTCCTTGTCTTCTTCTACAATAAAAGGATTAAGTGTATCAACTAAACGTTGTTTTTCATGACAAATCGATAAACGATTTGTTTTGATCATAACTGCATTGGATTTCGTAACCATTCCACATTCTAAATCACGCATCACATTGACAATTTGCTTACGAAGTTGACAAGAAAAATTGATTGAGTCGGTAATAGCGCATTTTAATACATTGGCATCCAACTCCTTACTATAATAATCAAAGGTATCCTGTTTATTATGTTCTACAAGAATGTTTGATTCACGGGAAAATTTCCAGAAGTCATTGAATAAGTAACACGAACCCAAACGTGATTGGATGTTCCACAGGTTTTCGCTTAAATTCTAAAAAGAAAAGAAATTAGGTTGCTCTAAAAAGGGAACTAGCAACACGACTTGGAAATTATCATTTACTACAGAGATTTCCATTTACTGCGAGAATATGGCTACTCCGAATGACATGAAATTCAAACTAATCATCAAAAAAATTTAATTCCAATTTTAGTCAGTTCATCTTTTACTAAGCTAACCCTTTTCCAGAACAAAAACATATAGCATTCTACAGCAACCACATCAGGTTGAAAAAGTCCCTTATGTTAAATAACTATAGAGATGGAACCTGTATGTCAAAGGCTCAGAAAGTTGACTCCTAACAAAACCATCTGCTTCAGTTTGGGCACGGCGTAGTACCTCCACTCCCGCATTCACACATACACATTGATTTATGTGGTGCACAAATATTTGGCTGCATCTTTGTACGATAAATTGTGTTGAAATAATTCGAAAGAGATGGAACCGATCTACACCAAGTAACAGTGAATAGTTCTTAATTTTTATTCTGAAATTACTGTGATAAATATATTTCTTCTCATTTCGTTTATTTCCTAAAACTATACCAAAGTGAAATGAGGGATCTTTAACCGATTACTATTCACCTCGATTCCTATATTACTTAATGAATTTTACAGTCGGTTGGGAAACATGCACACTATACTGTATGAAGATTGCAGAAATTCGGTAAATTAAGAATAAGGGCGAACTATTTATCAACCGTTGGATCACTTTTAGATGCACATCACTTGCAAGATAAAAGCTACATTCCGATACATCGAAATATCAAAATAACAAACATCAAGTATATTAGTAACAGTAGTTTCAGAAATGGTCAAGACATTTCTATCGAAAATGGACAGACATTATCGACGTACAGATACTTCAAAGAAAAATAATTGTCCTCAAGCAAGTCATGAAGACTGTCGAACGGACGTAACTGAACACTTTGTCCAATAACAAATGTTGATCAGTTTCTTTAAGTGAATCCACGGAACAACGTCTATGGTCAACACACTTTAAAACTATGATTCGATTGCGTGAAATAAATTGTTTTCCTGTCATATTGTTTCTTCCAGAGATGTGATCAGGACACACGTGTTTCGTTGACTCGATGAGTTAGTGCATCAAGCTAGACTTCGGAACCATCAGTTAACTATGCTTTTAACTTCATAACAGCCCTTTATCAACTACAAGTTATTAGACAACAAACTACCAGTGGCATTAACGATTAAAGAGAATCAGACATACTACTTACACGTAGTTCATCTAAGGTGTCTAGAAACTCGTTGGGTGACGGCGTTGAAATTACACCAAGATCAGACTGTACCTCATTCAAACAGCGATCAGTATCACCAGTAGTAGATGATGTAAACTCATCGTAAGACTGTGGAAGTGGTTTCAATATTTCCTGAGCTCTGTAAATAGCTGTCTGAACACGTTGTTTCATGCCCAACAACGATATATTTGCGTCATGGCTTTCTCCTATCAAGTGATCAAACATAGATGAACGCCAATTTACAACCCAAAATGCCATACTATGTCTACATAAAAAAGAAATACCACAGAAAAAATAATCAGAATTACAAAATCGAATATTCAGATACAGGTACATTTACTACTTGTAAAAATGCAAAATTAGAAATTACCATTCTACAATAAAATAATTTCATGAAAATTAACTTAAAGTCACCAACCACAAGAGAACAACTAGATAATCCATCACACAATACACCTTGTATTGCAGAAACGGAAATATCGAGTAAACACATTTTATCCTCCGAAAACAGAGGATATTACAAACACTTTACTTCAAACAGAGAAATTAAAACAACATGGGATCTGGTATAAACACGTATTAGTTCAGTCTGTTATGGTTAACATCAAGAAGAAGATAGAATGACATATACGAAGAGCAATTAATGAAAGGTAACGGTTCATACTGGATATTACAGTGAACGAAGACGGAAGACCAGATTACATAAGCAATTTATTTGGAGAATACAATATACCGGCCAAAAAAATTACACCTTATTATAAAACATTCATTTTCAAAACAAGCATATTCTTGGCTAACTTCATCCACATGCCTTCTATTCCTCAAAATACAGAGACAGCGCCATAAATCCATATCCAACACATCTATCTTCGGCCGTACCCTCAAAGCGACGCTCTGCTGCACATCCCCTGTGTACTACTCATAAGCCCCTTCGAAATTAGTACACAAAATGTAATGGACACACGCTAAAAAAGATCTACCCTCAATATGTGTTAACAAACAAACAAAAAACAGACCTCGAAATAACCACATGACTAAATCATTCAATGAGACAAAGAGTTACTTGAAAACAAAATACACAATCGGAAATAAATATAAAGACCACAAGCCGCTAGGTGAGAAAATATTTTCAGATGATGAAAATCAGACAGAAATCGATCTCGTTTTTTTTTCTACCCATGTGAAAGCACACACTAACTATACAGAAGTACGTAGGCCATGTATGTGATTGCGTTAATAATTATGCATTCGAAACCATTCGGAAAACGTACACACTATACATTGAAAGGCTCAGATAACCGATAAAATATCTTCATCAATAGTGACTGCTAACTAGGATGAAATAATAAACCATAGAAATCAATTCAGTGTCTAAGTGTTATCAAGGAACAATTGACGGATAGGGTACTCAATCATTTCACTGAGGTGGATAAATAGATAATCTAATCAAGTTTCGAATCATCCTAAACATAAGAACGCACAATCACTGGTCAGTTGACCAGATATAATAAACTTCTGAACGCCCACTATATCATTGATTCTGAAATCTCCTGTATAAAAATGTTATAATGTATATAAGTAAGGGGAATTAAATTGAAGACCTATTATTAATTGGGTTTAGTTTTTTTTAAAAAAAGTGGGAATAATAAACACTTCCTGAAACGTATGTTGATCTTACCTTGCCTTAAGAGATGATAACCAGTCATAAAATGTAGTTAAGGCAATCGACAATGGAGTTCGCAATTGTGTTTTATAGTCTGTTTGGTCCGATGGAAAGGAATCCAATAACTTGTCCATAGTATTGGTCCACTGAGAAAGAAGTTTACCATAATGCTATACAAACAAACAGAAAATAAAACTTTCGTCTAGAAAATTAACATAACACTGTAAACAATGACAATTATCAGACACCATTTAATAGTATTGAGCTAAATTAGTTTGTCAAAATGGTACCTTCATGTTTTCACATCGATAAAATGCCGGTCATTGAGTCGTCGTCTTATGTGGTTCGGTTGGTTAACAAAGAAAAAATTGATGAGAGAGAATGAGTATTTATGCGTTGTTATCACCAATAACAAACACTACACAATAATTGGTGTACCGGAGCTAAAAGAGAAGGTCGAAAACAAAAAGAATTGCAGTATTTTTCACAATCCTTCTCATTAATAAGCTCTGACTTAATTTACAATAACGATTGAGTGCTTGAAAAATTATCGTAAATTACAAAGTACTGCTTCTCTATAAAAGATTTTTAGCTGAGATTAATGGAATCACAAAGGAAAAAATAGCAGGCTTCGAAATGATCGGTTTTAACATGGCTTCAACGATGCTACAACTCCCACGAAAAATAATCAGATAACCAACTCAACATGAATAGGACTTATTCTGAATGTGCATGACTCAGTTTGAGAATAATTTCAAAAACAATCAGTTATCAATCAAATTCGATTTGTTTATTCAGTCATAAAATCATACATTGGATGTGAGAACTAGTGACACTACTCACTCGAAGATACAAAATTCAGGCCAATGCAGCATGATTCAAATCTGCACAAACACTGCATTCTTTGATAATCTACAGCTGAACGATAGAATAAAACTTTATTGCTTCGTATTTTTTCATCCTCCGTTTAAGTATTAAATCGATGTGAAATGATAAAAATAGTAACTCCTAGAAGTCTCCGTCATTCATCCTATACAGTCAAAGTAAGTGCACATAGATTCAAAGACTAAAAAAATTTAAAACGGCGAACAATATAACAAGATAAAACACAAAGTGATACCGTGAGATAACTTTTATCAATATCCAGTTGTCGACGTTCATCTTCCAATCTTTCTGAGCATAGATTTTCATTAACTTTCAAATCCAAATCCAACAATCCAGTCACAGATTTCTCTTCTAAGCGTGATAATAGTGTAATAAGTGGAAGTGCATCCCAACGTATTGATGTTAAAGAGGGAGAATATCAGCTTCATTTACCAACGAACTATTGGGCACATCGGTCACTGAAAATGATGAATGACAAATGTCTTACAAGTTATGCAGTCTTTTTTTACGAAAAAGAGCAATGAAAGCATGTGACAGATAAAATTCTCGGTCATATCACAAGAACTATATATGTATTTACATCACTAATAAACAACGTCATTGTCTGTGTTAAGTAAATCGCAAAAAAAAATCTCGACGCAGACGCAGACGGTGAAGTTCCACTGGCTTTCCAATGCAAACGAATTGTGCTTCTGCTCACCAGAAGGTAAGCACACCCTCAAACCAGTTCAATTAGTCATTAACCTTATTCAAAGGACTACACTATCTCATTTGAAAGTAACGCATTCGTGTAAAGTAATAAAAAAGATTTGACCTTCTATCAGGAAATTAATTTGTTGACTTGCAATATGCAGATGATATAGTTTTGTTTGGTGAAGACGCTGACAAAATGCAGAGTTTTCTAACCACATTAGGCAACAAGGCAAGCATGTTCGGGATGCGATTCTCCCATTCAAAGTGCAAAATGTTGCTTCAAGATTGGTTTGCATCAGTGCCTGAACTAATAACAGGGAGTAAAGTAGTTTAGCGTGTCGATTGCTCCACTTATCTTGAGAGTCTCATCAGTCCTCATAACTTGGAGTCCGACACAATCTCAGCACATAT
>OX103971.1:54800403-54815544 GCA_944470395.2 Schistosoma turkestanicum
GTTAAATTTCATGCATACAAACAACTAAAAGTAGTGAGTATAGTAGTAGTATCAGTGAAATCAACTATTGAGATTGTATTCTCATATAAATCATTTTCCACTATATTAAAGTGTCACAGTCAGTATTTTGGTTGTTCTCTAACTAAATCCACCATCGTTATGAAAAGTAAACATTGTAAAAATTTTGATGATATACAATATAATCTGTTACAGAACTAATTCTTACTCTGTGGTTAATTTAATCCTCTATCTGATGTTAATTAAGGGAGCGAAAACTGACTTTCAAATTCCACTTAATCTCTGTAACAATACTACTACAAATATCGGGGTTACCATTAAAAAATTAGGAGGTTCACATTTAATCCACGACAGTATCTTGACTGAACATTCTTTTCAAGTCTCAAACCAACATAATACAGTACTGTTTAATTTTAATAACTCATGAACGTATGTTAGTTCACAGTGAAATTATCTTTACACTAACTACTGTACAACACCTTTTACATTATAATAACTTTAGTCAATCCATTTGATTAGTTGTCAGTGTAATCAACAATCATTGTAATATAAAATAAGTATTGAATATATTTTCTCTATCACAGTACCAAACATCACCACTTTTTCACAATAATTATTCTATCTGATAAAACGTAGGGCTTTAATTATTTCCAATGAAAAATTCATTTTTGAAATGGTGAAACAAATAAATCAAACTATATTTCTCATTTGTAAACAAATTTTCACATTGTAAACCTATCTAATTTCATATACTACATATATTGTCATTTTAAGTCGTACTGTTGTCAATAGTTTAGTCTAAACGTAAAGTACATGAATGAATGTTGTTAACACTGTTCACTACTTGATAAACTTGCTTAACACCCCTTTTACCATTGTAATGTGTGTAGGCGTTAGGAATAAACATGGAGTAGATTTTATGAATGATCATTCACAATACAAATTGATTAAACTTTCCCTTCAAATTAGTTTTATGATCATTCTCATGACATGGAATCAGTTTTTAATAAGTTTTTTTTTTCGCTCATTCATATGTTTTTATTTGAACATACAAAACAACAATACTAGTTTTTTTTACAAGTTTATTCATAAATTTTTTATACTTTTGCATTTCTTTATATTACTGACTAAATGATTATTAATCCACCCTAAATAAAATTTCATACTTAAAATAACATTATCATCAGTCTAATAATCCTCATTAAATAAAGAAGAAATATGACGTACTTTTCTATTTGAAAAGACAATATTGACAAAAAGTAGTCATCAAATGACAACGATGTGTACAGAAAATAATACATGACTATCATTAATTTTTTTAAATTTTAAATTGATCAAGAGAATTTTTTGTGAATTACATGAATTTTAAATAAGAGAAAATAGACTTGTTGTTCTATTCATAATTAGAGAATGAAGTGATAAATGAAGAGAAAAGAAAAGAGAATATTCTATTTACTGCTCAAAACATAATAAACTCATGTTAATTGCTAGCTGATCAGTAATGTCACAATGAATATCATCATTATATTTAATCAAGAAATAAAGTATGATCTGCATATATTATGACTGATTGTTGGAATGCATTGTGTCACTACTGAACAATAAAAGAACTTCAATGGAATGTTCGGGTGTGTTGATGAAATCAAAATAATTTGTGTTTGGTTAGTGTTGATTTCAAAAGAAAAAGTTAGTGAAATTCTATTCACAAGATAAAATCATTATATAGTCTCATTACCAATAGTAATAATGTCAAGATTTGCCATTATCTGTTCTATGAGCCGTGACAGCATAAGATCCACCAAGGTGACTTTCCTTCTCATTTAGTCTACCTATTTGTGCATTAAAGTCACCAGCCATTATTATTATATCAGAGCGCCTAGCTTTTTGGAGGAGGTACGACAGCTTTCTGTAAAACTCATTCTTTACATAGTCTGAACTGCAGTCAGTGGGAGAGTAGGCGGATACGACAAAGAGGCAACGACGAGTGTCCCTATCCTTCCGAGTCCTTACTGTCCCATTTAGTCGGACAGCGCATAAGCGACTATCTACTAGGATCCACTCTAGTAGAGCTGGTACTGCTCTAGCACTCAATGCTATACCTACGCCAGCGACACCCCGAGGAACAGCATCAGGGCTTCCAGTTACACGAAGGGTAACTCGAATTGCTTCTTTATCTTGGCTTGGTGGGGTCAGGTGAACGACGCTACTCGGATCCTGTATGCGCGTTTCGGAGACACAGCATACATCGATGGCGCGAGATTCTAAAGTCCTAGCTAATGAAGCCTGTTGCCCTATTCGGCACACTGTCGTAGTTTAGAATGCGGTTTAAGGAGAGCAAGAATGAAGTTTCATGAACTGGAACATTCGTTCCAGCCATTATATCTCGGTTGGGTTGTCACAATAGGAAACCAGACCACCACGTCAAGATAGCAGCAGCGGTAGGGATCTAAAAGCAGAAGTAATAGAATAATCGTCATTCTACTGTATTTTTGATATTCATAAAACAATATCCTCATCAATATGAAGTATGAATTAATGGATTACGGAATGCTTACAAGTCGAATGAAGGTATACGAATTAACAAAAATTAAGTAATTAAGTCACTTGCAGTCTCTCATCTTATTTGCTGCTTACACTAGCTTCAAAATTTGTTTTGCCAATTAGTTCTTCAGAATGTACTCACATGTCACATAATTTGTTAAATATCTAGTTGCTTCTCCTCTTATATTAAGTCACGTACAACACTAATTTCATTTTGATGCAATGCTACTGTGTTACTTACAGAAAGTCAAGTAGTATAGTTGGATAAACTAAATTCCTATAGACTTGTTGTCTTTGTTATCCAAACCATGTGCTTCTTGATTAATTATTTCTCTAGATTCAACTACTTTGTAAATAAATGTAATGGATCAGAAAAAGAAATACGAATATCGTGAAATTTTATTTATATCTGACATTTTCAGTGAATATTTCCCAATGTAATATATAAAAGGGCGAGACCAGACAGAATATATACACATTTGGAGAAGACAGTTTACCAAATGTGTACACAATCTACAAATATCTGTTTGCAGTAAAACAAAGTTACTGTCTGTTCTCTATCACACCTCTTCTGGTCTTCATAGTAATCTGATCATCCCATGCATTTCAAGCTCCTGACACTTCCCTTTCGTAGCAAGTTCTAGGTGACGCCATACTGCACACGACTTATAAGCCACATAGAGGGGAGCAACCACCACACCAGCACAACTACAATATTTGTCATTAAACATATTTCAGCTTCTTGATGCATCTGATAGCAGAGAATCTATGTTATATAATTTCATACTAACAATTCAGTCATTGTTGAATCCTTTAAAAAGACGAACACAGGATAAAGTAGTACATGGAAAACACATGCATCATTAGTGAGTAATCTACACACGTGATCCTACGTTCAACTCTGATTTCAAATCTTTCAAGTAAAAGCAGACAGAATGACAATGAAATATCCCACCTAATATTTTGCTAATATTCACATTTTTGTTAGTGGAAATCTACAATGTAAATCATGAATTGGCTCAATGTTTAAATGAATGAAGCATCATTTCTAACAATGGTAACTAATCATCTATAACAGCTTATTCAACAATGGAAATAGGAAAAACAGATGAATAAGTTGTACTGAAAAGAACTTTTAGTCGTATATATATTTATACGTACATATACTGGAAATGAACAAAAACTTTGTATGCAAACGGATTATGTCCTTTTTAGAAGAAAAATTATAGATACACATTTACAGTTTTAAACAACAACAATAATACAATATTTGATGGTAATAACAATCATAGTATTAGTGATAATCATGGCAATAATTATAGTGCTAATGAAACAAATCATACACATGATTGGTAGTAATATGGATAAACACAAAGTTATATGTCATCACATACCTAGTAGGGAATAACACACAAATCATGTACATATATATATCTGTATGTGTTAATCCGTGATAATATACTGAGTGAATACACACAAATTAATATTACAGAAATATGTTTATGAAATAAATGTCATTCACTACTGTGTTAGCAAATATGTAACTCGTTATTCACACTCAAACAAGTGACGAAAAGAAAAATAATTCAGCAACAAATTCAACATGACATCTAGGAGTACTTAATTGTTTACGTTTCTATGTGATTCTTCTATTCGTTAGAATTTAAGGCTTAGAATTTATTTCTTTACAAGTTGCAGTGATGTCCCTACTGGCTATACATTTCGTTGTACTTATTGAGAGATAGACAGAACTGGAAATGCAGACTTGAAGAGTTATGCGGTACCTTGATTACTGTTTTCTGAAAACTTTAGGATGTCATACCTCTCGGTATCTACAAATGCATGTTCAAGCCTATCAACTGATATTGTCTCTTTCTTTCCGTTTTAGTTTGTAGTGAATCCACTTCTATGAAGAGAACACGATTGGTTAAATAGAAACATTCATTAATATATTAAACCGTACCGGTGATTGTTTAACTGTACATTTTGTTGATAACACTCTTCACGCGCAAACTTCCTGCTTGTGTTGCTGCCATTCTTCGCTCCAATAGCTCTGTAATATCGCCCATCTTTTATGGTCTGATTTCGGTGTTCTTTCGACAACACGAAATCGCAAGCAAATACATACTTTACCCTCGATTTATTTATTTTCTTAGTGACGGGTTAGTAAATAGTATTTAGTGGTGATCATAATCAATCTCGACTCAGTCACCACTAAAAGTTTATTGTGAAATATCTTGCTCCTCTCTGTAATACCTCATAACCTCCTTCGTAAGGGTGTTGCAAAAGACATATTACCGAGTCCACCCGGATAAACAGGAATTTGCACGTAATTAAACTCTCGCTAACTTGCATAAGATGATGCAGAATCGGTATATACAAATCCATATTGATAATTTATTTACTGACCTGATGGAGTAAGGTTGGTTCCATAAATAAAATGTGCAGATGTACACTGAAGATCTCCTTTGATTGTAAAACGTAGCACTGGTAAAATCAAAGGTAAATATTTTCTCAATCTAGTTACATCGGCATGTGTCGTCAATGAAAGATAAGTGGTTGCGTGTAAATAATAGACGCGTAGAATATGAGAGAATTCATCGAATAGATTTGATTGAAATTAGAATCTCTGTCGAAAGTAATTGTAGAAGGCACACCACAGTGCAGATATATCGTGCAACCTGCATAATGGAACATCTATAATCGACTCTAAAGCCATTGCAAAACGTTTCAGCGGTGTTTTTTGAAAGCAATAATGAGTTCCTAAATAACAAAATCTGTAGACAGCGAGTAACTCAATAAATTCTATTACTTCCACTTGTCTGACTATCAGTAAAGATATTAACTCTCTTGAGCTTTCAGACAGTCATGGAGTAGAAGAAATTTCATCCATTCTCTTCAAATATCCCAATACTTCAGAAGAAATTCACTCTCTAGAGACTTATACTTACCCTTACTGTTGGAAAACCTCATATATCATACCACGTCACAAATAAGATAATATTTGTTTGAACATCGATCTGCCTATCAGTATTACTCCAGTTATCTCTAAGATAATGGAAAAAGTTGTTGGAGACAACTATTTACTCAATGAGAAACTTATCACTGATTTTCAACATGGATCCCTTAAAATCGATCTTGTATGACCTGAAACGAGGATAGATGGTATTAGTGCTATACTTTGATTTCTCGAAAGCTTTCGACATGATCAACCACCAGCATCTTGTGGGCAATCTCATAACTTAAGGCATCAGAGAGTGTCTGCTTGCTCAGTTTGATTTTTTCATTTGTCGCCGACACCAAACTGTCAAAATTAACATACCCCCACTTCTCAGATGCTGTCTTAGTTGAAGGTGGAGTAATAGAATTTTATGAATCAGTTCGCTTATTCCTTTTAGCCTATATCCATGATAGTTGCGACGGATTCTGTGCTAGTAGACCTTTCCTATATTCATTTGAGGAATGTGCATGGATTTGCTTTGGTTATATTTTACTCGATCTAGACATAATAATGAATGGTAGGGTGTAATCTGTAAAGTAAAAGCATACACAAAGCCACATGGATTTCTTCCGATCACTCCACACAGGAACTTACCGACCATATCTGCATCAACAAAGAGTTCAGAAGGTCCATGGAGGATGTGAGAACCAAGAGAAGAGATGATAGAGCACCAAATCACCACTTGCTAGTCTCCGAGAGGAAACTGAAACTCAAGAAGCACTGGACAAAGAGGCGGACAGCATCATAAAAGTTTAATTTGTCCTATATTTGCGATATGGACAAGCTCAACAATTCAAGATAGCCCTCAGCAATAGGTTATGGGCTTTTCAAGATCTACTCAATGGAGAGGAAACTACGACGGAGAACAACTGAACAGGGATCAAAGAAGTATTAACTCCAACATGTCATGAGGTTCTGGGCCACAAGAAACACCATCACAAAGAATTGATCTCTATAGATACTCTGGATACGATTCTAGAAAGGAGTGGAAAAAAGTGGATCTGATGTAGATGTGAAGGGTCAGATCGGTGCAGCAAAACCAGCATTTCTAGAACCGAAGTACATGGATAAGACACATTGAGGAAGGCGTCAAACTGCGTCGCAAGATAAACCATAATTTTGAATCTTCAGGGCCAAAGGAAAGGAGAAAGACCAATGAGAAGATCACGCCGACAAATGGAAGCAGACATGAAAGGAACGAAAGGCAGTCGCAGCAAAGATTAGGTTGGAAAATGCTGGTCGGCGACCTATGATCCGTTCGGCGTAACAGGCGTAGGTAAATAAGCATATGAAATGAGGCTGCCACAAACTTTCCTTTCACAGATCAGTAAATCATTAAGTTTGCAATCTGATTGTGAATATTTCGTAGCAAATTTTCATATTATTTGTGTACTGTATGGTAGTGCACTAAAAGATGGTGGTCCAAATGCTATGCGGACAAGATTTCTTATATTTTTTATCCAATCGGTTACATGTATGTTTAACAATCAATACATCATCAATCATATGATTCGGTCGTGTGTTTGCTTTGAACCAAGACACAAGTCCTCACTAAACTATGTCAATGATAGGATCTGCATCATAAGACCATTCATATTATTCGGTCATCAATTTCATTATATAATGAATGGTCAAACAAACTCTTTCCTGATCGGGTCTCAGCGACTTTTAGTTCTAAACAAAAACATCCTCTACAGAGCTATTCATCAAACAAACACTGATTGAAATCATACTTTGAAGCATATGCTCAGAAGTGAAAGTTGCTACTTTGGTAGGCTCGGCTATACAGTCAAGTTTCACTTTGTATACTTTTTTCGAAGGAGAAACTGAATCTATGTCAGTCTGATATTACAATGTGTTTTATTCTATAAAAAGCATTCAGAAGTAAAATACTAATGAAATAAAACTACAAACAACCTTATTTAGCTCTCGTAACTATTAGGCTCTCAAGTTGTTGCACAATCTTACTTTACAACTGTTTCATCGATGTTACTGACTGAATTAATCTTACACAAATGGTTTCAAGGACTTTTGTATTTCTCAATTGTTTCCCAAAAACCTCATTTTCTTTCTATCATTTCCCTTCAATTCAAACAAGACTGAGATCAGAAGTTTAGTTGTGACGTTCATCAGTAACTGTTAGTCAGAAGAATTTGGAAGCGATTAGCTTCATTTGGAAATTTCCCTCACCATGAACTGATATCACTTAGTCAACCAATGAAAACAAGCAAACACTACATAACTGGATAAATTCTGTTTCTGGATCTACTTACAAGCATAACTAAGTATGATCAACAAACATGAATGTATCGGGCTTAAAAGGTATTCAATGTAACACACACGAAAAAATTATACCTATATTCTTCTACAAATGTCCGAGGCGTTGTGTCATGTACAGTAGACAGAGTGATAGAAAAGTTAACATTGACCTAATTTGGATATGTTACCAGTTCATAAAATTATGTAACCGGTTGGTTCTAGTCACACTCTGTCTGGAGACACAGGATGAAAACCTTAGGAGTCCGTACATCATTGAGAAGTGCAACAATTTAAAACGATGTATTTTCACACAACACTATTAGCAAACGTATTTACTGACTAACAATACTTCACCACTTTTACGAATAAATGACCTAGAAACTCGGAATTTCTCTTCATAACCTAATATATGAAGAAAGTCATAGGACACAACATTTTTCAGAGAGATAAGAAAGGACATTCACGATTACTGGATTAAACATTGCTACGAACAAATTATTATTAAACAGGTTTTAGGTCTCACTTGTTTAGTATTCACTTTGTATTTATGCTTAACCAGAAGTAGAATATTCAACTCACTTAAACACCCCGATTTACTTATCGATGACTCGCAATTTGTGTATAGAAAACTGCATTGTGCAACGAAAGTATTCGAAGACACTTCAGTTACAAACACTGATAGTATTCCCCTTAAATATTGTCAGAAAAGTTTAACATAAGGATGCAATAAATAACGGATTTCAATGATGCTTACAATTTCACGAAATCTCAAGATCCCAAGCTGAATCGAAACAACATGTTGTACTCCAAACGACAGCCAGAACGAAAAATATCGAAAATTGGTCTAACAGGTATGGGGGAAGTTGTTTATAATTCAGGACAGATGCACATCATCCAGGTTATGACAGCACCAATTTACAAGATTTGAGATCATAGGTATCTAAGCAATCACAGCTGAATCTCATTGTTAGTTAACAGTAGACACCTGGAGCACAAACAAAGTCACGGCACTCCCAAATTACATCTGAGATGCACCAATCTCATTCAATAATACAGGAGGAAAATGCTAACACTAGGAAATAAAAGCTTTTTATCCTAATATATCTTAGCTAACATAATCACACAGAATGGAAGCAAAAACAATAAAAAAAAAGAAAACTAAAACTGTGCAAAACACATCCACACAACAGCAAATATACAAACAAGTAGAAAAAGTCAACTCATATGATTTCAGCTGCATTGGACACAAAATCCAAAAGATAGGCGACTTTAACACTGATAAATACGACAGTAATCAAAATATACAAGTTTATAAATGTGTAAATGCAAATCACCAAACCACATTGTTTGAATTTGGAAGTTGAAAACAGGTAAAATATTTCACTAAACGACTTGTACTTAATTCAACAACTGGACCATCACCATGACAACCACTACCAGGTGACATGAACGAAGCCACGGAACGTTCACCAAACAACCATTCAAATAAAGTAAATACAATACAAAGCAGTAAAAATACTAGGAAATATCTTCTGAATGGCCGTCTATCGATACCAGTCATAAAATTGGGTAAATTATGCAAATCAGTTTGAGAACATTGTGTGAAATGCACTGAACCAAGAGAAGAACGCGAATGTACATGATTAACCGCAACATCAACACAAATGTTGTCTATAGGTATCGAGTTATCTAATGAAATCGTATTGTCGACTACCTCCTTGTCTTCTTCTACAATAAAAGGATTAAGTGTATCAACTAAACGTTGCTTTTCATGACAAATCGATAGACGATTTGTTTTGATCATAACTGCATTGGATTTCGTAACCATTCCACATTCTAAATCACGCATCACATTGACAATTTGCTTACGAAGTTGACAAGAAAAATTGATTGAATCCGTAATAGCGCATTTTAATACATCGGCATCCAACTCCTTACTATAATAATCAAAGGTATCCTGTTTATTATGTTCTACAAGAATGTTTGATTCACGGGAAAATTTCCAGAAGTCATTGAATAAGTAACACGAACCCAAACGTGATTGGATGTTCCACAGGTTTTCGCTTAAATTCTAAAAAGAAAGTAAATTAGGTTGCTCTAAAAAGGGAACTAGCAACACGACTTGGAAATTATCATTTACTACAGAGATTTCCATTTACTCCGAGAATATGGCTACTCCGAATGACATGAAATTCAAACTAATCATCAAAAAAATTTAATTCCAATTTTAGTCAGTTCACCTTTTACTACACTAACCCTTTTCCAGAATAAAAACATATAGCATTCTACAGCAACCACATCAGGTTGAAAAAGTCCCTTATGTTAAATAACTATAGAGATGGAACCTGTATGTCAAAGGCTCAGAAAGTTGACTCCTAACAAAACCACCTGCTTCAGTTTGGGCACGGCGTAGTGCCTCCACTCCCGCATTCACACACACACATTGATTTATGTGGTGCACAAATATTTGGCTGCATCTTTGTACGATAAATTGTGTTGAAATAATTCGAAAGAGATGGAACCGATCTACACCAAGTAACAGTGAATAGTTCTTAATTTTTATTCTGAAATTACTGTGATAAATATATTTCTTCTCATTTCGTTTATTTCCTAAAACTATACCGAAGTGAAATGAGGGATCTTTAACCGATCACTATTCACCTCAATCCCTATATTACTTAATGAATTTTACAGTCGGTTGGGAAACATTCACACTATACTGTATGAAGATTGCAGAAATTCGGTAAATTAAGAATAAGGGCCAACTATTTATCAACTGTTGGATCACTTTTAGATGCACATCACTTGCAAGATAAAAGCTACATTCCGATATATCGAAATAGCAAAATAACAAACATCAAGTATATTAGTAACAGTAGTTTCAGAAATGGTCAAGACATTTCTCTCGAATATGGACAGACATTATCGACGTACAGATACTTCGAAGAAAAATAATTGTCATCAAGCAATTCACGAAGACTGTCGAACGGACGTAACTGAACACTTTGTCCAATAACAAATGTTGATCAGTTTCTTTAAGTGAATCCACGGAACAACGTCTATGGTCAACACACTTTAAAACTATGATTCGATTGCGTGAAATAAATTGTTTTCCTGTCATATTGTTTCTTCCAGAGATGTGATCAGGACACACGTGTTTCGTTGACTCGATGAGTTAGTGCATCAAGCTAGACTTCGGAACCATCAGTTAACTATGCTTTTAACTTCATAACGGCCCTTTATCAACTACAAGTTATTAGACAACAAACTACCAGCGGCATTAACGAATAAAGAGAATCAGACATACTACTTACACGTAGTTCATCTAAAGTGTCTAGAAACTCGTTGGGTGACTGGATTGGAATTACACCAAGATCAGACTGTACCTCATTCAAACAGTGATCAGTATCACCAGTAGTAGATGATGTAAACTCATCATAAGACTGTGGAAGTGGTTTCAATATTTCCTGAGCTCTGTAAATAGCTGTCTGAACACGTTGTTTCATGCCCAACAACGATATATTTGCGTCATGGCTTTCTCCTATCAGGTGATCAAACATAGATGAACGCCAATTTACAACCCAAAATGCCATACTATGTCTACACAAAAAAGAAATACCACAGAAAAAATAATCAGAATTACAAAATCGAATATTCAGATACAGGTACATTTACTACTTGTAAAAATGCAAAATTAGAAATTACCATTCTACAATAAAATAATTTCATGAAAATTAACTTAAAGTCACCAACCACAAGAGAACAACTGGATAATCCATCACACAATACACCTTGTATTGCAGAAAAAGGAAATATTGAGTAAACACATTTTATCCTCCGAAAACAGAGGATATTACAAATAGTTTACTTCAAACAGAGAAATTAAAACAACATGGGATCTGGTATAAACACGTATTAGTTCAGTCTGTTAGGGTTAACATCAAGAAGAAGATAGAATGACATATACGAAGAGCAATTAATGAAAGGTAACGGTTCATACTGGATATTACAGTGAACGAAGACGGAAGACCAGATTGCATAAGCAATTTATTTGGAGAATACAATATACCGGCCAAAAAAATTACACCTTATTATAAAACATTCATTTTCAAAACAAGCATATTCTTGGCTAACTTCATCCACATGCCTTCTATTCCTCAAAATACACAGACAGCGCCATAAATCCATATCCAACACATCTATCTTCGGCCGTACCCTCAAAGAGACACTCTGCTGCACATCCCCTGTGTACTACTTGTAAGCCTCTTTGAAATTAGTACACAAAATATAATGGACACACGCTAAAAAAGATCTACCCTTAATATGTGTTAACAAACAAACAAACAAAAAACAGACCTCGAAATAACCACATGACTAAATCATTCAATGAGACAAAGAGTTACTTGAAAACAAAATACACAATCGGAAATAAATATAAAGACCACAAGCCGCTAGGTGAGAAAATATTTTCAGATGATGAAAATCAGACAGAAATCGATCTCGTTTTTTTTTCTACCCATGTGAAAGCACACACTAACTATACAGAAGTACGTAGGCCATGTATGTGATTGCGTTAATAATTATGCATTGGAAACCATTCGGAAAACGTACACACTATACATTGAAAGGCTCAGATAACCGATAAAATATCTTCATCAATAGTGACTGCCAACTAGGATGAAATAACAAACCATAGAAATCAATTCAGTGTCTTAGTGTTATCAAGGAACAATTGACGGATAGGGTACTAAATCATTTCACTGAGGTCGACAAATAGATAATCTAATCAAGTTTCGAATCATCATAAACATAAGAACGCACAATCACTGGTCAGTTGACCAGATATAATAAACTTCTGAACGCCCACTATATCATTGATTCTGAAATCTCCTGTATAAAAATGTTATAATGTATATAAGTAAGGGGAATTAAATTGAAGACCTATTATTAATTGGGTTTAGTTTTTTTAAAAAAAAAGTGGGAATAATAAACATTTCCTGAAACATATGTTGATCTTACCTTGCCTTAAGAGATGATAACCAGTCATAAAATGTAGTTAAGGCAATCGACAATGGAGTTCGCAATTGTGTTTTGTAGTCTGTTTCCTCCGATGGAAAGGAATCCAATAAATTGTCCATAGTATTGGTCCACTGAGAAAGAAGTTTACCATAATGCTATACAAACAAACACAAAATAAAACTTTCGTCTAGAAAATTAACATAACACTGTAAACAATGACAATTATCAGACACCATTTAATAGTAGTGAGCTAAATTAGTTTGTCAAAATGGTACCTTCATGTTTTCACATCGATAAAATACTGGTCATTGAGTCGTCGTCTTATGTGGTTCGGTTGATTAACAAAGAAAAAATTGATGAGAGAGAATGAGTATTTATGCGTTGTTATCACCAATAACAAACACTACACAATAATTGGTGTACCGGAGCTAAAAGAGAAGGTCGAAAACGAAAAGAATTGCAGTGTTTTTCACAATCCTTCTCATTAATAAGCTCTGACTTAATTTACAATAACGATTGAGTGCTTGAAAAATTATCGTAAATTACAAAGTACTGCTTCTCTATAAAAGATTTTTAGCTGAGATTAATGGAATCACAAAGGAAAAAATAGCAGGCTTCGAAATGATCGGTTTTAACATAGCTTCAACGATGCTACAACTCCCACGAAAAATAATCAGATGACCAACTCAACATGAATAGGACTTATTCTGAATGTGCATGACTCAGTTTGAGAATAATTTCAAAAACAATCAGTTATCAATCAAATTCGATTTGTTTATTCAGTCATAAAATCATACATTGGATGTGAGAACTAGTGACACTACTCACTCGAAGATACAAAATTCAGGCCAATGCAGCATGATTCGAATCTGCACAAACACTGCATTGTTTGATAATCTACAGCTGAACGATAGAATAAAACTTTATTGCTTCGTATTTTTTCATCCTCCATTTAAGTATTAAATCGATGTGAAATAATAAAAATAGTAACTCCTAGAAGTCTCCGTCATTCATCCTATACAGTCAAAGCAAGTGCACATAGATTCAAAGACTAAAAAAAATTTAAAACGACGAACAATATAACAAGATAAAACACAAAGTGATACCGTGAGATAACTTTTATCAATATCCAGTTGTCGACGTTCATCTTCCAATCTTTCTGAGCATAGATTTTCATTAACTTTCAAATCCAAATCCAACAACCCAGTCACAGATTTCTCTTCTAAGCGTGATAATAGTGTAATAAGTGGAAGTGCATCCCAACGTATTGATGTTAAAAGAGGGAGAATATCAGCTTCATTTACCAACGAACTATTGGGCACATCGGTCACTGAAAATGATGAATGACAAATGTCTTACAAGTTATGCAGTCTTTTTTTTACGAAAAAGAGCAATGAAAGCATGTGACAGATAAAATTCTCGGTCATATCACAAGAACCATATATGTATTTACATCACTAATAAACAACGTCATTGTCTGTGTTAAGTAAATCGCAAAAAAAATCTCGACGCAGATGCAGACGGTGAAGTTCCACTGGCTTTCCAATGCAAACGAATTGTGCTTCTGCTCACCAGAAGGTAAGCACACCCTCAAAGCAGTTCAATTAGTCATTAACCTTATTCAAAGGACTACACTATCTCATTTGAAAGTAACGCATTCGTGTAAAGTAATAAAAAAGATTTGACCTTCTATCAGGAAATTAATTTGTTGACTTGCAATATGCAGATGATATAGTTTTGTTTGGTGAAGACGCTGACAAAATGCAGAGTTTTCTAACCACATTAGGCAACAAGGCAAGCATATTCGGGATGCGATTCTCCCACTCAAAGTGCAAAATGTTGCTTCAAGATTGGTTTGCATCAGTGCCTGAACTAGTAACAGGGAGTAAAGTAGTTTAGCGTGTCGATTGCTCCACTTATCTTGAGAGTCTCATCAGTCCTCATAACTTGTAGTCCGACACAATCTCAGCACAGATACAGAAGTCTCAAATGGCGCTTGCCAACTTACGTTACTTATTGCATAGGTGATATATCCGTCTACCAACCAAGGGATGAGTCTATTGCGCAGCAGTTCGTTCCGTCCTACTATACGAGTGGTCAGTAGGAGTAAAGGATAATCGTAGGTTACTGGATTTCAATCACAGTTGTCTTCGAAACGTTGCTTGTATATACTGGAACCTCCAAGTAAGCAATGCTGTTGTTAGGAAACAGGTACTAGGTAAGGACGACATACCAATTGATGAAGTACTGAATGCTCATCAGTTGAGGTGATCGGGATATATGTTATGTATGGCCAACCACCG
>OX103971.1:54816043-54832357 GCA_944470395.2 Schistosoma turkestanicum
CTATACAGTCAAGTTTCACTTTGTATACTTTTTTCGAAGGAGAAACTGAATCTATGTCAGTCTGATATTACAATGTGTTTTATTCTATAAAAAGCATTCAGAAGTAAAATACTAATGAAATAAAACTACAAACAACCTTATTTAGCTCTCGTAACTATTAGGCTCTCAAGTTGTTGCACAATCTTACTTTACAACTGTTTCATCGATGTTACTGACTGAATTAATCTTACACAAATGGTTTCAAGGACTTTTGTATTTCTCAATTGTTTCCCAAAAACCTCATTTTCTTTCTATCATTTCCCTTCAATTCAAACAAGACTGAGATCAGAAGTTTAGTTGTGACGTTCATCAGTAACTGTTAGTCAGAAGAATTTGGAAGCGATTAGCTTCATTTGGAAATTTCCCTCACCATGAACTGATATCACTTAGTCAACCAATGAAAACAAGCAAACACTACATAACTGGATAAATTCTGTTTCTGGATCTACTTACAAGCATAACTAAGTATGATCAACAAACATGAATGTATCGGGCTTAAAAGGTATTCAATGTAACACACACGAAAAAATTATACCTATATTCTTCTACAAATGTCCGAGGCGTTGTGTCATGTACAGTAGACAGAGTGATAGAAAAGTTAACATTGACCTAATTTGGATATGTTACCAGTTCATAAAATTATGTAACCGGTTGGTTCTAGTCACACTCTGTCTGGAGACACAGGATGAAAACCTTAGGAGTCCGTACATCATTGAGAAGTGCAACAATATAAAACGATGTATTTTCACACAACACTATTAGCAAACGTATTTACTGACTAACAATACTTCACCACATTTACAAATAAATGACCTAGAAACTCGGAATTTCTCTTCATAACCTAATATATGAAGAAAGTCATAGGACACAACATTTTTCAGAGATAAGAAAGGACATTCACGATTACTGGATTAAACATTGCTACGAACAAATTATTATTAAACAGGTTTTAGGTCTCACTTGTTTAGTATTCACTTTGTATTTATGCTTAACCAGAAGTAGAATATTCAACTCACTTAAACACCCCGATTTACTGATCGATGTCTCAAGATTTGTGTACAGAAAACTGCATTGTGCAACTAAAGTATTCGAAAACACTTCAGTTACAAACACTGATAGTATTCCCTTTAAATATTGTCAGAGAAGTTTAACATAAGGTTGGAATACTCAAATAAATAACGGATTTCAATGATGCTTAAAATTTCACGAAATCTCAAGGTCCCAAGCTGAATCGAAACAACATGTTGTACTCCAAACGACTGCCAGAACGAAAAATATCGAAAATTGGTCTAACAGGTATGGGGGAAGTTGTTCATAATTCGGGAGAGACATACATCATCCAGGTTATGACAGCACCAATATACAAGATTTGAGATCATAAGTATCTAAGCAATCACAGCTGAATCTCATTGTTAGTTAACAGTAGACACCTGGAGCACAAACAAAGTCACGGCACTCCCAAATTACATCTCAGATGCACCAATCTCATTCAATAATACAGGAGGAAAATGCTAACACTAGGAAATAAAAGCTTTTTATTCCAATATATCTTAGCTAACATAATCACACAGAATGGAAGCAAAAACAATAAAAAAAAAGAAAACTAAAACTGTGCAAAACACATCCACACAACAGCAAATATACAAACAAGTAGAAAAAGTCAACTCATATGATTTCAGCTGCATTGGACACAAAATCCAAAAGATAGGCGACTTTAACACTGATAAATACGACAGTAATCAAAATATACAAGTTTATAAATGTGTAAATGCAAATCACCAAACCACATTGTTTGAATTTGGAAGTTGAAAACAGGTAAAATATTTCACTAAACGACTTGTACTTAATTCAACAACTGGACCATCACCATGACAACCACTACCAGGTGACATGAACGAAGCCACGGAACGTTCACCAAACAACCATTCAAATAAAGTAAATACAATACAAAGCAGTAAAAATACTAGGAAATATCTTCTGAATGGCCGTCTATCGATACCAGTCATAAAATTGGGTAAATTATGCAAATCAGTTTGAGAACATTGTGTGAAATGCACTGAACCAAGAGAAGAACGCGAATGTACATGATTAACCGCAACATCAACACAAATGTTGTCTATAGGTATCGAGTTATCTAATGAAATCGTATTGTCGACTACCTCCTTGTCTTCTTCTACAATAAAAGGATTAAGTGTATCAACTAAACGTTGCTTTTCATGACAAATCGATAGACGATTTGTTTTGATCATAACTGCATTGGATTTCGTAACCATTCCACATTCTAAATCACGCATCACATTGACAATTTGCTTACGAAGTTGACAAGAAAAATTGATTGAATCCGTAATAGCGCATTTTAATACATCGGCATCCAACTCCTTACTATAATAATCAAAGGTATCCTGTTTATTATGTTCTACAAGAATGTTTGATTCACGGGAAAATTTCCAGAAGTCATTGAATAAGTAACACGAACCCAAACGTGATTGGATGTTCCACAGGTTTTCGCTTAAATTCTAAAAAGAAAGTAAATTAGGTTGCTCTAAAAAGGGAACTAGCAACACGACTTGGAAATTATCATTTACTACAGAGATTTCCATTTACTCCGAGAATATGGCTACTCCGAATGACATGAAATTCAAACTAATCATCAAAAAAATTTAATTCCAATTTTAGTCAGTTCACCTTTTACTACACTAACCCTTTTCCAGAATAAAAACATATAGCATTCTACAGCAACCACATCAGGTTGAAAAAGTCCCTTATGTTAAATAACTATAGAGATGGAACCTGTATGTCAAAGGCTCAGAAAGTTGACTCCTAACAAAACCACCTGCTTCAGTTTGGGCACGGCGTAGTGCCTCCACTCCCGCATTCACACACACACATTGATTTATGTGGTGCACAAATATTTGGCTGCATCTTTGTACGATAAATTGTGTTGAAATAATTCGAAAGAGATGGAACCGATCTACACCAAGTAACAGTGAATAGTTCTTAATTTTTATTCTGAAATTACTGTGATAAATATATTTCTTCTCATTTCGTTTATTTCCTAAAACTATACCGAAGTGAAATGAGGGATCTTTAACCGATCACTATTCACCTCAATCCCTATATTACTTAATGAATTTTACAGTCGGTTGGGAAACATTCACACTATACTGTATGAAGATTGCAGAAATTCGGTAAATTAAGAATAAGGGCCAACTATTTATCAACTGTTGGGATCACTTTTAGATGCACATCACTTGCAAGATAAAAGCTACATTCCGATATATCGAAATAGCAAAATAACAAACATCAAGTATATTAGTAACAGTAGTTTCAGAAATGGTCAAGACATTTCTCTCGAATATGGACAGACATTATCGACGTACAGATACTTCGAAGAAAAATAATTGTCATCAAGCAATTCACGAAGACTGTCGAACGGACGTAACTGAACACTTTGTCCAATAACAAATGTTGATCAGTTTCTTTAAGTGAATCCACGGAACAACGTCTATGGTCAACACACTTTAAAACTATGATTCGATTGCGTGAAATAAATTGTTTTCCTGTCATATTGTTTCTTCCAGAGATGTGATCAGGACACACGTGTTTCGTTGACTCGATGAGTTAGTGCATCAAGCTAGACTTCGGAACCATCAGTTAACTATGCTTTTAACTTCATAACGGCCCTTTATCAACTACAAGTTATTAGACAACAAACTACCAGCGGCATTAACGAATAAAGAGAATCAGACATACTACTTACACGTAGTTCATCTAAAGTGTCTAGAAACTCGTTGGGTGACTGGATTGGAATTACACCAAGATCAGACTGTACCTCATTCAAACAGCGATCAGTATCACCAGTAGTAGATGATGTAAACTCATCGTAAGACTGTGGAAGTGGTTTCAATATTTCCTGAGCTCTGTAAATAGCTGTCTGAACACGTTGTTTCATGCCCAACAACGATATATTTGCGTCATGGCTTTCTCCTATCAAGTGATCAAACATAGATGAACGCCAATTTACAACCCAAAATGCCATACTATGTCTACACAAAAAAGAAATACCACAGAAAAAATAATCAGAATTACAAAATCGGATATTCAGATACAGGTACATTTACTACTTGTAAAAATGCAAAATTAGAAATTACCATTCTACAATAAAATAATTTCATGAAAATTAACTTAAAGTCACCAACCACAAGAGAACAACTAGATAATCCATCACACAATACACCTTGTATTGCAGAAACGGAAATATCGAGTAAACACATTTTATCCTCCGAAAACAGAGGATATTACAAATAGTTTACTTCAAACAGAGAAATTAAAACAACATGGGATCTGGTATAAACACGTATTAGTTCAGTCTGTTATGGTTAACATCAAGAAGAAGATAGAATGACATATACGAAGAGCAATTAATGAAAGGTAACGGTTCATACTGGATATTACAGTGAACGAAGACGGAAGACCAGATTACATAAGCAATTTATTTGGAGAATACAATATACCGGCCAAAAAAATTACACCTTATTATAAAACATTCATTTTCAAAACAAGCATATTCTTGGCTAACTTCATCCACATGCCTTCTATTCCTCAAAATACAGAGACAGCGCCATAAATCCATATCCAACACATCTATCTTCGGCCGTACCCTCAAAGCGACGCTCTGCTGCACATCCCCTGTGTACTACTCATAAGCCCCTTCGAAATTAGTACACAAAATGTAATGGACACACGCTAAAAAAGATCTACCCTCAATATGTGTTAACAAACAAACAAACAAAAAACAGACCTCGAAATAACCACATGACTAAATCATTCAATGAGACAAAGAGTTACTTGAAAACAAAATACACAATCGGAAATAAATATAAAGACCACAAGCCGCTAGGTGAGAAAATATTTTCAGATGATGAAAATCAGACAGAAATCGATCTCGTTTTTTTTTCTACCCATGTGAAAGCACACACTAACTATACAGAAGTACGTAGGCCATGTATGTGATTGCGTTAATAATTATGCATTCGAAACCATTCGGAAAACGTACACACTATACATTGAAAGGCTCAGATAACCGATAAAATATCTTCATCAATAGTGACTGCTAACTAGGATGAAATAATAAACCATAGAAATCAATTCAGTGTCTAAGTGTTATCAAGGAACAATTGACGGATAGGGTACTCAATCATTTCACTGAGGTGGATAAATAGATAATCTAATCAAGTTTCGAATCATCCTAAACATAAGAACGCACAATCACTGGTCAGTTGACCAGATATAATAAACTTCTGAACGCCCACTATATCATTGATTCTGAAATCTCCTGTATAAAAATGTTATAATGTATATAAGTAAGGGGAATTAAATTGAAGACCTATTATTAATTGGGTTTAGTTTTTTTAAAAAAAAGTGGGAATAATAAACACTTCCTGAAACGTATGTTGATCTTACCTTGCCTTAAGAGATGATAACCAGTCATAAAATGTAGTTAAGGCAATCGACAATGGAGTTCGCAATTGTGTTTTATAGTCTGTTTGGTCCGATGGAAAGGAATCCAATAACTTGTCCATAGTATTGGTCCACTGAGAAAGAAGTTTACCATAATGCTATACAAACAAACAGAAAATAAAACTTTCGTCTAGAAAATTAACATAACACTGTAAACAATGACAATTATCAGATACCATTTAATAGTATTGAGCTAAATTAGTTTGTCAAAATGGCACCTTCATGTTTTCACATCGATAAAATACTGGTCATTGAGTCGTCGTCTTATGTGGTTCGGTTGATTAACAAAGAAAAAATTGATGAGAGAGAATGAGTATTTATGCGTTGTTATCACCAATAACAAACACTACACAATAATTGGTGTACCGGAGCTAAAAGAGAAGGTCGAAAACGAAAAGAATTGCAGTGTTTTTCACAATCCTTCTCATTAATAAGCTCTGACTTAATTTACAATAACGATTGAGTGCTTGAAAAATTATCGTAAATTACAAAGTACTGCTTCTCTATAAAAGATTTTTAGCTGAGATTAATGGAATCACAAAGGAAAAAATAGCAGGCTTCGAAATGATCGGTTTTAACATAGCTTCAACGATGCTACAACTCCCACGAAAAATAATCAGATAACCAACTCAACATGAATAGGACTTATTCTGAATGTGCATGACTCAGTTTGAGAATAATTTCAAAAACAATCAGTTATCAATCAAATTCGATTTGTTTATTCAGTCATAAAATCATACATTGGATGTGAGAACTAGTGACACTACTCACTCGAAGATACAAAATTCAGGCCAATGCAGCATGATTCAAATCTGCACAAACACTGCATTCTTTGATAATCTACAGCTGAACGATAGAATAAAACTTTATTGCTTCGTATTTTTTCATCCTCCGTTTAAGTATTAAATCGATGTGAAATGATAAAAATAGTAACTCCTAGAAGTCTCCGTCATTCATCCTATACAGTCAAAGTAAGTGCACATAGATTCAAAGACTAAAAAAAATTTAAAACGGCGAACAATATAACAAGATAAAACACAAAGTGATACCGTGAGATAACTTTTATCAATATCCAGTTGTCGACGTTCATCTTCCAATCTTTCTGAGCATAGATTTTCATTAACTTTCAAATCCAAATCCAACAATCCAGTCACAGATTTCTCTTCTAAGCGTGATAATAGTGTAATAAGTGGAAGTGCATCCCAACGTATTGATGTTAAAAGAGGGAGAATATCAGCTTCATTTACCAACGAACTATTGGGCACATCGGTCACTGAAAATGATGAATGACAAATGTCTTACAAGTTATGCAGTCTTTTTTTACGAAAAAGAGCAATGAAAGCATGTGACAGATAAAATTCTCGGTCATATCACAAGAACTATATATGTATTTACATCACTAATAAACAACGTCATTGTCTGTGTTAAGTAAATCGCAAAAAAAATCTCGACGCAGACGCAGACGGTGAAGTTCCACTGGCTTTCCAATGCAAACGAATTGTGCTTCTGCTCACCAGAAGGTAAGCACACCCTCAAACCAGTTCAATTAGTCATTAACCTTATTCAAAGGACTACACTATCTCATTTGAAAGTAACGCATTCGTGTAAAGTAATAAAAAAGATTTGACCTTCTATCAGGAAATTAATTTGTCGACTTGCAATATGCAGATGATATAGTTTTGTTTGGTGAAGACGCTGACAAAATGCAGAGTTTTCTAACCACATTAGGCAACAAGGCAAGCATGTTCGGGATGCGATTCTCCCACTCAAAGTGCAAAATGTTGCTTCAAGATTGGTTTGCATCAGTGCCTGAACTAATAACAGGGAGTAAAGTAGTTTAGCGTGTCGATTGCTCCACTTATCTTGAGAGTCTCATCAGTCCTCATAACTTGGAGTCCGACACAATCTCATCACAGATACAGAAGTCTCAAATGGCGCTTGCCAACTTACCTTACTTATTGCATAGGTGATATATCCGTCTACCAACCAAGGGATGAGTCTATTGCGCAGCAGTTCGTTCCGTCCTACTATACGAGTGGTCAGTAGGAGTAAAGGATAATCGTAGGTTACTGGATTTCAATCACAGTTGTCTTCGAAACGTTGCTTGTATATACTGGAACCTCCAAGTAAGCAATGCTGTTGTTAGGAAACAGGTACTAGGTAAGGACGACATACCAATTGATGAAGTACTGAATGCTCATCAGTTGAGGTGATCGGGATATATGTTATGTATGGCCAACCACCCACTGCTTCGACGAGCTATGTTTTGTGGTGAAGGGATAGGCTGGAAGAAAGCTAGGGGCAGTCAGATAGAAACATGGAACAAATCCGTGGAGTCACTGACAAGTGAACTGAGCCATGATAGTATAACTAGACTGCCTGGTTGGGGTCAGCAAGACAATAGTAACCGACGGTTAGAGACTTTAAATGACATATCTCAAAATCGTTTGCAATGGAGCAGGTGCATCCATTCTTTGTCTTCTCTCTGATTCTAATCTTCTGAATTTCTTATAACCTTTCTTGTCTTGTTAAATCAAATTCACCGAGATATACTTCTCGAATCATATCTTCCATCTTTTAGACTAATGTGCTATGGCAAGTAATCTCAACGTAATCCAAATTGCATAATCAAATATTAACCAATCAAAGAACAGGATTTTGGTAACCTTAAACACTGCTGCTTACATAATTAAAACAATGATAGTTGTGATTCTTAAAATAACAATTATCATCATTATTACTCTAAAATGCTTTTATTCAATTCAAACATCACTCTAGTTGTATAACTCTTAAAATCAAAGCAAAAAATACATGCTTGCAGAGATAAATATGAAATCTTTTGTAAAAATAATAAATTTACATCGTAAATCATCCGAATTATCCCATTCCAGTAGATCAGTATTATCATTATCTCTATGGATGTTGAACGACTTTTCAGCTAAATCAGCATCAATACCATACATCAGACCATTATCCTCATGAATACAACTAAACTTCTTCGACGTTTCAAGATCTTCAGCATCGTCTTCACCATTGTTAATATGATTATTGTTTAAATTATTCGCAGCAATTATTATCGATGAAGTATTGGAGGATTTTTCAGGATTGGAACTAAATGAATTTGACTCGCATTCTATGGTTGGCAATAATTCTGAGAAGATATTATCATCCAAACGATGATTTCTTGTTTCCCGTAGATTAATAGTATTTAGATTGGAATGGTCATGTACATGAGGCAATACAGATGTAAAGGAATTTCTCCGTAACTTTCTATCATTGTATTGTTCAGGACTAGTTAAAGGATAACCAGACGTTGTTATGAATTGATGTTTATAATCCTTAAATGAGAAGATAGCAATAGGCATTTTGGATATATCGTCTAAACTCCAAGTAGTACGACGTTGAATTCGATTTCCATAAGAGCTATAGTGACAAAAGAGATCAGATAAAAAGTAGGCATGGTAAAGTTGGGACACAAGACATCATAAACACAACAGTTAATTGATGTAGCACTGGACAGGATTTCTTCAAGATCAAAAGTATTTCATAAGAACCCCTAAACTAATAACCAGAGTTTCAGTTTACACAAAAACCACATCAACTTATGCATACAATGATTTGCCAAAACAGTCCAAATGTAGATTTCAGTGGAATTAAACTGGATTATGGTTATTAGAAATATACGAAAATATGTTTTCTTTAGCAAAGTGAAGTTGACCAACTATGCACGGACTGTGCAAAAAACCAAATGACTACACAGTAAGACAAACAGTATTCATTCAATCTAACATGTAATCTTCAAGTTGGTGCAAACGACTTATGAAACATTATTGCAAGTTCAAAATCTTCCCAATGGATGTATTTCAAAGGCTCTAAATACTGAGATTCATTATCTACTAAGAAAAAAATACTTCAACAAAATATGGATCGTAGGGTTTCGATAAATGTGCACTAATTAGGTGAACATATCTATTAGTAACCACATCATTTTGAAATATTAGTAATTAAAGTAGTTTATACACTAGCATCATGGCAGTTTGGCATTAGTTTTGCTTCCAAATTAAAAAAAAATAGTTTGAATTTTTTAGTTACTATCAAAACAACAAAAGGTTTTATTCTTGGTCTAACCACCACAGGTTTTGATGATATAGTGTAGATTTTAAATCACTTATAAAAATCAAGGAATAACCATATTTCTGATAGCGAAAAAATGAGCATGTTGTTGCGGTTGCACAATTAGTCTGTTGCCAACAATTTTCAATATGAAAATACATCTTTGGTGATGAAGTTAAACAGTGTGTATTTGAATACTGAGGGAACTTCAATCCCAAACACCTAAAAGTGAACTATTGATGAGCAAGTAAAAACCCATGACTACAGAATCCGAAAGACTCAAATAAAATATCTAATATCAAATTAACTCTGGTTTGTTTATACGTTTGTGCAACTCTTTGGACAGTTTAATTCTCTTTCCATCATACAATACATCATACAAAGTACTGACACACAGCTTCTAAAGTTGTGTTTGTGTGTATTGAGTAGTAGTAAAAGACGCCATGCCAAATTTATTCTTATCGATTTATATGTGTAGAAGATAACAATCCACATGAGGAACAAAAGAGTATCATCTGAAAACCATTTCATATAGTCTACTAGATATGTTAGCTTTATGAGTTGTGAATCTCGCTTCCTACATATATTCGGTAATTACTATAGGTGCAAAAAATACTAGTTGACGAGAGAAAAATAATAAAAATTATGAAGTACTACATTCAAGTTATTCAACACAATTAGTATCTGATCGAACAAAAATGTTAAAGTTAATCCAAAAGTCTTAGTGATGTACTAGATCAGACGTCACTTAAACATCAATGGGAAAGTTCGATGATAAAAAACTTACATAGAGAATTAATGAACAAAATTAAACTCTCAAATAAAATAATCTGCAAATCACATTCAATGTGTAAAGATAAATGGAAACAAACAGCTGTTTCGAAAAGCTAAACGCGAAAATGTGTAATCACAAAAATAATCTATGCAAAATAAATAGTCTTATATGTCAAGGTTAGACACAATTTTATGTGATAGCGTGGGTGCTAATTATTTGATTAGACAATTTCATACAAGTTACACAAACCTTAATCCATATAGACATAAATAAATCTATAAATGAGAAACGTGAAACGAAAGGGAAGTTATGCATAGATAAAGTAACTAATCATTTTAGACAAAATAAGCCTGAGCAGATTTAGTTACATATCATTATCAATTAAGACAAAAACAAATAGAAACAAATTATCAATAAAAAAAATTCAACCACTTATTAATCTTAGCTGATGTTTGATAATGATGATAGTTTGACAATAATTCAAAATAAAACCGTCCATTTCAATTGTTCTAGTAACAGATGTCAGTTAGTCTGAAATTTATTTACCAAGTGTGCGCTTATTTAGTCAGTTTCCAGACAGATATTAAGTGTGAGGGCTATTGATACTCCCGACAACTCGAATCAAGAGCCACGGAATGAAGTTCGAACACACAATGTATTGGTTGGAAGTCAAGCAATTTAACCAGTAAGCCACTAGCTACGTTACGGTAACTTATCAATATTCTGATTTTCGGGAGAACTCGGTACCATTGTCTGAATAGCATAACTTCATTTTGTGGCGCAACCACGCCAATACCAAGAACCCTGGTGACCCATAGTAAACTAAAAAAATTACATTACCTGTTTTATAATAAACTGAAATCACACATTTGTTTACCATGTTTTTATATTGTAACACTGATTATTAACGAGTAAAATGTAACAGTTAACAGAACACATAATTCCACTGCACAACAGTATGGAGAAGCAAATTATGATTTCAGCAAAAACAACTATAATCCAGAGAGGTACACGTTGGGAAAGAGAAGCGTGACTCTTTCTTGTAATTCCAGGTTACAAACAATCAAACTAACTGTAGATTACATCGCAGACTGACTTTATTTAAACAATCATTGAAAACCAAAGAACACTGCACAGCTATTCTATTCTATCATGAGACTTCTCAGTAGCGCACACATACAACACCTAGGGAAAAACCAATGACTTTTAGGCTTCAGAGAGAGTGAGTCTCATACTAAAGCGAAAAAGCTGTCCAGTGCTTCCAGATTTTCAACTATTATTTAGTCAACGTCAGTTCGAGAAATTAGCAACAAATTGAACAATATCCACTATGTAATATATTCATCATTCTCTAAGTACACATGATATAGCTAGTAATATAGTATTTCCAGTTTGAAATACTTCCACTAATCTATTAAAAGTACAAAAAGCGAAATCTTTAACTGTTGGATCAAACCGACATTTCTGCTTAGGTGGATATATTAACTTAATCAATAGTGTTCATGAGAAGACTAATTATGAGGAAATGAGTAGTAAAAAAAACCACATAACATTGGAAAATTTACATTATGATCGGGAGTCACCTAGGCTGGAAGCCACCAATCAATCTTAACGGGAAGAAATTCAATCGTAAACAAGACTAGAGATGATATTGGTTATTAATACGTGATCAGCTAATTTATACGTTTCAATCTCTAAGGAGTAACTTTTATGATCGAGGTGAGGTGATGCAGGTCCCGATCCTATAGATGCAACAGATTCTTTGAAACTCCAGACACGTTTCGCTTATAAATGCCAACTAGTATAGAATACTAAAGTTCAGGGTTTCTAATTAATTACTTCCAATCATTTAACTACTGATGGATCAATAGGAGAGGGAAATCTAGAGTATGGCAGTTATAGCAGAAAATAAACACCAATTCAAAGTAAAAAACTAAGTAACAAAGACTGGCATTAGCTGAGAGCATGGAAAAGGCAGTTTTATTTTAAGTTGCAGCAGAAGCAGCTGGAAGAAAGTTAGGAGGAAGGTGAAATAAAAGTGACATCAATTCAAGAAACTATCACTTTTCGGCTTGAAACTTGTCAGCAGGTCCAGACTGCCTGGATGGATTTCGCACAATAACCACATGAATCAGAATCAACCACATCAGCCCAAGTACACTCAATCTGTCTTACACTACTTCCTGAGCTCGAACAACATTTCATACTCCTCGCTACCTGAGTTTATCCGTTCAAACCATAGCTTCCTATACTCAATCTTTTGCGCAACCATTATTGCTGCTTTTATTCGGGCTTCGCTGCTCATCTTGGGATTTTTTTCACGTCATGTTTATCTTCTACAGCAACTTCGGCTGCGTTCTGTTGCACAGTCATCTGATCCTGATGCTGACCACACAAGATTTCTATACGCGAGCACAAACTAGTTACTTGGGTGATAAGAAAGACTTATTGACTGGAACTGAATCGAGAACATATGTACTCATTCCAAAATATACACCTTTTCTTCCTGGAAAACAAACCTACATTTTCAATCAAAAATGTCCGTTCTTAAAAAGTGAAGCCAAGTTTTGAACGATGGCATGTGCCTATACTGTGCACTGCCTGATTGGTCTGACATATCGGATTGACGCTTGCTCGTATAAGGCTTTGTTGATTATGATTGACTGACAACCTATACTAGATTCTACCGAAGTGCACTAACTTATTAGTTTGAGTATAGATAATTAACAAAGATAAAGTATCACAAGACAACTATACGCAGCGTTCCAAAGACTTATGAGGCAGATAGGCAAAGCTCTAAAATATTTATAGTTGACATAGCGATTAAAATAATGTACAATTTTCAATATATAAAGGTCAAGTTACTGTTTTAGTCACCATTAACATAACTAATAATATATGGATCAGATAAATGTACACTTTATTGTGATAAAATATACGGTAATGAAACTTCAAACTAACCATCCGGGTTTTAATCCGGAATCACTGGAACGGAAACGTGAATAGGGAGAACCTAAATTATGATAATTTGCTGAACGTATGTTCGAGTTATTGCAGCCAGAATCTTCTAAGGAACTTGTACTTCTAAAACAAATATCAGATGTACATTTGGATTGTTTTGCAGGGTATTTATATTCATTAGTCTTGCCTTTATCATTTTGGCCACTCTTCCCGTTACACTCCACTGAAGAACTGACCAATTTAGTTGGTGTGCGATTATAGATTCCATGGAATAAGCCAGAAGGTGGATCACTGATTGCTTCCGAATCGTTTGAACCTGGGAATAACCAAAAAATATGGATTTTTCGAGTGATTTATACAATTTAGAAGACAAAAATATTCACTTCAGTATAAATAAAGTGGTCGAATGTAAAATTAAGGGAAACTGGATTAAAGTGATCGCGTATTTTGAAGAAGTTAGTTTGCAAGGTGATATTCTTGATTCTTGATAACGAATCGTTTACATGGCATTATCCATTTATGTGAATACAAACATGAATGTTAGCTGATGATTGCAAACCATATGAAAACTTTAGGCACTACTACCACTCCAGACTTAATGACCTATAGATGGGACGTTGACCGTACTAACATAACTTGGAGAATCATCAAGAGATTCTTTGAATAATTTTTGACGGGTATGGACAATATTGAAAACTGACCACTCATTACAAAATATTTTCCGATAAATTTCAATTTTCATACCAGGATTGAATGCTTTCAGCATATTATATAGGTATGTTCATTGAATAGTGTTGACATGACCATAACTTTACAAAAACACACGAAACTTTGCAGCATTGTTTGGATCAAACCATACAATTTTTTAAAGCTTCACACTTGTTGAACAAAACATAGAAAGACCTTAAATTTCAGATTGGAAGTTGTGTCGGAGGTGGGTTTTAGAATTGTATCCATGGAGGTATCACTTACTACAAAAACAGAAAACCTGAGGAAGTTTATCGCAAAGCGAACCATAAAGAGACTCGAGACCACCAGCCAAAAATTAAAACGAATAGCATCTCAAGGAATTCGATCATCGATCGAAATGAGTGCAGAGAAAATAGTTATACATAAGGAGAGTGGTGAAATTTACTAGATTTTGATGGAAATCAGCATAATGCACACAATTTCAGGTTAATCCAACAAACTTTTCAATCTAGGAAAATTAGCTACGTGAAACCAATTGTTTTAGACAATGTAGTTGTTTAAAATGAACTAATTCTGGACCTAAACCTGATTCACTTAACTTTAAATGGATGAAATTGTTTTCCCTACACATTTACTACATTTTAACATGATTGTAGATATTAACTGTTGAGCAGTACAAATGATGCCCAACCGTCTAAGTTATCAGTAATACATTCCAAATTATATATTTCTTAAATAAAAAATTACCTGTACTGGAAGTCCATAGACAGCTTGAGGATTGAGAACGAATATAATCGTTTACGGATGAAAAGGATTTTGCATTTTGGAACTTCGTATTAAATAAATTTGAAATCACAAAATTAGGATTAGATAAATCGAATTGATCTGTTGCTTGACAAGTTAGAAAGTGGTCAGCATCACTTGAAAATCCTGATTCTGAACAACACAGTGAATATGTACTGGAGGGTGAATCGTCTATTTGATTGTTCACTTCAACATTTAGCTGGCACTATTGGTTGAAATCATAAGATTTAACAAAAAAGATACAAGTAACAACTCGTTTTATGAAGTTGATGCAAATTGTTATTAGCAGTCAAAATTAATAGGAATGAAGCAAATCAACCAGTATACATAACCGAGAACATGAATACTTGAACATAGCCAGTCTTCAGTATTGCATGCAGCTAGTCAAATAAATAATAAATCGCCGACGAGCGCTTATTTTGACCTTCAATAAACTTAGGTTAAAGTATCCCAATTAAAATGTATAATCAATGAATATAATCAGGAAAGGAATGTTACACCAGTTAAACGTGACCACGTAGTATACGTGGTAGTATACCATAGTAACTCTTCCGACTTCTGACGGGCGTCAACCATAAGAAATAACCAGTTTAGTATTTACTTATGAAGTACTTTCAAAATCCGACGAATTGATTCATTTATTATTCGGGCCGTAAAACAATATATGACAATCTACTATGAATGGATATTTTTTTATGTAACAAACGGCAGTAAACTTCTTTTAGCTCCTTACAATGTAAAATCCTTTCACTGTCGAGTTTCCTACAAAGTAACTTGTGAAAATCTAGTTTATCTTCACTCAATGCTCCTTATTTTCACTTCACTGGTGAAATCGCCCAAAAAAACCAGTTCATTAGACATCAGCATTCCTCTTCTAGTATCTGGTTTTTAAATACAAACAACTATTCGGCGTTCTTTTTAGTTTGTAGACAGAAGAAAGGAAACCAACATATTCAAAAATATATACTGGTGAAAGAATTATGTGATTAGCAGCAAACAAAGTAATTAGTAAAATAGTATTTATAAGTTCCTTAAACCAACTTTATATCTATTGACTTGTGACTGAAGTGAGGTTTAGCTTAATTCAACTTATATTAGTAACCATGCATGATTGTGTTTGGCTGTGATATGAAATTCAAATGAAAGAGCTATTGATACTATCTGGTTCTCAAAATCAAACGAATGGAATAGTGTTGGAATATGCTACACAAGTGCTTTAACTATTACACAAAGATTTTAACAATGCAAACATATAACTACAGGTCAATGTCTGATGTTCTAAAACTCTTTAACTTTTTAACACGTGAAATCAGCAGTCACTGAAGGGCGGATAAGATCATGCAACAAATCACAAGAGTAAAACCGTCGCGGTTTTACTTTTAGGTTATGTTGTCTAAGACGCTGCAGAACGG